>CM076576.1:733431318-733904983 GCA_034641835.2 Pinus albicaulis
ACGCGCTCTCTGCTCTTGACAAGTGCGTTAGTAGCGCTGAGGATCCTCCAAAACAAAGCGTTAGTATAGCAAACTATCGCTCCTCTTGACTCAATCTTTCAAAAGGCATAACTTCTTCATTCGGAAGCCGTTTCTCGAGCCGTTTTTTTGAAACAGCCTAATTTTTCGAGATCTTTCCATTGGAGCAGTTAGTTTCACCTTTTTTTCAGCTTCATTTTTAAAATGGAAAGTGCATGCCCGATTATTCTTAACAGCACCAATTATTTCCAATGGCTACCTCACATGGTAGATATACTTAGAAGTAAAGGGCTTTATAGAATAGCCACAGGTCAAGAAACTAAACCTTTTGATGATGATAAAGTTCCTAAATTGGAAAATAAACAAGATCAAGCACGAGGGTTGATAGGAATGTCCATTGCTCAAGATCTTCGATTTCACATCCTTGACATTGACACCCCTGATAAAGCCCTGGACAAGCTAAATTTTGTCTTTGGCATTCAAAATCAAATCAGGGCCCACCAACTTGAAAATGAGTTGCTTACTTTGGACCCTAATAATTTCTCCTCTATTGAAGACTTTTTGTCCAAATTCAAGACCCTTAGACTTCTTTTAGAAGGGTGTAAGGTCAAAAAGGAAGATGGTAGCCTCATCCATTGCATTCTTGCTAAGTTTGGCCCTGCATACTCTATATTTGTTTCTGCCTTCCAATCCACTAGAGAAGCCATCATTTCTCCAGGAACCACCTACAAGAATCCCTCTTTTGATTCCTTTTGTGATTCTTTGATAAGAGAACAAGAAAAACTCTTACACCTTGGTCTTATCACTTCTGGAAATGCTTCTAAGAAAGCCTTAGCAGCCCAACAACAACCCTATCAAAAGAATCCCAAGAAGCAGTATCCTAAAAAGTATGGTCCTAAACCAAACAAGGGTCCTAAGCAATTTCAGCGGCAAACTGAAAAATCAAATCACCAAAATGATAAAGCAAATAAAAACAAAGGGAAGAAGACCGATAGACATTGCAACTTTTGTAATTGTGATGGCCATATAGAGTCCAAATGTTTTAAGAAGATGGAAGCCTTAGAAGCAGCAATGAAGAAGCACAACATCAATCTGGAACACTCTTCACCTTCCTCCTCAGGAATGGCACTTTCTGCTTGTGGTTGTCAAGCATAAAGATCTAGTTACGCATTAAATGTATCTTCCTCTTCTCCTTCTCATGAATGGCTCATTGATTCTGGAGCTTCTTACCACATAGCCAAAAATAAAGCCATGTTTTCTTCTTTAAATGATTGTAACACCAAACATATTTATGTTGGTGATGATAGATCTCTTAGTGTTGTAGGATCTGGAACCATTCATCTAGATAATGGTCAGTTTAATGATGTACTATGTGTTCCTACCTTGTCATGCAACCTTCTCTCCGTTTATCAGATAACTCATTCAGGTGAAGGGAAAATAGTAGAATTCTCACTTCATGATGTTGTAATCAAGGACCTCAAAGATCCTAGACATATTTTAGCTACTGGCATTGCTGATGATTCCACAAGGTTGTATAAGTTTGACAACTTTGGGTCATCATGTATTCCCTCCGTTTTTGTTGCTCATAATGATGAAGTGAGAAAACTTTGGCATGAGCGATATGGTCACGTAAACTATTCGCTCTCTTCAAACTCTATGTAAAGAAAATATGGTGACAGGTCTTCCTATGGTATCTTCCCAATATGGTGTTTGCTCCGGATGTGTACTCGGAAAACATCATTAGGATAGTTTTGACAAACGTGCCTCTTGGCACGCTTCAGCCCCTTTGCAGCTTGTGCACAGTGACTTATGTGGTCCACTTCCTGTTGTTTATTTCTCTAGTTGCAAGTACTTCTTAACTTTCATTGATGATTTTTCCAAACGCACTTGGGTATACTTCTTAAAACTCAAGAGTGAAGTTTTTAACATGTTCTTGGCCTTTAAGGCCTTTGTTGAGAAACAATTTGGACATCAAATTCTTAAGTTAAGATCAGACAATGGAGGAGAATATGTTAACAACAAATTTATCAACTTCTGCATTGAGCATGGCATTCAATTTACTACTGGGTGATGGCCAGACTAAATCACAACTCCATTTGTTTGGTTCATTGATCATCTAGGAAATCCAAGCAGTCTCATTGTCAAGAATTTATATTTAGATTGGTAAAATTTCTGATATTTTGCATCAGTCAGTAGTATCATCCATAAACAGGCATTGACTAAACCATCTATCTTCTTAAATCTTTTAACATCCAAAATACAGTGCCTTCACTTGATCGAATTTAAAACTTATTAAATCTTTTAACATCCAAAATACAGTGCCTTCACTTGATCAAATATAAAACTTGAATAAATCACATTTTTTACACCAAATTTTGTCGGTGATTGTTTGAAGACTCCAAGTCCTACACGACCAGCGTCTGTATTTGTAAACATCATATAACTAGCACCATGCCTTTGCAAACATTTGGACTACATACCTTTTGTGAACCTTACCTAAAAAATTCTGATGAGGTTATATAAGAGAATTACCTTGTCACTAAAAGGTAACTGCAAGGAGTTTTAGTTAAAGGAATCCTTCTTGCATAGATAAAAATGGAAAAGCAATACAAATAAGAAATGATTAAAGGAAAACAAAAACCCTTGACCATGTATCAGGACTCGGGATGGCTTAGACAACCTAAAAAAACCCTAACAGCGAATTAAAATTCATTTTCAAGTCCACAAAAAAGAGCCTCTTCCTTATTGGCTCAAGTTCCAGAAAAAATTGATCCAGAAACCTTTGAAGAAGCCTCGGTCATCCAGATTGGGATGAAGCTATGAATGAAGAATATTGTTCCTTATTAGTGAATGATACTTGGGATCTTGTTCCTCTTCCAAAAGGAATAAAACTTGTCAGATGCAGATGGGTTTACAAAAAAAAGTTTGGACCAGATGGAAAAGTTGATAGACATAAAGCGCGTCTTGTCGCTAAAGGATTTTCACAAGTTGAAGGCATTGACTATATTGAAACCTTCTACCCTGTTGCCAAAATGAATTCTATCTTCCTTTTTCTTTCCCTTGTTGCCTCCTTTAAATGGGAAATCCATCAGATGGATGTTAAATATGCCTTCTTACATGGAGATTTACATGAAGAAATCTACATGGAACAACCCACTAGATTTATCCAACACAACTCTAGCCTCGTTTGTCACCTTAGGAAGTCTCTCTATGGTCTCAAACAAGATCCTCGGGCTTGGTATGCCAAAATGGATAGATTTCTATTAGATAATGGCTTTTCTAGGTGTCATTCTGACAACACTGTCTACACCAAGAAAGTGGGTAAGTCCTTCACCATATTTGTTCTTTATTTTGATGATCTTATCCTTATTGGTAGTGATCCAAACCATATAAACCATGTGAAGTCTAGCCTCAAAAAGAAGTTTGAAATGACAGACTTAGGACACTTGCATTATTTCCTTGGTCTTCAAGTCTTGTAATACAAGGAAGGCATTACCCTCTCTCAGTCCAAGTATGCTTGTGATCTTCTACACCAGTTTCACATGGAATACTGTAAGCCAGCCCCTTCTCCCTTTTATTCTGGAGTCAAGCTTTCAGTCACTTGTACTACCCCTAAATTTGACGCTACATTATACCGTCAACTTGTTGGTAAACTTTTGTATCTAACCCATACCCATCCTGACCTTTACTTTGCCATTTCTCTTGTCGCTCGGTTTATGCACCAACCTCATGAAAGTCTCTGGAAAGTAGATAAAAGAATACTTCAATATATTTGAGGTACAGTTCAGTTTGGGATTCATTACAGTGCAGGAGCATCTCCATTGTTGATTGGTTTCACTGATTCTGATTGGGCTGGTGACCCTAATGATCGAAAGTCTACTGCAGGATATGTATTCACTCTTGGTTCAGAACCTATTACTTGTTCTTGTAAGAAACAAAGCTCCATCTCTCTTTCTTCAGCAGAAGCAGAGTATCGTGCTGCAGTTGAAGCCAGCAAGGAAGCCATGTGGCTTCATCAGATTCTATATGAATTTGGTCTTCATCAGAAGCATCCAACTACACTTTGGTGTGATAATTAGAGTGTCATTTAGCTATGTAAAGATCTAGTTCAGCATCAGCGTATGAAACACATTGAACTCCACATACACTTCATCAGATTGCGCATTCATAATCATGTTCTTGAAGTGCAGTACTGTCCAACCAATGATCAAGTAGTCGATATCTTTATGAAGGCTCCCACAAAAGAGAAGTTTACCAAACTTCAATCCATGCTTGGAGTTCAAGAAAGTTTTCATTAAGGGGGGATAGGCTCTAATGCCTCCTTCCTTCTCCTATTGTGTCACTTTTGTAAATCCTTCAATCCTATCCCAATTTGTTCTTAAGGGGGGATGTTAGGATATTTCGACACATAGGAAATAAGCTCATTTTGTGTCACTTTGTAAATCCTTCAATCCTATACCAAGTTGTTCTCAAGGGGGGATGTTAGGATATTTCGACACATAGAAAATAGTTAAGAATAACTTAGTATAGTGTAGAGTTAGGTAAAGTGTGTTTCTTTACCATGTACATTTGTAAATTATAATCTAACGGTCACGATTTGTAGTGATCCGATGGTTATCTCTCACCTTAGTATTAACGACACTTGATCCGTGTCTTAACACCTGATTGGTCCATGGTCTCTATTTAAAGAGCATGGAGGGTCATTTGTCCAGTAACCGTTTATGAGAGAAACATATGTAACTTTTATTTTTATATTAATAAATTTCCTGAAGTGGACGCTTTGGCTCAGGCCATGGACTGTTTCCCTCTTTGAGGGTTTTAACCATGTGATTATACTGGTGTACTGATTTGTGATTTGTTTGTGAGCGGTGACCTTTTCTTTTTGATCTATGGAACTTACCTTGTAAATTCCTACAATAATTTATATTAATAAATTATCTACCATCATATTTCCATAATTCCTATTTTAACGACCAATATTCCACTTATTTGGAACGTTTCACCTCAGTCAGAATAACAAACATCATGAATACCCAAAAATAAGAAGAAAAAAACAGCCCATAATTAAGGAATCTAGCGACTTCTTTAAGGATCATAATTCAAGACTTTAGTGCATTTTAAAGATAATTTGTTTTCCCATCAAATAAAAAGCAACAACCAAATTTTTTAGTGACAAGAATGGGAACAAATTTTAAATGTAATAACTCCCTTCCATAGTGATAGTACATTTTTGTTTTGAAATGAAATTATTTTCCCAACCTTTTAAATAATAGATTCCTCCCCAAGTGACCCTTTAGAGATACCTTTTTTTTCAACTGATTGCAATAGGTAAGTGTATTTTGTCTAGTATTTTTTGAGTATTCCTCACAATTGAAATGTTTCTCTTGCCATAAATCTATCTCAGGTTATAATTCTAGCTTTCTCTTGTTTATGAATAAATTGTCTCTATATCACTATTGTCTGTCTCTTTTTAAGCACTTGCTTGAATCAGTGAGACAATGTAGCTCATCTGGATTCCAAAATCCTTGAGTAACCCATTTTCTAAAGAGTCATCTTCTATTTTTAATTGTTAGGGTCCCGTGATTTGGCCGATTGGCTAGCCAAATGACGATGTAACATCAAACCAAGCTTTGGAGCCCAAGGACCTAGCCTTCCTGGACTCAGAGAGGGCTCTCTCTATATGTGTAAAAGATGTCGGTGTGATTACTTGCGGTGTTCTGATATTAGGCTAGTTATGAAGGGTGTTTTTGGTTTTTTTAGTTTTTGAGTTTGTGAGGGATAAAACTGATCAAATACATAAACTGGATAACAAGATGTAGATAAATTGGGCTATGGGGTCAAACAGGTCAAGGAAGCTATGAGGTGATGATGTAAAGCTGTTGTAGGGCCGATTTGATTCACGGTAGAAGGGATATTTGGGCAAAATGGATTAAGTGGACAATAAGTTGGTGAAAGACAAGGGATTTCAAGTGTAACTAGTTTATAGCAGACATAAACATGTTATAGCTAGCCATTAATCATGCTAAATGCAACTATGAGCTAATTAATACATAGAAATCAAACATTCCAACCATACATAGAGGTATAAGACCCTCTAACTTCGGGAAATGGCTATCAGACTTTGGGGAAAACACATAAGACAAACTAACAACTCATAAACTAAGCCGGAATGCCTAAACATAGTCTCTAAGTCATTGGGCACTTTGACAAACAAGCTTTCATAGTTTTAGGCAAAGGGCTAGATCGGGACTAGGCCTCCTTGGTTCAACAAGATGATCAACAAATCAGTCAAAGAGAAAGTTTTATGGAAAGAACTATGGGCAACTTATAGGTAGGTAGGGCAAACCATACATCCTACTCAACATACATAGAACTTATGAACAAAACTTAGCAACAATACCTTAAGTTACTAAAGAGAAGCTAAGAATTCTTTAGCATAACTAAGGAAGAAGAAAACATCAAGCTATGAAGATTCAGGGATTTTGAGGTGCCTCCATGGGCATATCTCAAAATCAATCTCTACTGATCTATAGCAGCAAGAAATATGTATTATGAATGAAAACTAGAAGACAAAAAACATATCAAGAAACACTATACCATTCTACCATGTCAAGGAATCCATCAACAATCCTTCATCATTCCTCAAAAGCATCCAAGAGGCAGTCCAAAAATCATAACTCAAGTGTATTCTTCAAAGCTCATATGACCAATGTATTAATTCTTCTCTCAAGTTCAGCCTCCGATTTACAATGAAACCCATGGAATAAATAGGCTTGAGGGAGGAAAACCTCATGGAGCAACTAGCTATCCCATTGGCCAAGTCAAAATATCTAAACTTGTCCTTGAGGCTTTGCAAAACCCAAGGCACAAAATATCCCATAAAATATCTAAAAAACTGCTAAAAACGGAAATTATATTGACTTTACATCATTTCCCAATGATAAAAATAGCTTAACGCACATTTGGGAAAAACAGATTTTTGAAGTTCAAAAATTACAAAAATACTTCATATTTATGCTTGAAAAAGGTCCCCTGACTTTCTGGATGCAAATGGCAGCCTTCCCGATGTCGAAATGGGGCTCATGAGGGCTTGTTGGAAAGCTCTCTGTGTCTACTTTCTGGCACAACTGGAACCAACTCAATCTGAGGTCCGGAAGTCATCCAAAACTGTACCTGTGTGAAAAAACCCAGAAAATAGCAGACTGCTGATATGGCGGGCAGAATGTGCAAAATGAGGGTGTTTTTCGCCAATTTGAGGGGGCGAATGATCTTCAAATGCCCTGAAAATCGCTGGAGACCTTCTCATGGAATTATGGCATCCATCGGTATCATCCTCCTCCCTTGACAACTCATCAAACTGAAATGGCGAATTTTTGGGTTTTTGGCCAAAAACCCAAAAAATGCCAAAAAACAAAAAGTTGCCGAAAAAGGCCCAAAATTGGCATGCATGACCCTCAAGGGTCCAAAGCAACATGCTCCGAAGCTGAGGCCAAAATATCAAGGGCTGATATGCTTTTCCCTTCCTTCCGTGCTAGGCGCTTCCCCTTCAACTTCTTCAATTTTTCTTGTGCTACCTTTAATTTTCGCCTGGCAAACTGATTTAGCTTCTGAAAGTGAAGAGTCCTCTTTCTTTGTAGCTCAAGATCCCTGTTCGCCCTCTCAAGCTTCATTTCCAAATGCTGGTTAGCTCTCTCAAGCCATGCTTCTTTGTTTTCTTCAATTTCCTGCTCAAGGAGGGCAGTGAGAGGAAAGGCTTCGAAATGAGCTTGTTCTTCTGCTTTCTGCTTTTCCAAGGCTCTTCTAAGCCCGATGGTCCTAGGCCTCTTCCGCCTAGGCTGGTCTTCCTCCTCTTCATCATCAAACTCACCAATGAGCTCTTCAATTCTTGCTTGTGCCTTTTCTGCCTCCTTCTTATACTTAATTGCCCTTGCCTCATGAATAGCAGCATGAAACTTCATCTGTTTGTTTTCAACCTCCAAGAAGTGGTTGAAATTCCTCGCCCTTTGAAGATCTTCCTGTAATACCTCAATTTGCCCCTCTTTGTGAATGAGGAGGTTTTCAAGGATGCGGGCTTCATTGTCACTATCATCGCTTTGGATAGGGATAATAGCTAATTCACCTCCATGCTTTTTATTTTCTCCAATTTTACTTTTGCCTTTGAAAGCCAATCTGGCGCTTTTCCTCCTTGGTATGATAGAAGATGTCTTTTTGGGCAATTTCCTCTTGCTAGGAGCGACCTTCGTCACTGTTTGGGTGGCAGCCTTAGCTTGCTGTTCTTTCTCAATATCTTGTCCAGTTTGTGGCTCAAAAGGTGTTTCAATTTCCTGTACAACTTGCTGCTCCTCAACTGCTGCCTGCTGCTGTCCATCATCTTGTATCTGCTGCTGTCCATCATCCTGTATCTGCTGCTGTCCCTCAATATTCAACTGCTGCTGTCCTTCAACATCCAACTGCTGCTGTTCATTGCCTTCTCCTTCTCCCTGTTTTTCACTGCCCTCTCCTTCTCCTTGTTGACTTGACTGCCCAGTAGTCACTCTGAGTCTCCTAGGTGTAGGCCTACTAGACAAAGGTACTGGGCGATGGACAGGCTGAGTAGGAGACACATGAACAGGAGGGACAGTGGCAAAATCTGAATGGCTGATGAATGAATCCCATGAAACCCCTTTCTTCTCTAGCTGGTGTAAGAAGATAATCTTGATCAAGGAATGATGAAAGAGAGAAGGGATTTGCTGAGGTGGAGCCTTCTTTTGGACAGGAGCTGCCATTTTCTCTATGCTTTTGGACAAAAAGTAAGGAAGGTTTAGTTGCCTGCTTCTGGTAAAATGCATCAACAAGCGGACATGGTAGGCATAAATTCGATTAAACCTCCCTTCACAAGTGAAATATCTCATTATGGCTTTCATCAGTGGAGCATAACTGTCAAGAAGATAGGAAAAAGGGAAAATAGCAGTGATAGTTTCCCTATGTTCAGGCTTGATGAAAGGTTTATAATCCTCTAACTCAAGATGAGCTTGTTTAAACCACTTTTCACCATGATACGGGATCTTGGTAGCCTTGGACACATACCTTGGGGAAATTTTGAAATCAAGGCCCGCCAATTGGAAGTGTTTGTCCTTGAATCTCAAAGCGCACAAATGTGTTAGTGGCGAAAAACTCTTGACTTCTTCTATCTTCTGGCAGAAATCAAGACAGCCTACTTCATGGAAATTGAAAAGAACAGATGGGTGAGCATTGATTTCTTCTATGGAGATAGGCTCATATCTCTTATGTGGACCGCTCCTGTGATCTTGCTTTGGAGGCATTCTGACTTGAACAAGCTTTGGAATAGGCAAACTGCCTTCACTATATGTAAAAATGCTCTGCTGGATTGAAACTGGTCACTACACTGCTTGGACAGAATAGAAAATGTGGTTAGGATAGATTGCAACAATGTTTTTTGAATAAACCACCTCTGCACTCCTTAAAAACAGCCCTTCACTTCTGGATGCACTTCAGCCAGGCAAACTTTTTAATATGGTACCCTATGTAAAGATGGGACAAACTGTTGTGTAGATTCCCTATGCACAGTTTTAAGCAATCACTCCTCTTGTGAATTTGTTAGAGGCCGACCAACACTTGCATTTGTGTCTCTAAGACCAATCTTCAATATTAAAACCCTGCTCTTTAGAAATGGTCTTCCTCTTGAAAAACATCACAATCAACAGCTCTTCAAAATGATACAATGTAGTGAAAAGAAAAGGCAGACCTAGGTTGGGTGTAAAATCAGTGCACAGTGCTTTAGGAAACACACCCTTTATTTGTGAATTCAAAAGATCAACCACCACATCTGAACCTCTGTCTCAATGTTAAATTCAATCATCAACAACCTCTACCCTTCAGTGTCCTGTTCACCTTTGGAAAATCTCTGTCAACAAATTCACAGTAGGAATAATACAGTGAAAGAGGGGCAGTCTGCTAAAAAGTGTGCTGTGAGAAAATGCCAATAATCACTCTATTTTTTTGAAGTCTTAGATGTCAATCAATACACCAAAACTCCTTGCTCAAGGAGGCTTTCAACTATTAAAACCCTTGCCCTGCATAAGTGTGCCCACTTTCCACTGTTTGCATCTCTGAAATCAACCCTTAGTCTTTAGACAGTCAATACACGGTATTGGAGAAAAAAAATGACAGAGTTTTTAGAGGACTGTAAAGCTTCCAGACAGAGGTTATATGAGTTTTCTCTTTTTAAAACAATAAATGGTCCCTTATGAATGCAGCCCTCTGGTGATATTATGAAAACCTCTGCTAGGATGAAAAGCACTTGCCAAATAGGTTTTGAACAACACAAAGCAGTCAATCAACAGCTTTCCCCTGTAGCCTCGAGGTGTTAGCTTCTGCTTGATCAAGAACACTTTCCTCTATTAATCCTCACTTTTTCTCTATATGTGTGACACCTCCATCAAACAGGATCATGCACAGGCAGATTTTAATTTCCAGCGTGTGCATACACCCAACTCACAGCTTATGGAACAATGGTGACAGTTTTTTAAATGAGCCTTATAGTTTTAATAAGGTCGTAGTAGCTTATTCATTCCCATAACCTAAGCTGCTATCAAACATGCAAACCCTGTTCCTTTATAACGAATTTTCCTCTGCCTTTTAGAGGCTTCCTTTTGAAGTAACAGTCAGCAAACCTTGAAATCGAGGGGAGAATTATGTGAAAATACCTTCAATTTTGACAAACACTCTTGGGGCGGTGGGAAAAAGCAGGGGGTCTTCAAAGCATCGCGACACTCCTTCCGGCAAAGAACGTCGCGCAAAAATAGGCCTGGGTGGCCTTCGGGTCGACCTGTGGGTGGTCGGGGGCGGCTGTACGGGCGCGTCGCCACTTTGTCTGAGCACGTCGCGCTAACACGGGCGGCCCGTGTAAATCCACGCCCGGGCGCGTCGCGAAATGCGGGCGCGTGCTCGGCGTTCGCCAGTCTGGACTCCTGAACTGTCGACCGGATCTTCCTTGTGTTGATGCTATGGAGCGCGGGCTCTATTTTAAATTTTGAAAATGACATTCTCACTTTCATGCTTCAAACTTATGTTGTTTCAAAAAAATTTCAGGTCATTTCATTTTTTAAAATGTGGCAGAACTTTGGTTTGGCTCCTTTGTAAATTTTTCACAGTCCTTTAATCCTTTAACCCTTGGTGCATTTGTGAAACTGAACTCATAATCTTGTGCATGCTTTTGAAAGTTTTTGATGTTTTTGGATTGTCTAGTCAATGGACCAACTCCTCTATGAAAACAAAAGAAACTTAAAGTCATCACTCTGTTTTGCACACAGTTGTTTCAAAGGGTGATTTTTTTCCAGCTTTGTCCTTTGGGGAACATTTCAACACCAAACCTTTAAACTCTGAAACATGTCTCCACAACCTTTATACTATTTCTGCCACTGTTTTCAACAACAATGGTCATAGTTATGATGCATAACAACCCCTTTTTAAAACTGTCAATGAAATACTTGAATACTGCTTTGTTCTTTGAAGGACAGGGCTAGTTTGCCAACTTGTTCTAACAGCTCTTGGTCTTCGATAGTTTCTTCAACCTTCATCTACAGTAGGTGTTCAAATTCGCTGACCCTACTCGGACTTGATCATGACCTCCTGATTTGATAAGGGCGCCTCTCTCTCAAAAACTTCCCTGCCTGTAGGTGTAGTATACAATACCTCTGTTCTTTTAAATAATAAAAGGTTGTGCTTCTTTTTAAACTATCCAAACAATGATCATATGCTAAATGACTTTTTGAACATAATGAACAATAGCTCACAAGGGGATATCTTCTTGGTGATGGAATTCAAAAAGCCCTGTCTGCTGGTTTTCTTTCCATGTATTTCTGTGCTACATCTGTCCTTTGGAATGATGAAAACTGTGTTTGTTTTAAGACATTTAAACAGTGACAGTTTATCAAAACAAACTTCTTTTGCCTAGTCATAAAATTGTATACCCATTCGCCTTGTCCATCTGAAAAGATAAGCTTGTAAAACAGGAAAACAGGGCTTTTTGATACACAGTCATCATTTTGCTTTGACCAGTGTGTTGACCCCTTTTTGTAAAATAGAACCATTTCATAACTAGACTATGTTCACTGTTTTCCCCTCTTGGTGATTTTTATCAAGGAAAGACCATTCATAATGTGCCAGAAACATTTGAAAACCTTGAACACCATTTCTTGAAAAGCGCTTCTTTGGACCTTTGGCATGTGATATTGTTTTGTTGTTTGATCCTTTCCCTTAAGGAAAATGCCCCCTTTTTGGTATCAATGGCATACATATATTCAATATTGTCTCTTTTCTACTACAGGTACAGTCTGATAGACAGCTCTTTGAATAGGGAAACCAATACCTTTGCATCATAAACACTATCATTTACCTGTGCAATGACTTCTATTTAATTTCTTTGTATCCTTCCACTGCTTTCTTATATCAATCAGTTTCAGCAACCTGCAATGGCTTTGGCCATTTGCTCATACATGGAGGAGGCTCTTCATTAGGTAAGGTATCTGAAGGTGTTTTTACAACTATGTTTGACACAGCTTTTGTTTGGATGTGATGGTAAGTGAACCTCTTGAAAAACATCAATATTAGCATCTCTTCTTGCAAGCATCACTGTATTTCAGCAAAAACCCTAGCCAAAGTGACATTGTCTCTCTGCACTGTTCTAGGGGTGACTGAAATATCATCATTTGGTTTGGTCATCTCATGACAGATTACTTGACAAATACTTTCTGTGACTACGGAGGTTAGTGCCTTTTGAAAAACCAAGAACTTTCTTTCTGCCTGTGTAATGGCATTTGTTGTCAGCATCTATTCCATTTGATCTTGTGGATAAACAGGCTTCTTATGATTGGGATGTTTACTGATGACATGTTTTTCTAAAGTTCAATATTTCACATGATTTGAAAGTTTCAAATGGCTTTCTTTATCAGACCAGACTCTCTTTTCCCTTGAGCTAGCATATTTCAACTGTATTCCTGTTATGATCAACAGTCACATTCATAAAACCTGGAGTCTCTGTTTCATCTGTTCAGTTCAAGGCAAACCTGGACTCTTGCAATCTTCAAAGTCAATACTGGCCAGCGCCCTCTGCTTGTAGATGAAGGAGGCGCCCTAACCCTCTGCTTGTAAATGAAGGAGGTTCTGGGCCATGACCATTTGCCAGTTTGCTGTGACAGTGGTGTCTTTCTGTGATTTTCATGCTGGAAAGAACTGTAAAGTTTGGATGAGTAGCTTTCTGTTTTGCAGGCATATCTCAGGCTCAAGTTACATTTAGAAGCAGTTGTTCCTCTAACTGTAAATTCAAGCATTTCCTCCTGAGATGAAGTTATATTTCCTGCCTTTGTAGAAACCATAGAACACTGTGAAAAACCTAATAGTCAGCTTGAGATTGGGGTTTATGCAGTGCTGAGAGCTAGGGGATGTGAGTGGCGCGACTTAGGGTTGTTTGTCAATTTCATTTGCAAAGTAAGAGGTCAGTCATGGTAGGTCTGTTGCAGATGGAGGCTTTTTGGCTTTTTGATGATTGCCAAGGGTGAAATGTCTTAAAGCACCACTTCCTAACATAGGGGAGACTTTTGAAACAGATGTGGATTTTCCTTTTAAAGCTGGTGGGCAGACCAATAAGGCTGAAGCTAGATAAGATAGTGATAATGAGGTTTTGATTTCGACATGGGCGGACTGAAAAGGTAGAAAGGCGAAAAAAGTTTTAGGAGGGTTTTCTGGATGACATATTGACATGAGGAAATCGGTTTCTAGAAAACTCAGCTGTAGATATAGTCATCACTAACATGTAAAAAATACTGATGGCTAACAGTGGCTCCATTTGGGGAGGGCAGCTCCTCGTCAGGAGGTGTCCAGAATTCAGATTTTTGGCTTATGAAGACCAGTGCCTTATCCATTGGCGCAAAATTTACCCTTCTCTTGATGTTATTTCTGAAAAATGACAGCATGGTTAACATCAATGATACTTCTACCTACCCCACTATCTTTCCTAACATTTTTTCTCCTCTTTGGCGCATTTGAACTAGCAGCCTTTTGACCATGCATATTTTTCTTTTTGCAAAATGAACCTATCTATTTCTACTCTTATATCTGCCGGGAGTTCAGATTAAGCTGATGAACTCCTTCATTTCTCTACCTAAAACTAGATCGACTGTCAAGATTAAGCAGTTTGACAGGATTTCATTCTTTAATCTACAACATGAAATTTAAAAATGATCAAATCAGGATTAGGCAGTCTGATTTGTCATGCATTTGCGGCATAAAAGACAAGCTGCACACAAATGTTATTCTGCAATAAAAGGAAACTAGACAAGCGGGGCTAAGATGTACAATGTGTTTTTCATCCCTCGCTTCTCTCTTTGGTTTTGTTTTAGGCATGTGGAACCAGAATCTCTCCCTAATCTAAGCTCTGTGATAAGTCAATCTTACACAATGTTGACTATCTTTGCACTCACTAACTTATCAGCAAATAAATTTAAACATGCTCGGCTATGATTAGGCTAGATAGCTGAACAAGACATTGAAGTACTAGTAGCGGCATTTAGACTTGCTCGCTTTCCGAAAGACTATTTTTGGAACATGGGGCCTTTGTTCTATCTTTACTTGCCCTCTTTTCTGCTTTTTACTGTTTTTGACTTTCCTATCTTTTACTGTTTTTGATTTTTCTATTTTTTCAATATTTCAAACAATGGTATGTACAATGACTGAAAGTGTTTCAAACTCAAAAATGGAGCTCCTGACAAAAATAATGTTTCAATGTCCTGCCATTCACAGGACCCCAAAAAATTTCAGTCCCATCAGGTTCTTGCAAGAAGAAAGCATTATTTCCACTGACTGAACTGATGATGTAAGGCCCTTTCCATAAATTTTCAAACTTGCCATGTTTACCTTTGTCTTCTCTTCTAGAATCCCATTTTAAAACTTTATCTCCAATTTGAAAATCATTTTCCTTAGTTCTTCTGTCAAAAATCTATTTTATTTTGTCTTGTGCTAATTGAGCCCTCTGGTAAACTTCTTCTCTAGTTTGTTGTAAATGGATAGTCTGATTTACTCTCCTTTGTATGTCATTTTCTTCTATTTGGACTTCTTGTAATAGTTTCATTACCGAAACCCCTAAAGATGTTGGGAAAATGGCATCTATACCATAAACTAGCTGGTAAGGGGACATACCTATGGATTTCTTGGTAGTTAATCTATCAGCCCATAAGGCGTGTACTAGTTTCCCATGCCATGCTTTCTGATTTTGTTCAAGAAGTTTTTTGATGATGTTGACTAGGCTTTTGTTAGAAGACTCGGCTAAACCATTACCTTGAGGGTAATAGGCTGTGGAATGTCCTAATGAAATATTATACTTGTGACAGAAGTCTATCATTTTCTTGGAAGAGAAGGAAGCGACGTTATCTGTAATGATTTTCCTGGGACAGCCAAATCTGGATAGGATATTGGTTTCTAGGAACGTGATGATGACTGAATCAGTGGCGTTCCGGGATGGTATGGCTTCTATCCATTTGGTAAAGTAATTAGTGGCTGTGAGGATCCATTTATGTTGAGCGGAGGAGGAGGGGTGAGTTTCCCCAATGAAATCTAGACCCCATTGTTGGAAGGGTCCTTCAACTATGATGGGATGTAAGGGCAAAGGTAGAAGTTTTTTCTTGCCATCAAAAATTTGACATTTATGGCAGGTCATGACCAGTTTGTGAGTATCAGGGAACAAGGTGGGCCAATAATAACCGTCTCTAAGGATTTTGTTTGCAGTAGTTTTCCAGTAGAGATGACCTCCACATTCCCCTTCATGCATTTCCCGCATAATTTTCTCTGCATCAGACTCAAGCAAACATTTAAGCAGCATACCAGTAGGATTTTTCCAATACAGAGAACTATCTATAATGAAAAACTTTAAAGATTTTTGTTTGAGGAATCTTGCTTTTGTTTTTGATAAAGTCGGAGGAGCATTCATATAAGTTAATACATAAAGAATGTCTGCATACCAAGGTGAATCCAAAAATGTTTGATCGATAGGGGGAAGTGTGCACTCTTCCTGTTCTTCTAAGGCATCGACAAAATTTATATCTAAAGCTTGGAGGTTGGTTTCAGCCATTAGTCTCGCAAGTCCTTGTCCTTTAACTAGTTTGGTAGGCCGGATTTCTAAGTCATACTCTAGGATGATAGCAATCCACTTTCCCCTTTTACCATCGGGATCTTGGTTGAGGATGTCCTTGACAACAGTATTAGGGACGAAAGCTATGACATGAGAATGCAAGATGTAAACTTGGAAATCCTTTAGTGCCTTTACCAATGCGAATGCCTGTTTTTCCATAATGTTATATTTCAAGGGAGCATCTCTCAGGGATTTGCTAAAAAAGGCAATGGGTTGCTCTTTCCCAGCTGCATTTTTTTGCAACAACACCGCAGCTATTGTATGTTCTGAGGCAAATGAGAAAATGTAAAAATCTTTGGTGAAGTCAGGGCTTATTAATACTGGTGTTTCGGTTAAAGCCCTTTTAATTAGTTCAAAAGATTTTTTGGCTTCTATAGTCCATTTAACCCCGACCTCCTTTCTTAACATATTTGTGATCTCTTTCAGGAGCTCGGCAAGGTTTGGGATGAATCTTCTCAAGAAATTTATCTTGCCGATAAAGGACTGTAATTCCTTTATGTTTCTGGGGTGACTTATCTGTAGGATTCCTTCGATTCTTTGGGGGTCTATTTTAATTCCTTCTTCCGAAATAATATGACCTAGGAGTTTTCCTTCCTCTAGACCAAAAAGTGTTTTCTTGGGGTTTAGGGACAAACCATACTTTCTGCATTTGTTGAAAACCTTTCTTAAGTGTGCTAGGTGTTCTTCGTCAGATTTAGAATATACTGTTATATCATCGAGATATATGACTATGAAAACACCTATGTCTTCTGAGAAGGCTATGTCCATGGCTCTTTGAAATGTGGCGCCAGCATTCATCAGTCCAAAAGGCATTTTAACGTACATGAAAGTGCCCCAAGGGGTGGTGAAAGTTGTCTTATGTTGATCGGTAGGATAAACCAATACTTGGTTATAACCAGAAAAACCATCAAGTAATGAGATTCTTTTAGCGCCTACTACCTTCTGAAGTATGTGGTCCATTTTGGGCAGAGGGTAGTTATCTTTCAGACATGCCCTATTCAAGTTTCGGAAATCTATGCAGAGTCTGATTTCACCAGTCTTTTTCCTAACTGATACTAAATTTGAGACCCACTCGGAGTATCGGAGAGATACTATTATCCCGGCATCATACATCTTTTTAATTTCCTTTTCAACCAATGGTAATAATACTGGGTTTATCCTTCTTAACTTTTGTTTAAAAGGTTTTTGATTTTCTTTGAGGGGAATTTTATGTTGGATGATGCTAGTGTCATATGATTTTAAATCTTGGTACCCCCATGCAAACACATCTTTAAATTCTTTGAATAGATTTATGTACCTTTGTTTTATGTTAGGTGGGAGGGTTTTGGATAGTTTAATGTTTTTAGGCTCTTCTGGATTTCCTATGTTGTATTCCTCTATGTCATCCTCTGTAGATTCCATTTTAGGCTTTTTGGCCACATCATTAAAGTCAAACAATTCTTATAAAGGTGCGAGCCCTCTGGGTATGGTGTTATTTTCGCAGTGTAAGACTTCGAGTTCTCTTTGGTCAATGTCTTCTTCTATCTCCCTGTCACATGGATGGTCTACCAGGTTTAGATTGGTCCACAAAGGTGGATTTAGCTCTTGGTCTTGACTTAGGCTAGGTTTCCTCTCTTCATCTCCTGAGTCTGTTTTGGTTATTTCAAACTCATTCCTAGATTGTAGGAAATCATCAATTTGATCATCATCTTGGAATATTTGCCAATGGTCAAGATTATCTGGTACATTAGGGCGGTGTTTCACTTGAATGTCATATTGCTCACTCATACATGGTATTGGGCTATTGCTTGCAGCAAAGGCGAGCTCATTTTCCAGACTGTTTTGAATCCTAGGGATATAGGTGAGTTCATATTTTTCAAAAGTTTTAAGGATATCTAAAGCTGCATTCCTATATTCTCTCAGTCTTGGGTTCTTTGCTGAATATTCACCTTTGATTTGCCTGATTACAAGCTCAGAGTCTCCTTGGGCTGATATTCTATTGGCGCCCAAGTCTTTAAGCATATGCAGACCGATGAGAAGGGCTTCATATTCCGCAATGTTATTAGTACATTGGAACTCTAATCTAAAAGAATGACCTTCCTTAGTATTGTGTATCCAGATGCCTGCTCCTGAACCTGTCTTGCCACAAGAACCATCAAAGCTTATACTCCAAAGAGTTTCCTTTTCATACATGATACTAAGCTGCTTTTCTGGTTTCTTGGGACTTTGGTCATCAATATCTTCATCCAGTAATGGTTTGGACATGTCTTCGTTTTCTTTTATCAGCTTGTTTATACCACCTTCATTGTATAGGATAAAAGAATCTAAATTGGAATGAATGGAATAGATGGGGGTATTGTTTGGCTTATCTCTGTTGCTAACCATGTATTTCATGTGAGTCTCTCGGTATAACCTCCTAGTTTGGTTGAAAACTGGGATAGTAGCGAATGACATATCCATTTGAAGGCTACCTTGTATTTTGGCAGCCCATGATCTTGATAATAGCATTCCATACTTGGGTGTGATGTCGGCCACTACTACATCCATGACTAAGTTTTTGGCTGGTAGTTGTGTTAGGGTAAAATCTAGATTTTTTATCAGACCTAAACATTTTACCTGACTTGAGTCGAAAGAATACAGGTTTTTGTAAGGTTGAGTCACTTCTAGTCCTAGGTTTTCCATGACTTCTTTAGGCATGAGGTTATGAGAAGCACCTGAATCCAACATGGCATTATGTAATATTTTGTCCCGTATGTTTAAGCTTAAATAGAAAGGAGAAATAGTTCCTTCTTGATATTCACCTTCTACTTTAGGGCCAAATAAAAGCTCGGGTTTGTCGTCAGTTAGATTCAAGGTATCTGCCTTACTCTCTAGGTCGAAGACTTTGAAGATTTGAGATCTATATCTATCTATAGTTATTAACTCTGTAAGGGGTATGGTAATTTTTATTTTGGAAATTTCCCCTTCGAAGCTAAAAGGAGTAGGTAGCTTGGGCATATTTGTTTCAGCTTTTTCAGACATAACCTTTTCTATGTTCTTAATTTGCTGACTTTGGCTTGGGACTTCTTTTGATACAGTCACCCTTGGGGTTTCTTTAGAGGTACTAGGAGTGTCTGAGCTAGTACTTGTCTGAATGGCCTTACCTTTGTTTTGGTCAGTCCTTTTGGCCCCAGTTTTGCTACTATCCATGGTCTTATTTAAGCTGTTATCAGGGATTTTGGTGTTGTCAGGACTATTCTTTTTGGAATTTTTTCTGCTTCTAAGATTATATTGCCGGTGAGCCTCTATTATGGCATTTTGAAAGTCCATGGCAGGATCGTCGAGATCTCCATAGTTGGTCTCATCTTGATTAGGAGAACATAACTCTTGTTCTTCGGCTGTGAGGTATACCTCGCTTTCATTATCAGACCCTACGAGATTTATATGACTCTCATCAAGATTTTCTGTATCCCTGTCATCTTCTTCCACGTAGTTTTCATTGAATGGTGGCCTGATCTGTTGGTCATTATCCCTTGGTCTGTTTTGGGGTTGTTCCCTCCTAAAGTTCTGGTTCCGGTTTCTGTTTGGAGGGTTTGGCTGGTTATCCCTAACAGGGGCTTTTTCATTGATCTTTTCCCACATTTTAGCCATGGATTTGACTAAGTCATCTATTCTGGGATCTAGGGAAGGTGATGAAGTGGAGACCTCATCTCTATATGTGACTTTTCTTTCTGATCTAGTTCTAGCTCTTTTTTCAGCTAAGTTGGCATCTGCTTTTATGGCTATTTGTTGCATTTCCTCCAAGGTAGGGGGATCCTTATCTCTCAGATGATATGTCATGTCTGGATCAAAACCCTCAGGAAATTTTGCCAAAGCTAAACCAAGTGGAGGTTTGAAAGAGGTGGGAGGGAGTTATATACACTGTTGAACCTAGTACAGTAAGCTTGGACACTTTCCCCATTTTCCCGTTTTAGATTGTTATATTCTGACAGGATTTGAATGGGGTTTCTTCAGATTTCCCACCTATTTCTGAAAACTTGATGTAGTTCTGGGATATCATGGATACTGTTTGGAGCTAAGCTTTTGAACCATGCTTTGGGTTCACCACCAAGAATTTGGGCGAATATTCTCATTCTGACAGTCTCGTCTTGTACCTCTAGGTATTCATAAGCATCAGTCATTCTACTTATATGCTGTTGAGGTGTGGTGGTGTCTTCTCCAGTAAAGTGTGGGATCTTGTCTTGATATTTGTTTAGGAGAGGAGCTAAAGGTGGTGGCAGCACCAAAGGTGCGTACCAGGCTGCCATGACTGGAGCTAATGGATGATATACAAGATGAGGACTAGTATGCTGAAATGAAGTGGTTTGAACAGTGGTGGTTTGACCAGGTGTAGCGGATGAACTTGGACTAGTGATCTGGTTTTGAGCAGATCTGGGATGATAGGAGACAAATTGATAAAGAAGCTGGAAATCAGGAGGAGTGGTGGGTGAAGCTTCTCTAATAGGACTCTGTGGTGGGTTTAGGGGTTCAAGATCGTCGAAGTTTATCTTACTATATGATTTGCTTCTGGGAAGAGTTTGTGATGACTCTAGTTCCAAAGGTGAATCTAGTAGGATAGTGCGATGTTTAGGTACAGATCTTGCTCTACGGATGGATCTACCAGTAGCTTAGATGATCAGTTTCAGAAGCTTGCCACAGAATCTTTTCTGGGTCATCTACTATGATAGGGGGATTTGGGTCTGGATGGGATCTGGTATTGATTCTTCGTGAAGCTAGATTTTAGATCCAGAGTTTAGAGAGAATGGTATTGGTGAATGTTCTGGATGGGTGATTTTTATAGGGTTCTTACTAAGGCGAAGGATGGTCAAAAGTAAAGGGATGGATTAGTGGAGTCGCCAGGTGAAAATGGGTTGTTTTTGTGAAGATAGCTATGGTCTACCAAAAATAACTATTTTGAGAATGTTTTTTGGATTTTCTGAGTTTTATGTGCAGCCTATGTTTCAAAGTATCCTAGACTTGTTTCAACACTTTGCTAGGGTGACGAGAACAAAAAGAGTTTACTCTAAATGGGTCTATGGACTGCCTGCCTGTTTATGGTACCTAAAGGACCAAAGAGTCTATAAGAGTTTGCTGAACTATTATGTACTCAGTGTCTTATCATCTCCCGCTATGTTAGTGAGTGATGGGATAGGTCTATCGGATAGTAGCCTAGGGTTTGGTGAAATAGTAAGGTTTACTAGAAGTTAGTGGAGTCGCCAGGTGGAATATTAGTTGTTTTGAGATATACTTGTATGGTCCACCACCAGTAATGTCAAAAGCCAATCTAAGGGAGCGTTTTTTGTGGTTTTTTCTGAGTTTTATGTGCAGCCTAGGATGTAAGGGTGTTATAAACCTGATTCATCACTTTGCTAAGATGGTGAAGCAGAGAGTTTACACTAAATGATTCTAAAGGCTGATGGTTTTAAGTTAAAATTTGAAGGACTAAGGAGTCTATAAAAGTTTGCTAGACTATCATGAACTCAATAGGTCCCACCGTGATCGCCATTATGTTAGGGTCCCGTGATTTGGCCGATTGGCTAGCCAAATGACGATGTAACATCAAACCAAGCTTTGGAGCCCAAGGACCTAGCCTTCCTGGACTCAGAGAGGGCTCTCTCTATATGTGTAAAAGATGTCGGTGTGATTACTTGCGGTGTTCTGATATTAGGCTAGTTATGAAGGGTGTTTTTGGTTTTTTTAGTTTTTGAGTTTGTGAGGGATAAAACTGATCAAATACATAAACTGGATAACAAGATGTAGATAAATTGGGCTATGGGGTCAAACAGGTCAAGGAAGCTATGAGGTGATGATGTAAAGCTGTTGTAGGGCCGATTTGATTCACGGTAGAAGGGATATTTGGGCAAAATGGATTAAGTGGACAATAAGTTGGTGAAAGACAAGGGATTTCAAGTGTAACTAGTTTATAGCAGACATAAACATGTTATAGCTAGCCATTAATCATGCTAAATGCAACTATGAGCTAATTAATACATAGAAATCAAACATTCCAACCATACATAGAGGTATAAGACCCTCTAACTTCGGGAAATGGCTATCAGACTTTGGGGAAAACACATGAGACAAACTAACAACTCATAAACTACGCCGGAACGCCTAAACATAGTCTCTAAGTCATTGGGCACTTGGACAAATAAGTTTTCATAGTTTTAGGCAAAGGGCTAGATCGGGACTAGGCCTCCTTGGTTCAACAAGATGATCAACAAATCAGTCAAAGAGAAAGTTTTATGGACAGAACTATGGGCAGCTTGTAGGTAGGTAGGGAAAACCATACATCCTACTCAACATACATAGAACTTATGAATAAAACTTAGCAACAATACCTCAAGTTACTAAAGAGCAACTAAGAATTCTTTAGCATAACTAAGGAAGAAGAAAACATCAAGCTATGAAGATTCGGGGATTTTGAGGTGCCTCCATGGGCATATCTCAAAATCAATCTCTACTGATCTATAGCAGCAAGAAATATGTATTATGAATGAAAACTAGAAGACAAAAAACATATCAAGAAACACTATACCATTCTACCATGTCAAGGAATCCATCAACAATCCTTCATCATTCCTCAAAAGCATCCAAGAGGCAGTCCAAAAATCATAACTCAAATGTATTCTTCAAAGCTCATATGACCAATGTATTAATTCTTCTCTCAAGTTCAGCCTCTGATTTACAATGAAACCCATGGAATAAATAGGCTTGAGGGAGGAAAACCTCATGGAGCCACTAGCTATCCCATTGGCCAAGTCAAAATATCTAAACTTGTCCTTGAGGCTTTGCAAAGCCCAAGGCACAAAATATCCCATAAAATATCTAAAAAACTGCTAAAAACGGAAATCATATTGACTTTACATCATTTCCCAATGATAAAAATAGCTTAACGCACATTTGGGAAAAGCAGATTTTTGGAGTTCAAAAATTACAAAAATACTTCATATTTATGCCCGAAAAAGGTCCCCTGACTTGCTGGATGCAATAGGCAGCCTTCCCGATGTCAAAATGAGGCTCATGAGGGCTTGCTGGAAAGCTCTCTGTGTCTACTTTCCGGCGCAACTGGAACCAACTCAATCCGAGGTCCGGAAGTCATCCAAAACTGTACCTGTGTGAAAAAACCCAGAAAATAGCAGACTGCTGATATGGCGGGCAGAACGTGCAAAATGAGGGTGTTTTTCGCCAATTGAGGGGGCGAATGATCTCCAAATGCCCTGAAAATCGCTGGAGACCTGCTCATGGAATTATGGCATCCATTGGTATCATTCTCCTCCCTTGACAACTCACCAAACTGAAATGGCGAAATTATGAGTTTTCGACCAAAAACCCAAAAAATGCCAAAAAACAAAAAGTTGTCGAACAAGGCCCAAAATTGGCATGCATGACCCTCAAGGGTCCATAGCAACATGCTCCGAAGCTGAGGCTAAAATATCAAGGGCTGATATGCTTTTCCCTTCCTTCCGTGCTAGGCGCTTCCCCTTCACCTTCTTCAGCTTCTCTTGTGCTGCCTTTAGTTTGCGCCGGGCAAACTGATTTAGCTTTTGGAAGTGGTGTGTCCTCTTCCTCTGCAGCTCAAGATCCCTGTTTGCCCTCTCAAGCTTCATTTCCAAATGCTGATTAGCTCTCTCAAGCCATGCTTCTTTGTTTTCCTCAATTTCCTGCTCAAGGAGGGCAGTGAGAGGAAAGGCTTCGAAATGAGCTTGTTCTTCTGCTCTCTGCTTTTCCAAGGCTCTTCTAAGCCCAATGGTCCTAGGCCTCTTCCGCCTAGGCTGGTCTTCCTCCTCTTCATCATCAAACTCACCAATGAGTTCTTCAATTCTTGCTTGTGCCTTTTCTGCCTCTTTCTTATACTTGATTGCCCTTGCCTCATGAATAGCTGCATGAAACTTCATCTGTTTGTTTTCAACTTCCAAAAAGTGGTTGAAATTCCTCGCTCTTTGAAGATCTTCCTGTAATTCCTCAATTTACCCTTCTTTGTGAATGAGGAGGTTTTCAAGGAGGAGGGCCTCATTGTCACTATCATCGCTTTGGATAGGGATAATAGCTAATTCACCTCCATGCTTTGTACTTTCTCCAATTTTACTTTTGCCTTTGAAAGCCAATCTGGCGCTTTTCCTCCTTGGCATGATAGAAGATGTCTTTTTGGTCAATTTCCTCTTGCTAGGAGTGACCTTTGTCACTGTTTGGATGGCAGCCTTAGCTTGCTGTTCCTCATCAATGTTTTGTCCAATTTGTGTTTCAAGAGGTGCTTCAATTTCTTGCCCAACTTGCTGTTCTTCATCAACTATCTGCTGCTGCCCCTCAACATCCAAATGCTGCTCATCAATGTGTACCTGTGGCTGTTCATCTTGGGCCTGCTGTCCTTCACTTTGTATCTGCTGTCCTTCATCATCTGCCTGCTGCTGTCCTTCATCCTGTATCTGCTGCTGTCCCTCAAAATCCATCTGCTGCTGTTCACTGTCTTCTCCTTCCCCCTGTTGACTTGGCTGCCCAGTAATCATCTTGAGTCTTCTAGGTGTAGGCCTACTAGACAAAGGCACTGGGTGATGGACAGGCTGATTAGGAGACACCTGAACAGGAGGGACAGTGGCAAAATCTGCATGGCTGATGAATGAATCCCATGAAACCCCCTTCTTCTCCAGCTGGTGTAAGAAGATAGTCTTGATCAAGGAATGATGAAAGAGAGAAGGGAGTTGCTGAGGTGGAGCCTTCTTTTGGACAGTAGCTGCCATTTTCTCTATGCTTTTGGACAAAAAGTAAGGAAGGTTTAGTTGCCTGCTTCTGGTAAAATGCATCAACAAGCGGACATGGTAGGCATAAATTCGATTAAACCTCCCTTCACAAGTGAAATATCTCATTATGGATTTCATCAGTGGAGCATAACTGTCAAGAAGATAGGAAAAAGGGAAAATAGCAGTGATAGTTTCCCTATGTTCGGGCTTGATGAAAGGTTTATAGTCCTCTAAATCAAGATGAGCTTGTTTAAACCACTTTTCACCATGATACGGGATCTTGGTAGCCTTGGACACATACCTTGGGGAAATTTTGAAATCAAGACCCGCCAATTGGAAGTGTTTGTCCTTGAATCTCAAAGCGCACAAATGTGTTAGTGGCGAAAAACTCTTGACTTCTTCTATATTCTGGCAGAAATCAAGACAACCTACTTCATGGAAATTGAAAAGCACAGATGGGTGAGCATTGATTTCTTCTGTGGAGATAGGCTCATATCTCTTATGTGGACCGCTCCTGTGATCTTGCTTTGGAGGCATTCTGACTTGAACAAGCTTTGGAATAGGCAAACTACCTTCACTGTATGTAAAAATGCTCTGCTGGATTGAAACTGGTCACTACACTGCTTGGACAGAATAGAAAATGTGGTTAGGATAGATTGCAACAATTTTTTTTGAATAAACCACCTCTGCACTCCTTAAAAACAGCCCTTCACTTCTGGATGCACTTCAGCCAGGCAAACGTTTTAATATGGTACCCTGTGTAAAGATGGGGCAAACTGTTGTGTAGATTCCCTATGCACAGTTTTAAGCAATCACTCCTCTTGTGAATTTGTTAGAGGCCGACCAACACTTGCATTTGTGTCTCTAAGACCAATCTTCAAATATTAAAACCTTGCTCTTCAGAAATGGTCTTCCTCTTGAAAAATATCACAGTCAACATCTTTCTATAGAAGAGTCCATACAGTGGAAAAGAAAGGAGACTTAAGTTAAGTGGAATGTCAGTGCACAGTGTTTTATGAAGAACACCTTTCACTTGTGAAGTTAAGAAATCAACCACCACCTTTGTACCTTTGTCTCCAATGTCAAAATTTAATCATCAACAACCTGTCCTTTAGAAAGTGGCCCTGCACCTTTGGAAAATCTCTGTTCAACAAATTCACAGTAGTGAAAAAATACAGTGAAAGAGGGGCAGTATGCTAAAAGAGTGTGCTGTGAGAAAATGCCAATAATCACTTTGTTCTTGAAGTCTTAGATGTCAACCAATACATAAAACTCCTTGCTCAAGGAGGCTTTCAATCACTAAAAACCTTGCCCTGTATAAGTGTGCCATCTTTCAACAATTTGCATCTCTAGCAAACCACCATACATATGCTCAGACTATCAATACACAGGATTGGAGCAAAAATGACAGAGTTTTTAGAAGACCACAAGCCTTTAGACAGAGGTTATATGAGTTTTCTCTTTTTAAAATAATAAATGGTCCCTTATGAATGCAGCCCTCTGGTGATATTATAAAAACTTTTCCTAGGATGAATAGCACTTGCCAAATAGGTTTTGAACAACACAAAGCAGTCAATCAACAGCTTTCCCCTGTAGCCTCGACCTGTGAGCTTTTGCTTGATCAAGAACACTTTCCTCTATTAATCCTCACTTTTTCTCTATATGTGTGATACCTCCATCAAACAGGATCGTACACAGGCAAATTTTAATTTCTAGCGCATGCATACATCGAAATACACAGCTTATGGAACAAGAGTGACAGTCTTTGAAATGAGCCTTATAGTTTTAATAAGGTCGTAGTAGCTTATTCATTCCCATAACCTAAGCTCCTATCAAACATGCAAACCCTGTTTCTTTATAACGAATTCTCCTCTGCCTTTTAGAGGCTTCTTTTCGAAGTAACAGTCAGCAAACCTTGAAAACGAGGGGAGAATTATGTGAAAATACCTTCAATTTTGACAAACACTCTTCGTGCAGGGCTGGAGAAAAACCGGGGGTCTTCAAAGCATGCGCGACACTCCTTCAGCAAAGAACGTCGCGCAAAAATAGACCTGGGTGGCCTGTCGAGTCGACCTGTCGGGCGGTCGGTTGGCCTGTACAGGCGCGTCGCGCCACTGTACAGGCGTGTCGCGCTAACACAGGCGGCCCGTGTAAATCCTTGCCCAGGCGCGTCGCTCGGCGTTAAACAGTGCAAACTCTTGAACTTTCGACCAGATTTTGCTTGTGTTGATGCTATGGAGGCGCGGGCTCTATTTTAAATTTTGAAAATTTCATTCTCACTTGCATGCTTCAAACTTATGTTGTTTCAAAAAACATTTCCAACGGTCATTTCATTTTAAAATGTAAAGCAGAACTTTGGTTTGGATTTTTGCGAAGTTTTCACAGTCTTTGATCACTTTAACCTTTGGTGCATTTGCGAAACTAAGATCATAATCTTGTGCATGTATTTGAAAGTTTTTGATGCTGTTGGGTTGTCCAATCAATGGACCAAATCCTTTATGAAAATAAAAGAAACTGGAAGTCAGCACTCTGTTCTGTAAACCGTTGTTTCATAGGGTGATTTTCTCCAGTTTTGTCCTTTGGGGAATATTTCAACACCAAACCTTTAAACTCTGAAACATGTCTCCATAATCTTTATGCTATTTTTGCCACTGTTTTCAACAACACTGGTCACATATATGAGGTATAGAAACCCTTCTTTAAAACAGCCAAGAGAATGCTTAAACACCGTTTTGTTCTTTGAAGGACAGGGCTAGTTTGCCAACTTGTTCTGACAGCTCTTGGTCTTCGATAGTTTCTTCAACCTTCATCTACAGCAGGTGCCAAACTTGCTGACCCCATTTGGACTTGATCATGACCTTCTGATTTGATAAGGGCACCTCTTTGTCAAAAACTTCCCTGTCTGTAGGTGTAGTATATAATACCTCTGTTCTTTTAAATAATAAAAGGTTGTGCTTCTTTTTAAGCTATCCAAACAATGATCATATGCTGAATGACCTTTGGAACATAATGAACAATAACTCAAAAGGGGATATCTTCTTGGGGAACATTTAAAAAGCCCTGTCTGCTGGTTCTCTTTTCATGTATTTATGTGATACATCTGCCCTTTGGAATGATGACAACCGTGTTTGTTTTAAGACATCTAAACAGTGGCAATTTATCAAAACAAACTTCTTCTGCCTATTCATAAGATTGTATACCCATTTGCCTTGTCCATCTGAAAAGATAAGCTTGTAAAACAGGAAAACAGGGCTCTTTGATACACAGTCATCATTTTGCTTTGACCAGTGTGTTGACCCCTTTTTGTAAAATAGAACCATTTCATAACTAGACTATGTTCACTGTTTTCCCCTCGTGGTGATTTTTATCAAGGAAAGACCATTCATAATGCGCCAGAAACATTTGAAAACCTTGAACACCATTTCTTGAAAAGCGCTTCTTTGGACCTTTGGCATGTGATATTGTTTTGTTGTTTGATCCTTTCCCTTAAGGAAAATGCCCCCTTTTTGGTATCAATGGCATACATATATTCAATATTGTCTCTTTTCTACTACAGGTACAGTCTGACAGACAGCTCTTTGAATAGGGAAACCAATACCTTTGCATCATAAACACTATCATTTACCTGTGCAATGACTTCTATTTAATTTCTTTGTATCCTTCCACTGCTTTCTTATATCAATCAGTTTCAGCAACCTGCAATGGCTTTGGCCATCTGCTCATACATGGAGGAGGCTCTTCATCAGGTAAGGTATCTGAAGGTGTTTTGACAACTCTGTTTGACACAGCTTTTGTCTGGATGTGATGGTAAGTGAACCTCTTGAAAAACATCAATATTAGCATCTCTTCTTGCAAGCATCACTGTATTTCAGCAAAAACCCTAGCCAAAGTGACATTGTCTCTCTGCACTGTTCTAGGGGTGACTGAAATATCATCATTTGGTTTGGTCATCTCATGACAAATTACTTGACAAATAGCTTCTGTGACTATGGAGGTTAGTGCCTTTTGAAAAACCAAGAACTTTCTTTCTGCCTGTGTAATGGCATTTGTTGTCAGCATCTATTCCATTTGATCTTGTGGACAAATAGGCTTCTCATGATTGGGATGTTTACTGATGACATGCTTTTCTAAAGGTCAATATTTCACATGATTTGAAAGTTTCAAATGGCTTTCTTTATCAGACCAGACTCTCTTTTCCCTTGAGCTAGCATATTTCAACTGTGTTCCTGTTATGATCATCAGTCACATTCATAAAACCTGGAGTCTCTGTTTCATTTTTTCAGTTCAAGGCAAACCTGGATTTTTTCAATCTTCAAAGTCAATATTGGCCAGCGCCCTCTGCTTGTGGATGAAGGAGGCGCCCTAACCCTCTGCTTGTAAATGAAGGAGGTTCTGGGCCATGACAATTTTCCAGTTTGCTGTGACAGTGATGTCTTTCTGTGATTTTCATGCTGGAAAGAACTGTAAAGTCTGGATGAGTAGCTTTCTGTTTTGCAGACATATCTCAGGCTCAAGTTACATTTAGAAGCAGTTGTTCCTCTAACTGTAAATCCAAGCATTTACTCCATGAGATGAAATTATATTTCCTGCCTTTGTAGCAACCATAGAACATTGTGAAAAACCTAATAGTCAGCTTGAGATTGGGGTTTATGCAGTGCTGAGATATAGGGGATGTGAGTGGCGCGACTTAGGGCTGCTTGTCAAATTAATTTGCAAAGTAAGAGGTCAGTCATGGTAGGTCTGTTGCAGATGGAGGCTTTTTGGCTTTTTGATGATTGCCAAGGGTGAAATGTCTTAAAGCGCCACTTCCTAACATAGGGGAGACTTTTGAAACAGATGTGGATTTGCCTTTTAAAGCTGGTGGGAAGACCAATAAGGCTGAAGCTAGATAAGATAGTGATAATGAGGTTTTGATTTCGACATGGGCGGACTGAAAAGGTGGAAAGGCGAAAAAAGTTTTAGGAGGGTTTTCTGGATGACATATTGACATAAGGAAATCAGTTTCTAGAAAACTCAGCTGTAGATATAGTCATCACTAACATGTAAAAAATACTGATGGCTAACATTAATTATGCTATTTGGTCCTCCATAGCCTTGTCAACGTTGTTTCCTTCTAAAAAATCATACATTCTTGATAAGTATCTATTGTCATGCTTTTCTTCTTCCATAGATTTAAGATTGATTTAGACCATCTTAGTTCCCCCCTATAAAGAAAATAAATTCCACATGAATACCATGGGTCAATACCATGGGTTGTATTTATAGTTTATCATTATTTTATTTTATTATTTTTATCTTTTATTGTATTTTGACCTAGTTAAAATGTTCATTACATTATGTCAATCTTTTTATTTAATTTACTTTTATTTGTAATCTTGTGTAATTTGACATAGTCAAAATGTTAAACATGACATTACAACATTTCTATCATATTTGGTTGGAGAGCATAGTAGCATAAAAATGTAATATTTAAATATATGTATAGTTATTTTCATTTTTTTATCCATGTAATATAAATTAATTGGTTTGTGTGGAGTTTAATTTTATGATACAAATTTTTTTATAAATAAAAATTTTATGCTTATGTACCCAAAAATTTAATGTTTATCTATTTTACAATTTTTTTTATTCATTAAACTAATTTATGTTAAATCTAGTTTTATTAAGTTATTAATTTAAATTTTATTAAGAAAATTAAGGTTAAAATCTAATTTGTAAATTTGACAAAGTTCACATATTTTAAAAATTTTCATTATTAATATAATTTTTTTATATATATTAAGAAGTAATACACATGAATTATAAAACTGTTGTAACATAAATAATATATAACAAAAAAAACCATGTATTTTTGGAATAATAAAATAGTTGTAACAAAAATAATGCAGAAATATTTGTAAAATTGTAAATGTATTTGTAATTTTAATTCTAATTGTATGTAAAATATTTCTAAAATTTTAATTGTAATTGTAATTGTATGTAAAATTCTAAATTTGTAATTCTAATTGTAATTGTATGTGAAATTGTAAAATTGTAATTGTAATTCTAATTTTAATTGTAATTGTATGTGAAATATTTGTAAAATTTTAATTGTAATTGTATGTAAAATATTTGTAAAATTTTAATTGTATTAATGTAAAAATTTTAATTGTATTAATGTGAAATGATTTTACTAAAAAATTTAAATTTGGAAATCTGTAAAATTGTAAATAATTGTAAAATAATAAATCTAGAATAATATGATTTTTTGTAACATAATAAAGTTTAGAAAATAATGTAAATAAATTCATGTACTTTGGAATTATCATTATTTTATTATGATCTTACATACCAAAAAAAATAACTTTATATAGTATGCCATTTTTAGTGAGATCAACATAATTGCAAATTATCAAGTGAATTATTGATTTTAACATTAATTCAAAATACATATTATAATGTTTCGAAAAAAGGAGTCTTATAAGGTATAAGGTAATTAAGTCATCTTGTTTATAAAAACACATCTTAAAAAGTATAAATATTGATGAACTAATAACACATGTACTATTTCACATGTACTTATTCCATTGAACATATTTTAGAAGAATTCGAGTGTCAAGAATGCAATAGAAAAAAAAACATTTTTGGACTATTTTGCATTTTATTAAAAGGTTTTTGAGATTTTTTGTGGGGTTTACGAGTTTATGGGACAGTAGACAGTACCAACCCTGCCATATTGGTATTTCAGTTGAATTTTTCCTAGCAGCGATATGACCAAATCTTGTAGCTATGCATTTAACAAAGAACCCATATATTTTGAGAATATGATTGAATATTGTTGTCATATACTTGAGCACTATTACATTTCTTCACCATATTAGCACATAATAGAAAGAATAATTTATTTCACCATAATAACACACAACTTTCAAAAAATAAAACACTCCATTCTGTGTTTTGAGGCATTTTACGCAAATGATAAAAATTTCTATGGATTTTTATCCATATTCTGCAATTTAATGAGGGTTGGAGGGAGCTTACAATCATGTATCTATTAGTAATTGCACCCTTTGGTAGAACCAAAGAAAATTCAGGTAGATTCCTCAGCAAAGTAGACTGGCCATAATCAATTCCTTCGAGACCTCAACAGAAGAAATAGATATGCATGTCAGAGGCTCTTGTTGGCACCTTTTCTTGTTGTAGGTTGTGGAAAGGTTCAAGTTTCTTTTTCTGAAAGAAGAAGAGGTGTAGTTTTGAAAATAAATGGCCCAAATATTTTCATAGAAAAACGTACATTTCTAACATGTCTAAAAACTAAAATATCTCCAACTTCAATAAAATGCTCAGAAACAAAACATTCCCAACCATTTGTGAAAACTACCCACGTCTTAGCATAGCACAGGTTCACATGCCACAATTTCCCACTTGGGTCCTGCAGTATTGCATCTTCACACGCTCCACATTGCATTCTCTCTACATAATCAGTGGGGACCTCTCGCAATAAAAAAAATGCATCGGAAGAATAGTTATTTCCATCAAGAATTTATCCAATTCTAATTCTCAAGAATAAACAAAATTCTAATTCTAATTGCATATTTCCATCAAGAATAACCAAAATTCTAATTCTCAATTTCTATGGTTGGAGTTCACTAAATTTTAGTGTACACACCTAAAAGTAATTTCGGTGCCTTAACGGCAAATCAATGCTAATGTACATATAACCGTACCGGTGCGTTTTAGTTACTACGCACTGATGCATTTTAGTTACTATGCATCGGTGCTGTGTTACCAATTGATGCATCGATACGGTGCTATTAAGTGATGCACCAGTGACGAATAACCACAAATAAAAAAAGTGTAACTCTATTTTTTTGAAATGAAAAAAATGGTAAATTGAAAAACGGGTGGAAAAATATTTTCAAAAATCTAATTTCATAAAACAATTCTTTAAATACTAAACACTTTTCATTATTACACTATTTTTGCAAAACATTTCAGCCAGAGATTTGCGGGAGACATACCTAGAGCAAGGGAGCACGAGAGCATTGTGGAGTAGCGAAATACATTCAAGCAGAAGTACTCAAACAATCAGAATTCCAAACCTCTGGTGATTTAAACCCTGAAGCGTAGAATTTCAAACAACCTCGTGATTAAATTTGATTATTTTTTTTACTTTTTCTGCATTTTTTTTACGATGTAAGAAAAAAATTTCAATTTGTTTTTCATTTTCAAAAACAAAAGAAAAAAAATCCATTTTTACCCTAAACCCTTCATTCCTTTTATTTCTACCCTTTCTTCTCCCTGTTTCTGTGATTTCAGAATTAGGGATTTTCATTTTAGATTTATAATTTTTATATTTTATAATGAAATTTCTTCCATATCCATTGCATTGAGTGAGTTTTTTTATTACATTGATGTTTTGAACTAGCTACCAAGGTTCATCATCAAGATAAGATTGGCATCCAACCCACGGGACGACTTTCATAGTCGGATCCCAATCCATGTTGGCCCTTGCATGAATTTTTGAAAAAAATAACTTTTTTTATTAGTGCGCCCTGTGTAACCTAGCGCATCAGTGCATTGTATATTCCCAACGCACCACGAAAGTACTGTGTAATAAAAAATAGAAAACATTTTTTTTTAATCAGTGAACCATATGTAAAATAGGGCACCTGTGTGCTATTTAATTATGGCACACGCCACGAATGTGTTGTTTCATGAAAATTTGTTTAACTGTGTTAATCGGTGCACAATGTAACATATAACGCACCACACTGGGTCTCCTAGTTGATAGAGAGCACCATATGGTGGTCCCTTGTATGTGCAGGACGTTTATGCTACAAAAACTAAAAGTGGACGATTTTTATTATTTTCTCTATGTTAATCGGTGCAATGGTTAACATGTAATGCACTAGTGCTCCTTGTTGACATAAAGCACTGTACGGTCTATTATATTGTTTGGGCGGTGCGCTTATAAGATCCCCACACACTACATCGGTGTGTACACCATGAATGGCGCATCGATTTCTTCATATTTTTTTTTTACCTGCAAAGTTAACAATTTATTTATAAATATATTAATGAATGATATGGTACAAGTTTCAGATTGATAAAGAAATGACTAACAAGAGATCAAGTAACAAAAATACTGATAACACATCAAGAAAAGAAAAAAAGGCAAGTTCTTTGTAAAGTCTTTACAAAAAATATTATTTTTGAACTATATGTAAGTTTAACTAATATGTATTGTTTACTGTGTATAATGTAGAGCCACAAAATGACGAAGCTCGATAAAATTATTTTTGATCTAGGACTAGAAGAGCGTAAAAGCTTGATGGAAAAATTGCAAAAGGATGAATCAGGTGAATGAAAAAATACTATCAATCCAATATGAGTTTCTTTTTTTAATTTTCATTAATAATATAATTAAAATTATTAGATAACATGTGTCAAACAATCTATTAATTCACATTTGTTTAATGTTTTACAAGGACCAACAACTCATAAAAGGAATGTTTTCCTAATAAAAGAAAAAAAATAGAACATGCTAATGAAAATGAATTTCTCCTTAGCTCATCTGGAGTGGTGCTGGAGGTTAACGAAAGTGGGAAAAAGTTTTACAAAAGTTTGAGGGATCTAGTGGAATGAATGTATAGACGTTCTTTCCACTTACAATAAAAAAATCAATCCAATGATTCCAAGAACCAAATTTTACCTAAACTACAGGAAGAGTTTCTAGAGAATTGGTCAATGAGACATGTCAGACTTTTAATAGCAAAAACGTACAAAAAAAAAGGAATCAAAAACTAATATTCCTTTAAATGTTTGTCTAGAATTATTTACAAATATCACTTTTTTTATATTTACTTTTCATATATCAATATAAAAATTAAATAGTTTATTGTCATGTTACATTTTCAGGAATATTATGAAAATCTCAAAAGATGAATGAGCTGATATCATAAATATGCTAGTAGGAATGTCCAAAAAGGTGTACAAGGATATGGTCAAAGAAATGGACAAAATTGCATCACAAGAGCAGTCATCTCAACAACAACATGCTTCAAATGTAATATGTAATCATTGAATTTATCGATCATTAGGTACAATAAATAAACAATTTATCATGAAATATTAATTTTCAAGTATTTTCTTGTAGAAACGAAAAGAAAATGGAGTTTATTCAGCACATAAAACAGGATGACAAGGAAGAAAAGGGTTGATATATAAGTTTGTGACTAATTGTTACTTCCTTATAACAACTTAACTAGATTTCATTTTTGTATTTTTTAAGTTGTTTTACAAAAATCATCATTGAATGTCTTCAAACAGGTGCTAACATACAAAGAAGAACCATCAGACGAATTGATTGAGATTGGGTTAAATATGGGTTGTGAGTATATGTTGGCATATCAAAAATTAATTGTGGAATTTGTAAGCATCTATCAATGTTGTTTTACATAGCTCTGTCTATAATTAATAGAACAAAAAAAAAACTTTTATATTAAATATATGATTTGTTATGGGGTATAAAACTTGCAGGAAACAAAGTATGGAACTGCGCCAACAGATAAAATCTTGAAAGATGGCATGGTACATGGTTTTGAAATAATGTGTATAGTTTATGAGTCAATTGTTTCTATGGTACGTCATTTATTTTATATATACATTGATGTATATTATTTAATATTGAAATTTTCATTATTCTCACCAAAGTATATACACTCATTACAGTTTATTTTTATGTTTGTAGATGGGAGGTGAAGAAGAAGGAAACAATAAATTCCTTGAACAAAACATTTCTGAAAATAACCCAAGTCATGGAAGTAGCTCTACCAGTGACAACAATTCAAGCGAAGAATGATGATCACTATGTTTTGATATCAAAGCAAGGCGTTGTATTTTTTGAAATATTTTTTCTGTGAAATCATACTTTTTGTTTAATGTAATGGACATAGTGTCCTAATTGATAGACAAAGGGATACCAATAACTCTCCCATTTTGTATGAAAAAGACTGTCTTATTCATATATGTATGTGTGTGTGTGTGTGTGTGTGTTTTAATTTATTCTATTGCGTTCTCCATTGTCGTTGTGAAATGTAACACTGCTAATTAAATTTATGGATGATTAAATATTATAATGCAGAAATGTGAAATTTGATGATATGATATAACAAATTAATCCAAACATCACATTCAAATGCACTAATAAAAATTTAATTTATATGAATATTGTTATAAGATATATATGTGTCGATTTTTGATGAATAATGAATTTTAAAAAATCACAATAATTATGATATGATATAACAAATTAATCCAAACATCACATTCAAATGCATTAATAAAAACTTAATTAATATGAATATTGTTATAAGATGTGTTGACTTTTGATGAATAATGAATTTTAAAAAATCACAATAATTGCACTGTCACAGGTCGATGTTTCTAAAAAATAAAAAATGAACACCGGTACATGTCTGTTACTGTACACTGGTGCGTTTGTATGCTGCAGCGCCCCAGTACGTTTCAACGACCTCTAGGCACTGCAAAAATACCAAAACCAATTAAAAATCTCGGTGTGTTTGTGCGATACTGCGCACCAATGCGTTTATGTGAGACTACGCACTGTGAATTTGTACGACCTATGGGAACTGCACAAATACCAATACCAATTATAAAACTCGGTGCGTTTGTCTGATACGGCACACTGGTGTTTCTAAAAGTCTACGTATAGGTGCGTTGAGATGACCTATAGGCACCACACAAATCCCAAGACCAATTATAATGGCCCCATGCGTTGTATCACCAACACTACACTCGGTGCATTTTTATACCTTGACGGTGTGGTGCATGCACCTTCAATCGCCCTGGGGCCACTGTCTAGATGACACGCACCGGTGCATTGAAACCTTAGTAGCGTACCAACGAAAAAAAAAATCCATAATAACCTCCGGCCACCTAGTTTTTTTAGTTGTGTTGAATTTCCGTTAAAAGCTCCGCCAATACCTCTGTAACCATAAACGGATGTTGTAGAAAATGTTTTTTTGACAATTTTGGCCAATTTTATAACACTAAAAATCTCTTTATAACCTCCGCTAGAGGGTATTTTCCTTGTAGTGTTCCCAAAAAGAACCTCATGTTGGATATTATCCTTTAAATTCCCTATGAATATATCAACCTTATTCTCCTCTGGCATATCCTTTACCCTTATATTCAATTTTTGGAAGTCCTCAATGTGCTCCACCATTGCACCCTTTTGTTTGATATTTATCAATTTGCTAAAGAAGGTGTTTCTCTTTGTATCCTCATAATGTGCTATCATTTCCTCTATAAAATTTGAAAAAGTGACATTTTTTTTACAAGAAAAAAGTAATCGATACCATACAAATGTATTGTATTCTAAATATAAATTTCCAATGCATACCTTTTGCATGTTTTGGACATTATGGAGATCAAAGTATTTCTCCATTTGTAGTATCCATATTACAAGATCCTTGCCATTAAACTTACTCATATAGATATTTGGAATATGGTGGGTCTTAAATCTAACATTAGAGTCTATGAAATCATGATTAAAATTTCTTTTGTTCTCATCATGATTTTCCTCTACTACATTTTCTCCATTAGGAAGAATTTCTTGTAGCAACTTTGTCAAAACTTCCTTCAAACTTCCCATGTCTTATTTTCAGTTTTTCTTTTATACCATCGATCCTAGCTTCCATTCCATCCATATTGGCTTCAACACCATTCATCTGAGCCTCCATTCCTTTCTTCAAACCATCCATTTTAGCTTCCATTTCATTTTTAGTTACTTTTTGCGAGAGCAAAATTTGTTGCACTTTGTCTCGTAATTTTCATATATCATGTTTCACTTCTTCCTCTTCATGCATCATAGTAGATGTTTCTAAGGGCTTAATGGGTGTGGAATTATTTTTGGGAGACATTATAGAACCCAATACTAATAACAATGCTTCAATATGCCCTTGGAATCACTTCAAACTGATTTTTTAAACAAAGGTTATGTAATTAAAAAAACAAAACACACCTTTTTTTCTTTTTCTTTTGAGGATCTCAATATTTAACATGATGTATCTCTGTGATTTTGGATCCCCAATATTTTAACTTCGGTATTCTAGCATCCCTTTGAGTCTTCTTTCCAATGCCATAGGTCAGTCCTAATTTGAATTCTTCAAGGAAAATTTATGCCGAATCTCCCATAACGTCCTAATTATGGACTAGTTCAGTAGAGTGAAATTGTACGAAGTTCCACGTGTCATTGTTTTGTCCTTGGACTCTAAAATCAATACAAGAAAAAACTACAGTCTATTCACTTTAAACCAATTTTTACAGAATTTGAATCGAATGTCTGTAACGAATTTTATGACGACGTTCCCTCAGCCACTTGTTTGAGATGAAATTATGGAGCTTGCAAAAACCCTAAGTTGCTCAGATCCTATCTCCTAAAATATAGCAAACCAAGATCTGGAATTTTTACACAAAGTTCCTCAGGATTTCGTCTCAAATGGGTTTGTTTTTAGCTTCTGAAACTTTGTAGAAAAAAGGCTATAGCCAAAATTCCAAGATGACCTATTTGTAGTAGCGAAACCCTAAAATCCAAAGCTCTCATACCAAATGTTATGAAACCAACTCACAAAATATAAGAAAATATAGATCAAAAGTTTAGAAATCAGCCTCTTTAAGGGGGTAACCTCCTTTACATTACATAAATGAACAATTCTTGGATGATACAAATGATAAAACCTTCTTTCTATATATAGGAGTCCAATTGGTCACAATATAATCCTAGCCAACATAGCAAGAACCATATAAGGGCACAAAAATAAGAATAATGGGATTTTATGGGGCACAATAATAATAATATGGGGACTACATGGGCACAATAATAACAATAAGGGAGTTATATTAACAATTAAAATAAGGGGATACACTAATATTATAGTGACCTATTACTTCTCCATTGGTGCAATTATCTACGCATACACCTTTATAAACTTCCTGTAATAGCTAGTGTGTCCAAGTTTCATACGCAATTTCTAGGTCCCTATATTACTAGTATAGTCCCTTATTGTTGTTATTGTAACCCCCTTATTGTTATTATTGTACCCTTGTAACCCCCATTTTGTTATTATTGTGCCCTTAAATTATTATTGTTAGGTCGGCTAGGATTACATTGTGGCCCACCAGGATTACATTATGGCCACATGGACTCCTATATATAGAAAGGAGGTTTTGTAAATTGTATCATCCAAGAATTGTTCATTTATGTAATGTATTGGAGGTTGCCCCCTCGAAGTGGCTTATTTCTAAGGCGTTCATATCTCTTTTCTTCTATTTTTGGAGCTGGTTACACAACATTTGGTATCAGAGCTATAACTTTCATCGTGGCATTTTCGCTATAAATTGTTTTCTACGAAGTTTCAGAAGCTGAAATTTTTAGGGTGTGAAGCTGAAATCCTGAGGAAGATTGTGTAAAAATTTCAGAGCTTAGTTCGCAATATTTTCAGAGATATTATGTGTGGAAGTTAGGTCTTTTTTCAAGCTCCTAAACAGGTCATCGTGGCATTTTCGCTATAAATTTTTTTCTACGAGGGTTCAAAATCTGAAATTTGTATGGCGCGAAGCTGAAATCCTAGGAAAATTCATCAAAAAATTTCAGAGCTTGGTTCGCAATATGTTTGGAGATATGATCTGTGGAAGGTAGTGATTTTTCAGGCTCTTGAATTGCATCTCAAAGAGGTGATCATGGGAAAAGTTCAATAAATCTCTCTCTGGGCAGTGGATTTGAGTGCCGTAAAAAGTGGTTACAAGTACACGGACTGTAGTTTCATGGATATCAATTTCAGAGACAAAGGATGAAACAGTGACACATGGCAAGTCCTACAAGTGTGATCTACTGAACTGTCCAGAATTAGGTCATTGTGGGAGATTGGACACAACTTTGTCTTGGGGAATCCAAATTAGATCAGACCTGTGGAATTTGAAAGAAGCTCCAGAGGGCTACTACAGAGCTGAATTTCAGATATTTAAGATTTTCAATTACAGAGATAATTCAATTTCAATATCGAGCTCCTCAAAGCAAGTAAAAGGTATCAATATTGGATTCTAAAATGGCGCCTAAAAAGAATTCAACACCCATTAAGCCTTCAGAAGGCTCTACCATGACTCATGAAGATGAATAATTGCAACATGATCTATCAAAATTACAAGAGCAAGTGCAACAACAAATTTCTCTCTCGCAAAGAACAACAAAAAATGAAATGGAAGCTTTGAAGAAAGCCATGGAAACTAAGATGGATGGTTTGAAGAAAGGCATGGAAGCTAAGATGAATGGTTTGGAAGCTAAGATGGATGGCATGGAAGTGGGAATGGAAGCTAAGATTGATGACATGGAAGCTATGATCGATGAGAAAATGGAAAACATGAAGAATTTTCTAAAAGAAGACATGGAAGGTTTGACAAAGTTTATACAAGAAAGGTTTCCTAATGTTGAAAAGATAGTATAAGAACCTCATGATGAGAACAAAATAAATGTTAATTGTGATTTCATAAACTCTAATGTTGGCGGGAAGAACCACCATATTCCAAAGATGGATATGAGGAAGTTTGATGGAAAGGATCCTGTAACATGGATACTACAGATGGAGCAATATTTTGATCTCCATAACGTACAAAACACACAAGAGGTAAGCATTGCAACTTTAAATTTAGAAAAAAATACATTTGTATGGTATCAATGGCTTTGATCCCGTAAAAAAATTGTCACTTGGTCAATTTTTACTGAGGAAATGATAGAACATTATGAGTATACAAAGAGCAACACCTTCTTTAGCCAATTGATAAATATCAAACAAAAGGGTTTAGTGGGGCAGCACATTGAGGACTTCCAAAAATTGAATATAAGGGTAACTAATATTCCAGAGGAACACAGGATTGATCTCTTCTTAGGTACTCTAAAGGATAACATCCAACATGACGTTCGTGTTTTGGAACCTGATTCATTGGAGAAGGCATTCAGGTTGCAAGAAAAGTTGAATGTAAAATTATGGTGACAAGGAAGCTTACCACTCAATTCTATAAAGAAGGAAGTGTTTCTACGCCTAGATTTCCACAATCTACAAGGTTGACACCACAAAAATTGGAAGAAAAAAGAGCAAAAGGGCTTTGCTACAGTTGTGATAGCAAATACACTAAAGGTCATAAGTGTGCTGAAAAGAAATTATTTTACATAGATTGTGAAGAAGAAGAAGAAAATGAAAAAGAAGAGGATAACACCAGGAACTAGCCATAGAAGAGGAAGAAATGAATTCGACCATATCATGTAATGCACTGGCCGGAATTACCACTCCTCAAACTCTCAAGATAGTAGGACAGATCAAGAAGAAAAGGGTAATAGTGTTGATTGATTCAGGTAGCACCCATAATTTTATTCATTGTAAGGTAGCCAAGGAATTAAATTGTTTCTTATACCCAGCACCAGAATGTCAAGTGATGGTTGCAAATGGAGGAACTATAAATTACTCTGGAAAATGCCATAATATCAAGCTAACCATGGGGGAATATGTGTTGACAATTCCAATGCTTTCCATTCCTATGGGAGGTGCTGATGTTGTACTAGGAGTACAATGGTTACAATCTTTGGGGACGGTAGCTTTTAATTTTCAAGAACTTTTCTTGAAATTTTTTTCAAAAGGAAAGGAAGTCGAATTACGGGGTATTGCGGGGAAGCCAGGAAGGATAATAAGCTCGAATGTCATGACAAAGCTTCTAAAGAAAGAACAGCGAGGCGTAATTGCACAATTATGCTCACTAGAAGTTCCAACATCAAAATCATCTATTTCTGCAGATCTCCAACAAGTCTTGGACAATCATTCCAAGGTGTTTGAAACTCCCAAAGGACTCCCACCTATTCGTGATCATGATCATGCTATTCATTTGATTCCAGAAGTGTTCCTCCAAACATCAGGCCTTATATATATCCTTACGTCCAAAAGAGCGAAATTGAACGTATGATTGCAGAAATGTTAGAGGCGGGTATAATTCAACCTAGTCAAAGTTCTTTCTCTGCTCCTGTAGTATTGGTACACAAGAAGGATGGATCATGGCGAATGTGTCCGGATTATAGGGAGGTCAATAAGCTCACCATTAAAGACAAATTTCCCATTCCTGTGATTGATGAATTATTGGATGAATTACATGGAGCAATTTATTTTACCAAGTTGGATCTTCGTTCAGGATATCATCAAATTAGAATGAAGACTCAAGATATTCCAAAAACAGCATTTCGAACTCATGAGGGTCATTATGAATTTTTGGTCATGCCTTTTGGCCTTACCAATGCACCTTCTACATTTCAAGGGTTGATGAACTCCATTTTCAAACCCTTCCTTAGAAAATTTGTGCTAGTATTTTTCGATGATATACTAATCTACAGCAGGTCTTGGAAGGATCATGTTGAACATGTTGACAGGGTGCTCAAACTATTGCAGGAGAAACAATTATATGAAAAAACATCCAAATGTTTCTTTGGAGTACAAGAGGTGGAATATTTGGGTCATATTATATCTCACGAGGGTGTTAAAGTAGACCCTAACAAAATTAAAGCCATTAAGGAATGGAAATCCCCCAAGACAATAAAGCAGTTGCGAGGATTTCTCGGGTTAACAGGCTTTATCGCAAGTTTGTTAAGAATTATGGGAGAATAGCAGCACCTCTAACAACATTATTGAAGAAAGATGCATTTTCATGGACTCCTGAAGCAACTAAGGCCTTTGAACATCTTAAAGAGGCAATGTGCCTAGCACCGGTCTTAGCTACGCCAGACTTCACAAAAACCTTTATTGTGGAATGTGATGCCTCAGGAAATGGAATTGGTGCAGCTTTAATGCAGGAAGGAAGACCCATTGCTTTTGAAAGTCGTCCAATCAAAGGAAAGTATTTACAGAAACCTATTTATGAGAAGGAAATGTTAGCAATACTGCATGCACTAAAGAAATGGCGAACTTACCTAATGGGAAGACACTTCAAGGTAAAAATGATCATGATAGTCTTAAACACTTTTTGGAACAAAGACTATCTTCAGAAGAGCAACAAAAATGGGTCACAAAGATGTTGGGTTATGACTTTGAAATAATTTACAAAAAAGGAAAGCTTAATGTTGTTGCAGATGCACTCTCAAGAAAGAATGAAGAGGTGGAAGCATTGCTTTGTGCCATTTCTATTATCCAACCAAATTGGATAACTGAAGCAAGAGATGAATGGAATAAGGACAAAGATGTATGGACACTCATTCAAAAGTTGCAGCAAGATCCTAGTACATCCGATACATTTAGTTGGAAAAATGATTCCTTATGGTACAAAGATCGCTTATATCTTTGTAAGAATTCCCAACTAAAACAAAATATTCTTTTGGAATTGCACACTTCTCCTTTAGGAGGACACTCAATATTTTTAAAAACTTACCACAGGGTGAAGAAAGATTTTTTTTGGGATGGCCTTAAATCTGATATTCAAAAGTTTGTGGCAGAATGTTTGGTTTGCCAGCAGAATAAAGTGGAGACAATTAAGACCCCAGGACTTCTACAACCTTTATCCATTCCAAGTCAATGTTGGGAGGAGATTTCAATGGATTTTATCACAGGTTTACCGAAGTACGAAGGCAAGAATGTCATCATGGTGGTAGTTGATAGACTTACCAAGTATGCACACTTTTGTGCATTATATCATCCATTTAAAGCAATTACAGTTGCTACTACATTTGTGGACAGAATTCAAAAGCTACATGGAAGCCCAAGGGTTATTGTGAGTGACAGAGATCCCATTTTTACGGGAAATTTTTGGACGGAGTTATTTTCTTGTTTGGGTACTCAATTAGCTCATATCTCATCTTATCATCCTCAATCTGATGGTCAAACAGAAATAGTAAATAAATGTTTGGAAGGATATCTTCGTTGTTTTGTATCTGATAAACAAACACAATGGGTCAAGTGGTTACCTCTCGCTGAATGGTGGTATAACACTTCCTTCCATACTGCAGCAAAAATGACCCCATTTATGGCACTTTATGAATACCATCCACCATCGATTACATCATTTTTAAGGGAAAATTCAAAGGTTCAAGCAGTCGAAGATCACATCGAGCATCAGCAAGAAGTTCTCCAACTCTTAAAGGATAACCTGAATTTGGCACAAAATCGAATGAAACAACAGGCAGATCAACATCGCAGCGAGAGAAGTTTTGATGTAGGAGATTGGGTATTTTTACGGCTACAACCATATAAACAAATGTCCCTAAAGCAAGCTAAGAAGGATAATAAATTATCGCCAAAGTACTATGGTCCTTACAAGGTGTTGCAAAAGATTGGTACTATGGCATACAAATTGGAGCTTCCTGCTTCCTCGCGAGTACATCCAGTTTTCCATGTTTCATGCTTAAAGAAGGTTATAGGTGAAAATCTTCCAGTTCAAACAATATTGCCAGAACTTGATGAGGAAGGAAAAATCATATTGGAACCGGAAGTGGTCACGGAAACAAGAACTCGACAACTACGGAATCGATCAATTTCAGAATATCTCATCAAGTGGAAGAACTTACCCACTGAAGATTCTACATGGGAGGATGAGAATTTTATACAGAAGCACCCGTAGCTACTCAAGCGTTGAGGACAACACTTTTTTGAAGGAGAGGGGCATGTTAGGTCCCTATATTACTAGTATAGTCCCTTATTGTTGTTAGTGTAACCCCCTTATTGTTATTATTGTATCCTTGTAACCCCCATTTTGTTATTATTGTGCCCTTAAATTATTATTGTTAGGTCGGCTAGGATTACATTGTGGCCCACTAGGATTACAATATGGCCCCATGGACTCCTATATATAGAAAGGAGGTTTTGTAAATTGTATCATCCAAGAATTGTTCATTTATGTAATGTATTGGAGGTTGCCCCCTCGAAGTGGCTTATTTCTAAGGCGTTCATATCTCTTTTCTTCTATTTTTGGAGCTGGTTACACAACAATTAGGTGGATCTAGGTTCAAAATAGTAGAAATATTCACGTGGTATACCATGAATCCCTGCTTACAAAAAACATGCCATGATAGTATACCAAAAGGTACACAAAAGATGCACTTCTTCAAATTTAGCGATATCTGATACTGCCTATAGGTATCCAACATCAATCTCAACCTTGAAACATGCTTCTTCAGCAAGCCAAAGACTGTCCAATCATCAAAGTAAACCTCAAAAAATTTGTGCATAAACTCCTTGAAATTTGTGACTACAACTCTAGAAAATATGGTAGGATCACTCTCCAAACTAAAAGGCATCATAGTGTGTTGATAGCAACCCCAATCTGTAGTAAAAATTGTATTATGTCTATCTTCTAGCACAATTTTAATCTAGTGGTAACTCGAAAAGTCATTTGTGAAAGAATAAGCCTATTTTCCTGCTACATTGTCCAATACTTCATCCATGAATGGTCTAGGAAAGGGGTCATGCACACATGCATCATTCAATTTCCTCAGGTCCACACATATTTTGATTTCGCCCTTTGTCTTCTTTTCTTGAACTACCATATTAATTACCTATTTACACTCTTCGACCAGTTCAATGATCCCTAATTTGATCATATTTTCTAACTCTGCCTTCCCTTTTTCCTTATATTTCAGATTCAACCTATAAGGTCTTTGATTTACTAGCTTGGTGTCTAGTTTCAAGGTAAACCTCATAACTCCTAGGTCGCCTACTATAACCTTTAATTTAGAAAAATTCATGGGGAAGAGTTATTAATACTCATGCAACAACTCTACAACTTTTATAACTGTGTATTCATCTAAATAATCTCAGATCAGTGAAAATTTTGGCTCTTCTTCTGACCCAATATTCAACTTCTTCGTCTTCACAGGTTGCATTATGTCAGGGATTTCAGGTTCTAGTCTAGTAACTTCATGATTTCCTTCTAATTCTGGGATATCAATATTGCACGAACGTTTCAGGATGTTTCAGAATGTTTTGCCTCAAATATTTTCACTATTCTTCTAGTGAAATTTTCATAAGTAGATATATTTACATGATTCAAAGAAGAAGTTTCATAAAACCACCAGGCATAAGCCTTACCTTCAAGATGCAGCGCTGCAACTCTAATGGCTTCATATTCTGAAAATCGGTGTTGCTGCAAATAGGTGTCTCGCTCCTTCACCCAAGCCCTAGCTGAACATTTAGGTGACCCATCAAAAGTAGATAAAAATAATCTACCCACATGATGCTGCTTGCACCTCTTGCCTCCATTGTGATTTCTAGGTCTTCTATTCTCTTTGATATTGCAAAACCCTTGGAATTTTAGATGATCCTTGAACCTCTGAGATTGAGATTCATACTCTTGAAGATATTCACCAAGAGTCTCCTCCTTTGGTACATCTCCTTCATCCATCTCTCTTGCTATGAACATAGGCATGGTGGAGTGTTGTAGATCTGATGGTGTAGCTAAATGCTAACACCCATAATATGAAAATCTGGAGCTTTCTTCGTGTAGAAGCCCTCTTGGAGAATCCCTATATCTCTCCATTCTCATCTCTTTGATGTCTCTATTAATGCACTACATAGTTTGAAGAAGAAGTTTTGAGAACTCCTTCCCTCCTGATAATGAAGTGTTTCCTTCATCTCTTATGCAAATATTCTCCTTCCTATGAGAAGACTCCTTAGATGAAATAATGGCTGAAGTACACAAGCTGAGCCAAGATTATGCTCTAATACCACTGTAATATTCCTGTTGGCTCGAGGGGTCCTGACCCAGGTTCAAAGGTTAAGGTTTGCCAACAAACCCCTATGCTACTGGCCCTTTAGGCAGTGACCTACTTGCGTAGGTCAAAGTCTCACCCGAAGTAGTATGGTTGGCTGCTGGAACCAGGTTTCCACACCCTAAGGGAGGATAGGTAAGGCAAGAAAAGCTGCGTCCGGCTTTATAATGACCAGATCGCCTATTTCAAAGCCAGATCTATAGGTCTCCTTCGCATCCACGTGCGCAAGGTCAACTATACTATGGTGCTCAATAAATTATATACTTCTAAGACAGTAGCACAGTCTTGCATATAACATATAGAATAGATCCAGATGCAGTAAAAACACTTACACAGTATTTTCGCAGCTTAACACAGAATACGCATAATACAGTAGTTACCACATATTTGCATAAACAGTACACATTGATTCAGTTACTCAAACTACCTTTCTTATTCATCAACCCGTAAATTTCTTCTTACAATACCCAAACCTGACCGGCACACACAACAGGACTTGGGATCTCTGTGCGCACAGCCAGCAGGAGTCCTTTCCCCAAAAACCCAAACAAATCTACTAAGCCACAATTCGCATCAAGAGCTCCTTATATTCTTACCTTACAATTCAAAATGTCCCTATATTTATAACAATCTAGCCTAATCTTTCCTATGGTCCACAAATCGTGGTTTGTGGACTCTAGGTCTACCCTTTAGCCCATTACAATGCTTTCAGGGCTTTTTCCCATCCCAAAACCCCTACAATAGACTAAATATAAAAAAAAAATATACAAAATCGGACCAGTTTCGCAGCTTGTAGGAGACCCTGTTCAAACAATCCCCCAACACAATCTTGTGACTTGTCCCGAGTCATGGTGGCCATGGGTTCACCAATTGTCCCTAGAGCTACGTGCTTATCATGTTCATGCCTTAATGCCCCCTCCATGGTGGGATGACTGCCATTGACGTAGCTTGGTAACACGTAACAGTGCAGGGTAGCTAACTTGATTGCTCCACCATCCATGATCTCCTTAACAGTGTAGGGACCAAACCAGTGCTATCAGAATTTCCCAGGGTGTTTCGCAAACTGGCTATCATATAAGAGGACTAGGTCGCCTTCTACGAATGTATTTTGGTGAATATGTCAATCATGAAAAACTTTATCGTGAGCCTTCTGAACCTACTGATGGAAGTTAGCAATGAACCGATCTTCTTCCAATGCCAAAAGCTGCACAAGGCATTCTTCCATTATGTCAGATTTTTCCATATTTGTAAGTGTTGCGATATGTATACTAGGAACAATGTATTCTATTGGCATAATGGCCTCCTTGCCGTAAACCATCTGAAAGGGGATCCTTCCTATTAGCTTCTTTCAGGTCATTCAATAGGCCCACAGAACAGAGGGGATGCGTACATCCCAATCACTATGATCGACATTGCAGACCTTAGTCAATGCATGCTCTAAGATTTTGTTGAAAGTCTCGACCACCCCGTTTTCCTGTGGATGATATGGTGTACTTTTTGCGTAATGGATCCAGAATTCCTCATTAAGGGCTACTATCGTTTCATTAATGAAGTGAGTGCCTCCGTCGCTCATTAGGATCTTTGGGCATCCAAATCTAGTCAGGATTTTCTCAAAGATGAAGTGTGCAACAGTATCTGCAATACAATCCTTCACCGCTTGTGCTTAAGCCCATCGAGTGACATAGTCAGTGGCAGTAATAATGTAGCGCAGCCATCAGTAAATTTTTGTCATAGCAAATGATGGCTAAAACAGGTCTTGAGCCTTCAATAGATTATTTTCACAGAAAAATTCTCATTCTTGAAGCCTTCTGGTGCTTTCTAACTTAAGAGTAATTTTCTCTACCATTCCATTCAAGAAATCCACCAAGTAACCCTGCTGTTACCAAAAAACTGCTTTTTAGACCCCCTTTTTTCATCATTTTTCCTTTAAAAAATCCCTCTGAAAAAACCCCTTCTTTTGATCCATTTTTCCCTCATTTACCCTCATTATCTCATAAAATCCTTTTAAACTTATAAAAATCCCTTTTTTATGGTTTAAATCATCCCTTTTTCCCTATCGAAAACTCTTAAAAGGGCCTAAAAACCTTCCCTTAAGCTTATTTTCTGACCTGTTTTATGTATAGGATTTAAGCCCCTGAGGGCTTAAGCCTCTCCGCCCTTACTTCCCATATGACCCTACGCTCATGACCAGGCACTAGCCCTCATCGCGCATCGCTCATCGGCATTCGTATTTTCCTTTTCCCCTTCACCTTTTCCCTGCCGATGCGATCCCCTTTGGCTTAGCCCCAGCTTTTCCTCTGTCATATGACCCATCGTCCATAACCCGGTGCTGGATCCTTAGCCTTTAGCCCTTTTTAATTCCTACCCCCGGTCCCCTACCCCCTCACGAGACCACACCTTCTCCACTCCATTAAGCTCCTTTCCTTTTGTATTTAACCCCACGTCCATGGTAAGACACTTTTCCCTTTGTTTTTTCCCCTTCCACACTTTTCAAATTCTGGAGAAATATTAGCTGTAGATCAAAGGCCTCAAGCCTTGATCTGATGGCCACCATGCTTCCCCTCTCACCCTCCATTCTCCCGACTAATATCTATTCATCCACCCTCGCAATCGATTTACACCATAGATCTTATGGATCTAACGGTTCCCGTTTGATCCGACATCCAACCCTGCCGATCAACCATCCCTCTGCCAAAAAAAGGAGCTGACGTCATACTCTGGGCCCTACCTTCCACCTATAAAAATATTCCCCAATCCCCTTTTGACACCTAGCTCCCACTTCATCCTCGCCCATGCACCTTTCTCCATCGTGCTCCTCCCCCCACCATTGGATCTACACCTCATCATCCAACGGCCCACATCGTGTTTCGCGTGGATTTCCATGTCAGGGTTTAACGACCCAGATGAACGCGAAATAGGCGGTATTGGGGAGGACACGTGTTTCCCGATGGATGATATTGCATTCGATCGAGCGTAAACCGCTTACCGCCTGATTTTTGCACGAACACTGCCGACGATTTTCGCAAAACCACCAATCCATTTTCACGCCAAAACCAAATTTGAGCCCTGTTTTCACATTTTTGTCCATAAAACATCCTTCGCATGCTTTTTTCCTCCTCCACTTGCATATCCCATTCCTCTGTATATTGCTCCTCCACCTCTAGCAGACTCTGAAAGCAATCAAACCCTCCCTCGCAGATTTTATTAACGTTTTTATTAGTGTTTTGCAGGATTCGATGGCAGTTTTAAAGGAAAAAACCCTTCCCACAGTCCATAAAGGGACATGGTGGAAGATAACCATCTTTGAAACCTAATAAATGCAGATAAGAAGCTTCCTAGGTGTTAAATATGGGTTTTTAATCAATGTTTCATAAACATTGGTTATTTAAATCAAACCCTCGCACGCTAAAGCCACTTATTTACAATAGAAAAAGGAAAATACAGTGGAGCTTAAAGTCAAAGGTTAAAGCCAAAAGACCGAATATTAAATGACTTAACCAATTATTTATGAGGATAAAGACACAGTGAATAAAGCAGAAAAATTTTTAAAGGATAAAATGGTCAGCAGAAAGGGTTTATAGCTCGAAGATTATTATAAAGGCCCAAAAGCAAGATCAAGGCCTAATTAGTGTTTAAAGCAATAGATCATGACAAATCAACAAATAAAGCCTCTGAATGCCACCTTAGTGGGGAAATTAGTCTTCAAAAATGCCACCTACAAGTTCAATTTCCTCAAAAGAATACAAATTGAATGCACAATCAGAGATATTTGCCAAAGATAGCTCAGAAGTAATTGCCAGCCTACCAAAAGCCTCCAAAGTCAACATAAGTGACTAAAGTAGATAAAAATTTAATGTAAAATCAATTAAAATAGAGTTGAACTTTGAAATTTTCTCCATAAGGCCTCCCAAAGGTCGAGAAGCATTTACTCGATATTAATTGAACAATTAGACATTCCTTTCACTCCACCTCCTCAATTCATCTATAAATACCATATGAGGAGTTCATTATTGTTGTTGGTTGAATACTCATTGAATGTAAATAGCTATTGAGGCTGCTGAAGCTCTGTTTTGTAATTGAAGAAAAGATAGGCTGAGAAGAGAAGTTTGAACCTGTAAAGACCCACTGGACTTGAATATTGTAACTGGTTTGAACATCAAATATACAAGCTGATTTATGGGATCCTGGTCTATGTCAAGGGTTGTTGATCAGCGGTTGTCATTGATGTCAACCCAAGCAGCACCAGGGGCTAACCCAATATTGCATGGAAATTTTGACCTACCAAATTAATATATTATGGGTCAATAATTCTTTTGATGGTTTCTAATTTTCTAGATGTTTCCATTGATATATGGCACGCCATGTAATTCTTCACGGTTTGAGAGATATTCATGTTTGAAGTTTGTACCCCCAGTTAGTGGGCTAAAACCCCATGGGGTTGGGGCATGGGTAATTGAAAAGTAATAATTAATATTTTTTAATCTCCTAAGATCCCTCTCAACTTAAGCATTCATATAAATTGTGATCTTCATTTCCTCCTTATGCATGGGATTTGGCCATTTGAAACAGTCATCGTGGAATTTTCGCTCTAAATTTTTTTCTACGAAGGTGTTAAGCTGAAATTTTTAGAGGAAAAGCTGAATTTCATTTGAAAGAAGTGACCTTGGTAAATGTGTCATAACTCTCTCTCTGAGTATCGGATTGGAATTCTGTAAAAAGTGATGGATATTGCATAGTATTTTCTTTTCCCTCTATCAATTTTAGAAACAAATGAAGAAACAGTGACACATGGCACGCCGTACAAGTGTGCTCTGCTGAAGCAGTCCATAATTAGGGCATTGTGAGAGATTGGGTATAAATCTCTCTTAAAGAATCCAAATTGGGTCAGACCTGTGGCATTGGAAATATGGCTTAGAGGAATACTACAAGACCAAAAATCAAATATTGAGGATCTGAAATGACAGAGATACACCAGATTCAATATCGAGCTCCTAGAAGGAAAGAAAAAGCTAGATCATGTGTTGTCAAGGGTTGCAAAGGACCGTAATTTATTTTGTAGAAAGGAAAAGCAAGGTGCAAAAGAGGGTAGCATGGCAAGAGAAAAAACCAAGGTGCATAACAGCAGCAAGAAGTTCATCATATGAAGTCTTCAAGTGGGAAGCACCGCATACAATCATTGTAAAGGTATCATTGTACTTAGTCATTGTAAATACATTATTGTACAAATTGTACTAGTGTCTATCTGCCAAGGTTTGAAGAGGCAGTGTTGGGAGGTCTAGGATCATCATTAGGTGGTTGTGTCAAAGTTGGGGTTATGGTCTAGTATATATTCTTCTTCTACATCATTCTATATCATTGTAAAGTGGACCATTTTTCCTGGTACGAGAGTCCATTCTTCTTTTATTCTTCTATAGGGTGGTAGGGTGGTGCTAGTGTGAGTTGTAGCTCATTTGGTGTTGGGGCATCCGTTCAGTTGACTACTGAAGAATCTTAGGCGTTGGAGCGTCCATCCAGTGGGAGCTGGAGAAGAATGCTTTTCTATATTCTAGGAAGTTGGAGCTTTATTTTCAATTGGAGTTGAATATTAAAGAATTATTAGAAAAGCATTAGGTGGTTTTTGTCCCGGAGTGGGTTTCCACCTTAAAACTGTGTGCATTTGTGTTCCTCTTGTTTTCTTCTATCATTGTACAAACATTGATAATAATTGAAGATTAACTAATGCTCTAATTGAAAGGAATATTGATTCACCCCCCCTCTTAGTATTTCCAAAAATTGGTATCAGAGCATGGTTCCTTCAATAGCAGTTTAACAGCTGGAAGGAGGTCATGGAGCATACCAAGAATGGTGTACCTCTATTCAATGAAAATAATTATGCACTTTGGAAAGGAAGAATGGAGGTCTATCTCTTGGCGCAAGGTTACAAAGTATGGGACATTGTTCAAAATTGATTTACATCAACCGCGGATGAACAAGGTAAGAAGAATTTGGTAAATGATGCAAAAGCAAAGAATATTATTATCAGTGGACTTATTGAATCTGCTTATCATAAGGTGTTGGGTTGTAAAACCGCCAAAAATGTATGGGACAAGCTTGATAATATATATGCAGGTGACTCAAATGTCAAAGAAGCAAAGCTTCAAATCTATAGAGCAAAATTTGAGCAACTCAGAATGAAAGAAGATTGCAACATTGTTGCATACTTCCAATATGTTGATGAAATAACCAATACTCTGGAAGGATTGGGAGAGCCAGTTGATGAGAAGACTATTATACGGAAGATTCTTAGAACATTACCAGGGAGATTGAACCCAAAGGTATCGGTCTTAGAATACAGTGCAAATCTGGACAAACTCAGCAAGGAAGAATTACATGGAGTTCTCATAGCATATGAAATGAGACTTGATGAAGAAAAGGGTACTTCAAATATAGAAACTGCATTCGTTCCATCTAAGAAAACCAATAAGGACAAACAACCTTCAATTGAAATGACATGCACTTGCAAGTGTGAAGAAAAGGGAGATGATGGAGAGGGTCTTTCAGATGAAGAATATGCTTACTTTACGAGAAAACTAAAACCTGGTAAGGGAAAATTCAAAGGTAAACTTCCATTGATATGTTTCGGTTGTGGTGAGGTTGGGCATTTCGTAGCAAAATGTCCAAACAAAAGTGATGGAAACTCAAAAGGAAAGAAAGGCTTTAAGAAATTCAACAAGAAAGGAAAAAATAAAGGATCCAAAAGGAACTTTCTCTCTAAAGAAGATAGCTCCTCATCTAATGAAGAAAGTGATAGCAAAGAAGAAGCCAATGACAAAGTATTGTTTATGGCCAAGCACAATAAACAAGAAGTATCAAACAATGAAGAAGAAGGGTTGACCATAGAATAATTTTATGAGGAGGCAATCAAGCTTATAAAAGAGCTCAATGCTGAGAAGATCCGTTCCAACACTCTTGAAGAACAAGTTCAAAGTCTCAAAATTGAGGTTGAAGAACACAAATGTATTGAAGAGTCACTTCAAAAGAAGTTGGAAGAAAGCAACCAAGAAAGGGAAGCATTAGAAGCCGAAGTAGTCTCGCTGTGTAAGGAAGTGAAGAAGGGAAAAACTGTCCAAAACTATGCCAACAGCTCAAGGGCATTGGAAGAACTCATCAACAATCAACGATCTTACAACGACAAAACTGGCCTCGGTTACAAAGAAGAAGAAGCAGGACCTTCTACAACAAAATACAATGAACCTATGAGATCTAACATACATGAAGACTTCATTGGACAAGATTCACAAGCACATCCTTGGAAGACGATTCCTCGATGAATATTTTCATCCAGGTACCAACATATTTTTCATGGCTATTGTTATTCATGTGGAAAATTTGGTCATAAAGCTATAGAATGTCACACGTACCCTATGAACCAATACAATTCCAAGAGATTCTTCAAATATGAACCTCCCAGGGCTCAACGAAACATCAATAGATTTGAAAATTTAATAAATAATATGGAATGTTACAAATTTCATAACTTTGGACACATAGCCAGAGACTGCAGACTTGAAAATCCTCCAGAAGAATCTTCGAAGCCAAAAAATGAACGAACATGGAAGAAGAAGAATACTGATAATTGTGCTCTCGCTCTCAAGGCTCAAAAAAAGAAAGATGTGTGGTATGTTGACAGCGGTTGCTCAACGCATATGACTGGAGATAGAAGGAAACTTGTATCTCTAAAAGAGAAGAAGGATGGAACCATATCCTTTGGAAATGATGGATCTTCAAATGTTATAGGATCAAGTACTGTCACTCTCAAAAGAAAAGATGTTATAGCCAAGAATGTTCTATTGGTCAAAAACATGAATCACAATCTGCTCAGTGTTGGAAAAATGTGTGATCAAGGACACAATGCTATTCAACTCCACAAAATTTGAAATCAGGAAAGGCAGGTATGGTAAAATTGTGGCTACAGCAAGTCGAGCTCCAAAAGACATATATGTTCTGGATGAAGCAGCTAAAGCATGTCTACTAGCTAAAGAAGATGAAAGTTGGTTATGGCACAAACGAATGGGTCACATAAACTTTGAAAATCTTGTCAGGATAAGAAAAAAGGAATCAGTACGAGAAATGCCGAAAATCTCAAAAGCTTCCAACACACTATGTGAGGCATGTCGGCATGGCAAGCAGAAAAAATTCCAATTTAAAACAAAGGAACACTTTTCATCACATCCATTGGAATTGATACATACTGATCTATGTGGTCCTGTGAGAACAAAAGGCTTAGATGGAGAATTATATTTCATGTTGATGATAGATGACTATACCAGGATGACAGCTGTTAGTTTCCTAAAGAAAAAATCTAAAGAATTTGAGTGATTTAAGATATACAAGGATTTGGTTGAAAATGAAACTGATTTGAAAATAAAGTGTTTAAGATCTGATAATGGTGGAGAATTAACTTCCAAATTATTTCAGCAATACTGTGACGAAAATGGAATAAAAAGGAAATTTTCAACAACATGAACACCTCAGCAAAATGGAGTTGCTGAAAGAAAGAATAGAACTTTACAGGAAATGGGTAGAACAATGTTGAAGGACTAAAAATTGGATGAAAAATTTTGGGTTCAAGCAATTAATACGACAGTGTTCATTATCAACCGAAGTCTTCTTAAAAATAATTTCAACAAGACTCCATATGAATTATGGAAAGGAAAACCAGCTAATGTAAAATATTTTAGAATCTTCAGAAGCAAATGTTATATCAAAAGAGACGATCAAAATTTGGGTAAGTTTGAATCACGTGTTGATGAAGGTATCTTTGTTGGTTACTCACGCAAAAGAAAGGCCTATAAATGCTATAATCTAAGATGAAAACAGATAGTGGAGAGCATAAATGTTACATTTGACGAAGATGGTGTTCTAGCAAGTAATGATGAGGATCTAGAATCTTTGAAACTTGAGACAGATGCTGAAAAATACACACTTGAGACAGAGGCTGAAAAAGACACAGATAAAATTGTAGAACAAGAAGCAACTATCACCGAGGAAGAAGTAAAAAATGATCATCAAGATATACCAGAACAACAACAAGAAGCTCCTCCAAGGAGAACAAAAGAGTGGATTCAAAAGAACCATCCATCAAATCAAATCATTGGTGACATAAATGAAGGTCGACAAACCTTCGTTCATCACAACAAGCTCACGTTGCTTCTCTTCTAGCAACCTTGAGCCTAGTAGTTTTGAGGAAGCTAGTTAGAAGGAACATTGGGTAGAAGCTATGAATGAATAATTGGATCAAATTGAGAAGAATAACACCTATGAATTAGTTCCATGACCAAAATATAAAAATGTCATCGGGACTAAATGGGTGTTCAGGAAAAAATTGAATGAAGATGGACATGTTACCAGAAACAAAGAAAGATTGGTTTGCAAAGGCTATGCACAAGTGGAAGGAATTGATTTTGACGAAACCTTTGCACCAGTTGCCAGAATGGAAGCCATCCAAATGTTTCTCGCCTATGCATGTTCAAGAAAAAAAAAAGTCTACCAAATGTATGTTAAGTCAGCATTTCTCTCGAATGGAGAATTAGAAGAAGAAGTTTACATCGAACAACCCGAAGGTTTTCTACTATCACAAAAAGAAGACTATGTCTCAGGTTAAAGAAGGCTCTATATGGTCTCAAGCAGTTCCCGCAGCATGGTATGCTCGCTTTGTGCTACCCCAGCGTCAACAAGGGTTCAAGAAAGGTACTGTTGATAGCAATCTTTATGTACAAATAGATAAAGATAATTTAACAATCGTTGAGGTATATTTGGATGATATAATATTTGGTAGCAACGATGATCGACTAAGTAAGAAATTTTCTACAAAGATGCAAAGTGAGTTTGAGATGTCTTTACTTGGTGAGCTGACATACTTCTTAGGGCTTCAAATAACTCAACAAGAGAAAGGAATATTTATATGTCAAGCCAAGTACATCAAGGAAATGCTTAAGAAATTAAAAATGGAAGATTTCAAACCCGTCCTTACTTCGATGGTAATAGGTTTCAAATTGAGCATAAACGACTCATCTAAGGATGTGGATCAGATATTTTACAGATCTATGATTGGTATTCTTCTATATGTAATAGCCTCTCGGCCATATGTTATGCAAGCAGTTGGACACGTAGCAAGATTCCAAGCAGCACCAAAATAATCACATATTATTGCCGTCAAAAGAATTCTTCGATATCTAAAGGGCACAAAAGAATATGGCTTGTGGTATCCCAAGAGTAAAAATATCATTATTCAATCCTTTACAGATGCAGACTGGGCAGGAAGTATTGATGATCGTAAGAGTACTAGTGGAGCAGCATTCTATCAAGATGGTTGTCTCGTATCATGGTTGAGAAAAAAACAAACTTAAATCTTGTTATCTACAGCGGAAGCAGAATACATTGCAGCAACATCATGTTGTACTCAAGTCCTTTGGATTAAACAAACTTTTCAAGATCTTAAAGTACAACTCAGTGAGCTTATTCCCATATTCTGTGACAAAACTAGTGCCATCAACATCTCCAAGAATCCTGTCATGCATTCAAAAACAAAACACATTCCGATCAAATATCATTTTGTTAGAGAACAAGTCGCTGAAAACAATATCAAACTTGAGTATGTTTGTACAAAAGAACAAATTGCTGATATCTTCACTAAAAATTTACCTCATGAAGAATTTGAATATCTTCGCCAAAAGCTTGGGATTCTCCCAAGTTCTCATTAGATTACAGGTCTGCAGGACAGTTGTGTGTCAGCGGGAGTGGAAGTGTGTATAGGTCCATAGGATGTTTGTGTTTCAGGGGGAGTTAACTTTTTCCATTGATGTCAAAGGGGGAGTTAATTTTGTAGGAAGAGGTGTCATGATCGCAGGGGGAGTACTTGTGTTTCCATCGATGGCAAGGGGGGAGATTGTTGATCAGCGGTTGTCATTGATGTCAACCCAAGCAGCACTAGGGGCTAACCCAATATTGCATGGGAATTTTGACCTACCAAATTAATATATTGTGTGTCAATAATGCTTTTGATGGTTTCTACTTTTCAAGATGTTTCCGTTGATAAATGGCACGCCATGTAATTCTTCACGGTTTGAGAGATATTCATGTTTGAAGTTTGTACCCCTAGTTAGTGGGCTAAAACCCCATGGGGTTGGGGAATGGGTCATTGAAAAGTCATAATTAATATTTTTTAAGCTCCTAAAATCCCTCCCACGTTCACTTGTTGAAGCCTCTCTCAACCTACGAATTTATATAAATTGTGATCCTCATTTCCTCATGCAAGGGATTTCGCCATCTGAAACAGGTCATCGTGGAATTTGTGCGCTAACTTTTTTTTCTACGAAGGTTCAGAAGCTGAAATTTTTATGAGGTGAAGCAGAAATCCCGAGGAAGCTTCTTTAAAAATTTTAGATCAAGGTGCGAAATATTTTTGGAGATATGATCTGTGGAAGTCAGGGTTTTTGCAGGCTCTTGAAATTCATCTCAAAGAAGTGACCTTCGTAAATTCTTTATAACTCTCTCTCTGAGTATCGGATTGGAATTCTGTAAAAATTGGTAGATAGTGCACAATCTTTAATTTTTTCTGTATCAATTTCAGAGCCAAATGAAGAAACAATGACGCGTGGCACGTCGTACAAGTGCACTCTGCTAAAACTGTCCATAATTAGGGCATTGTGAGAGATTGGGTATAAGTCTCTCTTGGAGAATCAAAATTGGGTCAGACCTATGGAATTGGAAAGAAAACTTAGAGGAATACTACAAGACCGAAAATCAGATATTGAGGATCTGAAATAACAGAGATACACTAGATTCAATATCGAGCTCCTAGAAGGCAGGAAAAAGCTAGATCATGTGTTGTCAAGGGTTGCAAAGGACCAGAATTTCTACGGCAGCAAAGAAAAGCAAGGTGCAACAGAGGGTAGCATGACAAGAGAAACCAAGGTGCATAAAAACAACAAGAATTTCATCATATGAAGTCTTCAAGTGGGCAGCAGTGCATACAATCATTGTAAAGGTATCATTGTACTTAGTCATTGTAAATACATTATTGTACAAATTGTACTAGTGTCTATCTGCCAAGGGTTGAAGAGGCAGTGTTGGGAGGTCTAGGATCATCATTAGGTGGTTATGTCAAAGTTGGGGTTATGGTCTAGTATATCTTCTTCTTCTACATCATTCTATATCATTGTAAAGTGGACCATTTTCCCTGGTACGAGAGTCCATTCTTCTTTTATTCTTCTATAGGGTGGTAGGGTGGTGCTAGGGTGAGTTGTAGCTCATTGGGTGTTGGGGCATCCGTTCAGTTGACTACTAAATAATCTCGAGCATTGGAGCATCCATCCAGTGGGAGCTGGAGAAGAATGATTTTCTAGATTTTAGGAAGTTGGAGCTTTATTTTCAATTGGAGTTGAATATTAAAGAATTATTAGAAAAGCATTAGGTGGTTTTTGTCCTGGAGTGGGTTTCCACCTTAAAAACTATGTGCATTTGTGTTCCTCTTGTTTGCTACTATCATTGTAAAAACACTGATAATAATTGAAGATTAACTAATGCTCTAATTGAAAGTAATACTGATTCACCCCCCCCCCTCTCAGTATTTCCAACAATAAATAGATAGATAGTTTGAGTTTGGGACCAAGTAAGAAAGATTGATGCTAAGTACGAACTATTGAGATCTATTTTGGGTAGTATTGGGTAAGGACTCTTGTTGGCTGTGTGCGCGGAGATCCTTAGTCCTGCTGTGTGCGCGGGCTGTGACTTGAGTTTGGAAATTGGTTTTGGATGTTAATGAATGTAGAATCTGTTGAAGTATCTCTATATTACCTGAACTAGTTACGTTTACTGTTCAAGTACCTCTGCGTTATCTGAATTAGATGCGATTTTTTTTTGTGTTATATGAATTAGCTGTGACTGTGTTATTATGTGATGATAATTACTGATGCGCAAGTGCTAGGCTACGACTATCCCCGCCTATGTAATTCATCTTGTTGGGCGCTGCGAAAAGGGGGTCTGCTTTAACTGGTCATAGTTCCTCTGCACCAAGTTTGGAAAATGAGTGCGAGGCCCAGGAACACGGGAGGGCGTTCTGTTACTCTTGGCTATTGCTCCTAACTGCATTATTCGCATGGGAAGCCCCTAAAGGATCGGTCCTCCCTGAGCTCGAACCATGCATGTGTGAAGGGGCGCGTTACACAAACTTGTGGTATTCAAAGGATGCGAACCATATTGAGGAAAATAAAGTCTTTTGGGTACTGTTTGAGGGTGCAATTGCAACAAAAATTCACTCCCGTCCACACCTGTCGCTGATAGTCTATGAAAAGTATAAGCGCATCTCGGCGTTTCAGGTTACAATACACAACATGCAGATTCAGGGCCGTAAGGAGCCAACTTGGATGTCTTTGCCTTACATGGTCTCCGATGAAGAAATCGATCGGCTCATCACCACTTGGCTGTCATACTGGAAATTAGGATTCAAATCAAATGGCCCTGTCACAACCGACATTGCTGGTACAAGCACAGCTCCAAAAACCACCCCACCTGATACTGAGAAGAACTCAAAATACCGTGGCTCGGAAGGCTCCACTAGGATGAAGGATGCAGCGCAGGGCATGGAGTAGGAGTCGCAGCGGGACATGGAGACTGAGGGCTTGGATTTGCAGCGCATTGGTTCCTCGCGGGGCACGAAACATACAGCTGAACCTCTCTAGGGACAATGAACGAAATGACGGGCTACAAGGCCCGGTAGGGAGATTGAGGTTACCTTAACCGAGGAAGATTTGGAGAAAATTGCAAATGTTATCACCCTCGCTTCAGAGGACAGGTGGCTTGCCTTGGAAGAGCAGAAGAAGGCCACAATCATCGCATTACAATCCAAGCTCCAAGCTATTCAGCTCAAAGCCAATACCCTGCAAACGAGTGTGGTGCAAGTGAGGCTGCCTCAAGCAACCAACACTGAGTTTATCTCCACGACCGAGAGTCGCCTCTGCCCCCTACCAGGTGCAAAAATCACTCTGAGTCCACCCAAATTATGTGCGTAAGTCTAGGCCTACGCGGAAGTACATCTGGACTTGGCCCAGCTTCAGGGCGAGCCATTGCAAGCTCTCCGCACATCCCTCTTTGAGGAAATTAAGCACAGAGACCGATGAGTGCAACAACAACTAAGTACATCCAAGCATACCATTGTAGAAAAAACTACCAAGGTGTCCTAGGCACAGGCCACGTGTATCCTTGCCACCGCACAGCAGACCGTGTTGGAGTATCTGATCAGTAGACTCTACGCGGATGTGACCAAAGACATTCCAGTCTCTGCCAGCCCCCAGGACAAGATTGAGGGGCACATCACAGATCTTAAAGCTTCTTGGATTGATATCCAGAGTGTTAAGGCTGAGATGGAGCAGCAGATTGCTACGTTGCAAGCTAAGTTGCAGTTGGAAACCCCTCCTGAGGTATGCGCCCAGAGAGCTGCGCTGGTCACAGAAGCTACGAACACCATTACCGCACAAATTTCTCAGGGCACCAAATTTCTTGAGACAAATATGAAGCTATGGTCTACGGTGTAGCGCGAACCTCTTCTGCGCGAGTTTACCTAAGAGCTACGCCAGAAAGAAGAAGAATTTGAACAAATGGAGGCTACAATGCACACTTTGATCCCAGCCCAACGCCTGGCCTGTTTGCGAGCCAACCCTTCACTCAGAGATGACCTGGAAGAGCTTCCCCACAAGAAGAAGGTTCTGAGTGACCACCTCAAGCCATGAGTTGATGAAGCCCTCAAGATATCTCAGAACTTGGATGTCGCAATCAAACAACTAAATCAGACCTTGGAGAGTGTCACCGCTGCCACAGAAGGCCCAACTTCAAAAAATTTGGTGTACATTGAGAAGAACGCTGCCGCGTAGAGCGAAGGAGTGTTTCCCCCTCTGGTCGATGCAATTAAGCAACTCCAGGAAAAAATGCAAACCCCACGGCCGATGTGACTCAGGACAAGGCACAAGATTGTGTTGGGGGCTTGTTGGAACGGGGTCCCCTAGTTGCTTTTTTTGATATATATTTTGTAGTAATTAGTCTAGCACAGGGGATTTGGGGCATGTCAAAGCCCCCAATGTATTGTAACGGGTCAAAGGGTAGACCTAGATTTCGCAAACCACGGTTTGCGGACCACAGGATAGCGCAGGCTATGATAATATAAATAGATAGATAGTTTGAGTCTAGGACCACATAAGAAATATTGATGCTATGTATGAACTATTGAGATCTGTTTTAGGTAGTATTGGGTAAGGAATCATACTATCTGTGTGCGCGGAGATCCTCAATCCTGCCGTGTGCAAACCCCGCTATCTGTGTGCGCGGGTTGTGACTTGGGTTTGTAGCTTGGTTTTGGATGTTAATGAATGCAAAATCTGTTGAAGTATCTCTATATTACCTGAACTAGCTGCGTTTACTGTTGGAGTACCTCTGCGTTATCTGAATTAGCTGCGATTGTGTTATATGAATTAGTTGTGATTGTGTTATTTTGTGATGATAATTACTGATGTGCACGTGGATGCGAAGATGTTGCTAAGATCTGCTTAATAATAGTAGATTGTTTATGATTACATGTTGTCTGTACTGTTAAGGGCTCAGAAATAAGATTGCTTATGTGCGAGCCTGATAGATATCAACAAGACTGCCTGAATTATCTGCTTTCTCCTAGGGTGCGGAAACCTAGTTCCAGCACCCACCCATACTACTTCGGGTGAGACCTTGGCCTGTGAAAGTAGGTCATTGTCGAAAGGGCCAGTATTAAAGGGGTTTGTTGGAAAACCTTAAATATGAACCTGGGTCAGGACCCCTAAAGCCAACAAGGGCTCATTCATGAACTGACTCAATGTGTTAATTGCACAACATATATATGGATGGGTGTTCATGAGGAACATTAGGGCCCCAATCAGATTCCTATACTTGGATGGATTTTCCATATTAGGTTCAATTGTTTTTCCACACAACTTCTCGAAATTCATCTCCATCAGAGTAGTCATGGATTTGCACTTAGTCATACCAAACCTTTCCAACAGCTTCACTACATACTTTCTTTGTGAGAGAAATATCTCTCTAGGTATTTGCCACACCTCAAGGCCCAAAACGTAGTGCATGAGTCCGAGGTCTTTCATCTCGAATTCAAAGGTTAAATTCCTCTTACATTCAATTATTAACGGCTCACTTCCTGTCCAGAATAGATCGTCAACGTATAGAACCAGAATTAGTGGAAAACCTTAAAATAGAGGTTGGGATCAACATTGCTTCTTGTGAAACCCAGTTTAATTATATAACTGTCAATGTGAGCATACCAAGCTCGGGGAGCTTGCTTCAATCCGTACAATGATTTCTTCAACCTGCAAACATGTGTTCTAGGATCTTCCACTTCAAATCCCTGTGGTTGTTCAACATACACTTCTTCCTGTAACATATCATGGAGGAAAGCGGTATTTACATCCATCTGATGAAGGGTCCACCCTTGACTAGTAGCAAGGGAAACTATCGAATGGATAGTTGTATGTCAAGCCACAAGTGCAAATATGTCATCGTAATCTTCTCCCTCTTTATGAGAGAAAATTCGAGCTACAAACCTCACTTTGTATTTCTCAATGCTGCCATCGATTCCATGCTTGATAGTAAATAACCATTTCGAAGTCAAAATAGACTTCCCATGCGATCTTGGCACAACATCCCATACATTATTTTTTATAATAGATTTGTAATCCTCGACCATATAATCCTTCCAAACTTGTTCTTTAAATGATTTTTCGAATGATTATGGTTCAACTTGAATCATAGTGCTCATAGCATCTAGATATCCTTGATACCTGCAAGGTTACTTCCTTTCTCTAAAGGATTGACGAATGGGAATACTTATTTCACTATCATGTAGAGTGCCGTGAAACCAAAGTGGTCTCTTCCTTGTAGGAGGATCACTAGGAGGTGGATCTAAAGGATCCATAGGTTCCATGGGAGTATCAATATCATCTAACTCAGGCATAGAAGGACCATCTATAACATCTTTGTCAGTATCATCTTCCTTGGGAGGCGAAGGAAGGTATCTTTCTTTAAAAAATGCAACATTTTCATCAAAGGTTACGTCCCTGCTAACTTCAACCTTCCTTTGACCATGAATGTATATTATGTATGCCTTAGATTTTTCACAGTAACTTATAAAATATATTTTCTACCTGTAGCTTCCATCTTGTTTCTTTTTTCTTTTGGCACATGAAAGAATACAAGACATCCAAATATACGAAGATGACTGATGTCGGGTTTGTTACCTGTAAATATTTCTTCTGGATTCCTGTTTTTCAATGCTTGATTAGGCACTCGGTTTTGAAAAATATACAACAACATGTGTGGCTTCAACCCACAAAAACTTTGCTACCTTCTGATCATGAAGCATGGCACAAGTAGCTTCCAATATCAATCAATTATTCCTTTCATTTAATCCATTTTGTTAAGGTGTGTAAGGTACAATATCTTCCTTCTTGATCCCTTCTTTCTTGCAGAATACTATGATATATTTTTACATGTATTCTCCTTCATTATCAAATTTGAAAACTTTGATTATTTTCCCTAATTTGTTTTCATCCAAAGATTTGAATTCCTAGAATCTTTCGAAGGCTTCATCCTTGTGCTTGAGGCAATACAACTATGTATTTCTTAAGAAATCATCAATGAAGGTAATTTAATAGAGATTACCACCAATAAAGTGCACAAGCATCAGACCACATATATCTGAATGAATGAGATGAAGGATGTCAGTTGTTTTGTTATTACTTGAGGGCAATGGTCCCCTTGTTTTCTTTCCACTTTCGAAGGCTTCATCCTTGTGCTTGAGGCAATACAACTATGTATTTCTTAAGAAATCATAAATGAAGGTCATTTAATAGAGATTACCACCAATAAAGTGCACAAGCATCAGACCACATATATCTGAATGAATGAGATGAAGGATGTCAGTTGTTTTGTTATTACTTGAGGGTAATGGTCCCCTTGTTTTCTTTCCACTTGTGGAACCTGGGCAAACTACATCATGCTAAGCTTGAACTTCGGGAATAACTGAGACTAGTCTATTCAATTTCGGAAGAGCATCATAGTGTAGATTAGCCATCCCGCGGTGCCATAATTCACTGAGATGATTGGTATTATGAACCGACGCAAGAAGTGGCCTTCCTATGACTTTGTAGAGTCCCTCAGATCTCATACCTAATGTGAATGCATATTTCATATGTGAATCAGCAGGCCAAGATAAGACCTTTCCATTGATGAAGGAAACCCTCATCCCTTTATCATCTAATACGGATATAGAAATAAATTTTTTCATTAGACCTAGTACATACATAATATCATGCAGCAATACTGATTCCCCAATGTTTCAACTTAAGCTTAATAGATCCAAATCCTTTTACAGGATTAGTGGATTTATCTCCAAGAGTTATTTTCAACTTAGTCTCCCTCTTACCAAATTAGAGAGGACTTCTTTGTAACCAGAGAGTGATGATTGGCCCTTCTTTCGACCAACCAACTATCCCACGAATCCAGTGGAGAAGAAATAGTAAGTGCATAAATGAAAATATATTCAAATTTAATCACAACATTATTTTCATACCTGGGAGCCCTTGAATTATTTTGAGAATGATGTTCTTCTTCACGGTCACTTGAAGAATCTCTTCTCCTTTCATATTTTATGTCACGGTTGTACCTTTGATTATCTCATTTTATTTTATCATTGTTGTTGCTTCTGATGTTGTACCGTGGCCTCTTTCTCTTCTCAGGAAAATCACGAGCATAGTGAAATTTCTTATGGAAGTTGTAGCATTCAATATTGGCTAGTGAACTATCATTCCTTCCTTTTTTGCTTTGGAGAGGAGGTCTTCTTGAAGGGCCTCCTTTTAATCTCTCCCTTTCTGTATGAGTGACATATGCAACATGATCTCCTTCTTCGTGATTTTGAATTCTCCCTCTTGCGATCATCCTTGATTCTTCTTGAGTAATATTTCTAAAAATTTCATCAAATGATGGGAGAATTTTGTTGATATTGATTGTAGTAATGAATGTTTCCCAAATAGAAGGGATACCTCTAAGAGTCACGAAAAATAGCTCTCTATCAGGCACATTCTCTCCAACCCGCTACATTTGATCTCTAAGAGGAGAGCTCCTCATAATGTAAGACTAAACAGTTTCACCTTTTTTCATCTTCTCTTGAGTTGATCTTTCAAGGTGTTGATCTCATTTATTTTGTTGACTTCATACACGCCAGATATACTATCATACATGTATTTAGACTTTCTTAAGTTCCCAACATATGCAAGTAAATGATATTGTAAAACATCAACTATGATTTGCTTTGCTTTGGACTTACCTTTCTTATATTTGTTCTTGACGTCGGTAGAGGCATTTTCTGTAGGCTTGGGCATCCTTCCTTGAATGTATTCCATCACATCACTGTTGTCAGCTATGATCTCCAATCTAACTTTCCATGCAGTAAAGTAGATGCATCACCCAATTTCTTATGCTCCTTGAAGGTAGAGGAAGACATCTTGACCTTGGTTTGTAGATCTGCTTTTTGATAATGAGTGGTTCACTTCTTGTCTTCTCTTGGGATTGTCCTTCACCTTAGCTCCAATACCATGCTAATTTTTCATATTTTTTATGTTGAATCAATTACTTTAGCCCAAATTAACATTGCATCCAAATAGTATCAGTGTAAATAACCATAAACAATAACTGAAGAGAGAATAATGTATGCAGTGACAAAGAAGGCAATAGCACAACCACAAGAGAAAAAATATTGGTCCAAGACCATGGAAAAATCCCACTATGGGGGAAAATCTTTCAAATATTGTTCTTAATTAGATCGTCATAAAATTTTTTCAACATGGAGTACTGTTGACGGGAAAAAATGCCCAGCCAACAATGAGGCATCTCCCCGGTATAAAGTCCCAACTAGACTCTACACCATTTGTGATAGGGATCCCGTCCGGGGTGTAGGTCCAACTTACCGTTGAATATGCCTTTCTCAGATGGAGGTGTGTCTCATGGACAAGAGGATGCATGACTACTCGAATGATACAAGACAAATGGTCGACGAGTTCTCCTGAAAATGAAACATTATAAATAGCAAAGCGAGCTTCGAAGCATGCAGCCAAAGGAAATGTTGTTAGAAACACATCATTATGGTCATTCTCATAAAGAATCTTGCTTGACCATAAAAGAAACAGTTCTCTATGCTCAAAACACCCTTCAATTCCTTAAGAATTTTCCGAAAGATTAAAACGATATCAACAAATAAGTTATTAAAAAATCCCTGAGAAAAAAACATCCACATATCATTGACACATCCAAAGAGCTTAAACGTACAGATGATATATGAACAGAAAAAGCAGACTAGTCAGTTATAAAATATATAAAATATGTAAAGACATAATATTCATAATGCTAACACACATGAGCTTTCATCAGATCCAGGAGTGGAGTCAAAACATTGGTTTGTATTCATTCTCGGAATCATGCATTCAATGCAATACAATTATCTCTTCTCCTTGTGGAGTACCAAAAAAGGTGCTTTATGTTGTCCCCAGAGGGAGTACTTATAGAACCAAAAGTGACCTTTGGGTGGCCTTGTCCTTTCAGCTTCTTGACTGTTGGAATAGTCTGTGACCTAGGTGATGTTGCAACTTGCGACTTGGTCCTATTTGCGACCTATGATTGGGTCCTATTTACGACCTGCGACTTGTAAAACTATTCCTTTTGAAGGGAGCAGCTGTGTGATGGAAAGGCCTTGGACTTCTATCTGTTGTTGTTCCTTGAGATAAGTTTGCCAAGCCTGATAGTCTACGACCATTGAAGTGACCTGAGGTGTTTCTTCTCCTAACCTGTGAAAACACTTGAGAGCGTCTAGAATCAAAGTGTGCCTCTTCATGGAGATTTGATTGGATAGGGAGGCTAGCTTGGTGTAGATCCGGACTGGTGCGATAATGAATTGATCAATGTTCTCCTTTAAGGCTGGAAGGTCCTTGGAAAAAGCTTCTTGCCTGATGGGTTCCAGAAATGCTTGGATGTCTTGGGTCACTTCCTCCCTTATCTTCTTTGTGTCCAATGCCCCCAAGGAAGGGATGTGATGCACCTACGCCATCAAATTGATGCCACTGATAAGGTGTTCATAGGCAAACATCACCTTTTCCACATCCTTTACAAGCTTATCCTTGGATTGTATTCTCATCTGTATCTGTACTTTGTCGTTCTGCGTGCAGATCCAATCCTTCTTTAGCAGGGTATTGGGAGCCTGTGGATACCTTTCGGACCATTCAAGTATACTATCTAGTGCTGCAGAGGCTTCTTTTAGCTGTGCAATATTCTTCTTAGTCTTTTCCTAAGCCCTTAGTAGTGGGGAAACCGTCTGTTTTATAGCGAACATCTCCTCATATACCTACTTCATGGTAGTCTCCAAAGTAACTAAATCCCCTTGAATGGTGGTTGGTAACTTGTTGGCCTGAGTGGTTGTGAGTTGGAGCCTTTGATTTTTTGCTTCCAATGCCTTCTTTTCATTTTCAACCTGAGCTGCCTTCTGCTCAGAAGCTTGGAGTCTATTTTGCAGGGACAAGATCTCCCTGCTCATCTTGCTGACATTTTCCTCTATAGCTACTGCAAAAGCGGTTTCCGTTGATGCTATCATGATGGGATTAGTCCTAATGTCCAGGACTATGTCCTTTTCTGTGGTCACTGCGAGGGGCTCAGCTAGATTCCGTGCGAGGCACCTTCTCCACTCCTGTCTGATCTTATGTGTGAACTGGTCATAAGACAGTCTTGTCAAGTCTAATACATCATCTTCCTGTTCTTCTAGGAGGCCAAGTTCCGAGAGAGGGAGGTGTACACCCATCATGGGAGTTTTCGGGGGTACCTCAATATGGGGAAGATCTACTTGTTCCCTAATCTTCAAGAGCGTTGTCTTGCTTCCATGTGCCTCCTTGGATGAGCCTTCCTGTAACTTCTGATATTCTTCTCCCTTTCTCCTCCTTTCAACCTCTTCTTTATCCTGTTCCTCTTTCAATCTGCACTCGACCTCCTTTTTCTATCGTTATTCTTCTTCCTTCTTCTTGCGCTCTTCTTCCTCCTTATTCTTGCATTCTTCTTACCCTTTCTTCTTACGAACCTCTTCTACCTGCTTCTTCTTATATTCCTCTTTATTCTACTTTTTCTGTTGTTCTTCAAACTACTTCTTTCGCTTATCTTCTTCCTATTGTTGTGCCAAGGTATCTTGGGTCCTCTTGAGTTCTTCCTCTCTCATCTTCTTCTCAGCCTCTTGCTGTCCCTTGGCCTCTTTGTCTCTTATTTCCTGTTTCTCTTTAGAAATACTACTACTTGTATTATTCTTTGGATTTTTAGCTTTGGAAGATGAAGCTCCTCCTACCGGCCCTTTCTTTTCAGCATGTCAACCCTCTCTTCTAGATTTTGGTTATCCTGACCATCTTAATCCCCACTCAGGTCAGTTGATTCTTCCGGCGTGACTTCCCTGTCTTTTTTGTACCAATTTCTAACTTGTTCCTCAATAGGGTATTCTGTATGTTGGTTTTTCCAATTGAACTTGGCTCATTTGCAGTGTGTAGGGACAATCCTTTCAGGATCATATGATCTATGGGCGAGGGTTACGAAATGAAAACCTTTGATTTCCTCCGCCTCTGCTTCTACTTCTTTGAAATCCTTAACAGTGTAGGCACCAATAGTAAGAGGGAGGGTAGGCCATCGTTTATTTTTACCTTTTCTCAGGACCTTGGAGAACTCGCTCGACTTTTGGTAGCACGCCTCTTGTAGCAATAGTTTATCAGTGACATACTTGGGTAGTTCGTGAGGCACCTTGAATGATCTGAAGACCCTGATAAAGGTACTCTCTGTAATGGGAAACCAGTTGGCTACCTGGGTTACTGTTTCCATAGCCCGCTTGGACATGCAAGGGGCATCTTTACCGAAAAGCTTCCCGTAGAGCCCGGGGATGAAATTGTGTGAGATGGATTCCATATATTGCTTGTACATGGAAGCCCAAAATAGGTTCAAATCTTTTTGAATGGGCCCACCGCGCTTCAAATCCCATTTATGCGACCATCCCTCAAAATAGCATCTCACGCACACTGCATCTAAGAGGTAAGAGGCCATGTAGAATTCAAATGTGCATCCCTCTTCTAGTGCCTGTGCCACTGATATGTTTGCTCTGAGGGTTGATACTACCAAGTATGCCCAGTTGAAACGGGTGTCGTAGGAGGTGTTTGCATACATGAGTGGTACCCAAGCCCCATTGAAGGTAGTGGCATCCTGCTGGCCGTATTTTCTGCACATCATTACTGCCATGAGCTTATAGACCTTCCTAAGGCCATCTGTTTTGTACTCCTGATCCTTCTTTGCATTAAACTTCTCGGATTCCTCCCACCATCCCTTCAAGGATTCTGGCATGGGTACTTCATGTGTTGAGACCCAATCAGTGTTGAAGGAATCTTCCTTAGTGGGGAGTGCATAGTATAGTTCTACATCTTTTCCAGTCAAGATGGCAAAATTTTTCCCTAATTGGTCGCAGATGACCCAGAACTTGGATTCAAATTTCTGGAGGATCCATTCGACTACTTCCACTCATGGAAATATTGGTGGATGAGTGCCTACATAGTGAATCTTGGACCTTTTAACCTGAATATACACTTTTTGGTCCGCGAGATATTCTGGGAATTCTGGCTTCGTGAATTCCTGATATACCTGGTACCAAGTCATCTTATCTCCTTTTCCAAAGACACAGGTGGTGGAGGAGGCGTGTCCCCCCCTGATATCTCTATCTCAGGGCTTTTTTATTCCCTGGCATGTTCAAAAAACAATCCCACGATAAGAAGGATGGCATGATAACAAAATATGATGGGATTGACTAGACCTCTAAATGATTTTTCTGCTTAGGTTAGGTCGCTGCAACCCCTTCTGGTCACTATTTGTAATATAAGGGAGGTTTTTTGACTTGGTGACCCAGCGACCAAGTCACATGATCGCGAGGTGGCGCCTGTGTGAAAGATCTAAAAATGCGACTTTGTGACTTGGTGACCTATGACTAGGCCGCAAGGTCGCCAAGTCAAAACATCACGATTCATGTGGTAATTCGATGATCTACGAACTAGGGACTTCGCAACTTAGTGATCAGGTTGTGGGGTCGCAAGGTCACGGGGTTTCAGGGTCGCGGGGTCGCGTGGTCGCAGGATCCCGGGGTCGCATTAGGGATTTCTAAGAGAAATCTAAGAAATCACGACCCACGGGGAATAAGGTGAAATAATGGAAAAAATCTCCAAGGGAGATGGGTAAATCAGAGTTGAGGGCCCTCTCAAAAAGCCAGGAAGGGGTGTCTATAGCATATTGGGGCAAGGCAAGGCTCAGAAGAGGAGGCAAAGAGGATTTAGCATTGGTGAGCTGAAAACCCTACCTAGAGAGAAGGTGAGGTTTTAGGTTGAAAAGGAATGGGGCCAAGGGAAATTAATAGGCTAGGGTATGGGGCAAGTAAGGCAACATCTAAAAAAAATAGGAAACAATAGGAATATTAGGTAACTTACCTGGGAAAAAACATGCTCCAGTTGACTTGTCAGACGTCATATTTGCTCCGTCGTGCAGGACGAATGTCACCTACACAGTCATTTAATTCATGTCACTAAGTCGCAGATCAGGTCTGGTTGGGCAAGGACGTGAACTTGTGAACTCGCGACCTGGAGGTCGCAGGGTCTCTAGGTCGCTCAGCTGCAAATTTTAATTTTTTAGCAAGGATGCGACCTTGTGACCTCATGACCTAAGGGTCGCAAGGTCGCTAGGTCGCATAGTCGCAAATATGAATTTTTCATAGACTTTGTGACCTTGCAACCTCACGACCTGGTGGTCGCAAGGTCGCTAGGTCGCATAGTCACAAATGTGAATTTTTCATAGAACTTGTGACCTTGCGACCTCACAGCTAGAGGTTGCAAGGTTGCTTAGTCGCAAATGTGTAATTTTGATCAGGATTGCGATTTTACGATCTTGCGACTAACTCAAGGAAAACAAGTCATGAATTTAGCTTTGAAGACAATTGCTTAAAAGAGACTTTATCAAGGTTCATGGCTGAGGGTGCAACAGACTTACCTTCATCAAAGTGGTCAGGGGCTCTGAAATTTCAAAAGGGGATTAAATTTTGGAGGGTGTTGTAGTGGCTACAACAAAGGGCGATTTACTGGCAGAACCCAAAATCTCTACTTGCGCTTCATCTTTGCAGGGGGTTGGGGGGGGGGGGGCTTAGCATGTTGTTCCTTTCATCCCCATGGGTCCCACTACTCTCATATCTAGCCCTTGTGTGTTTGCTTCACTTGTTTGCACTATGTGGGATGATTGTTCATCGTGATTTCATTTCCAGAGACCAGATAGAAGGGGTTGGAGTAACCTCATGGGCTTCAAGGATTCAGTATAGTTATTTGGTCCCTTTGTGTTGCTCCGTTTCCAGCAATCCTGGTGGCCCTGGTGGAGTCACTGCCTAGGAGTCACCGATGTTGCTCCGCTCCCAACGAGCCTGGTCAATACCCCAACAGAGTCGTCACATCACCTCTCTGTGCAGGAAACCTTTCTCAATCTTTTACCCTTTATTTCATGTGCTAATAAAACTTATTTAAATGTGCTCAAGGCACTTATTTGAATGTGTTCAAGGCACTTATTTTAATATGGCAAGTACTTCCTAGGTGGACGAGGGACCCTGAATTATGTTACTTTCAAGAGAGGTTACTCCTAGTCTGCATTTAGGGACCTTTGGATTTTTCTGAATATCCTTTTTTCGTATGAGCTCGACGCTACTCCCCTTCCATCCAGTGACCTATTTCACCAAAGCTTCCTCTTCCACAACACTTCCTTGAGCTAGTGCACTGGGTGAGCTACTTGTGCTTGGGTCCTATGACTTGGTCGTGTTTCCCCATGGGGTGTCTATCAGAGACAAGCTTGGGCCATTTTGTGCTCCAGGGAAATTTCTTAGCAAGTAGAGGTTCTGGTATAGCATGCAAATTGAGTAACTACTACGTCTATCGTTAAACTTGAGGTACTAGGGGAATGAAGTTATGAGAGCTTTCTCGAAGCAAGTTGTTTATTGAAACACACAAAATAAATGAAAAACAGGAGCATTAAAGTGAAGGAAAGGAAACTATGGTACAGATCATGGTGACAGCCCTGGGGCTGTCAGGTGAAGTAGTGCTTGAGGTTGTGCCAATTTATCGGGAGGACCTCGGTCCTCCTTTCTAAGGTTTGGAGTCTATATGTGTTGGAACCGACCTTTTCTTTGATCTATAACGAGCCTAACCACAGGAATTGAAATTTGGTGTGTTTCCCCTTATCTTCGTGAGCCTTGTCCCATTTGAGGACGAGGTCGTCAACCTCAAAAACCTTGTTTCTAGTGGAATTTTTATCGAAGCATTGTTTTATCCGGCTTTGGTGGATGGAAAATTTTTCCCGGGCTTTTAGCCTTTCCTCCTCCAATTTCAAAAAAGTGTCTATGCGGGCTTACAAGGAAGGCCATGGGGTACCATGTGTTTCTTGTGACAACTGAATGGTCGGGAGAGACAGGTTGGGATGAAGAATTTCTTCTTTCCTGTAGACTAGGAAAAATGGGGAGGTTCCCAAGGATGGTTTGGGTGTGACCCGATCAGCCCAAAGGGCATTATGGAGGGTGTTGTGCTAGTTTCGGTGTTGGAATAGCAGGGTCTTTTTGATGATATAGATAAGGTTCTTATTGGTTGACTCAGCTAACCCCATTCCCTTGGAGATAGTAGTTGGCAGAATGTTTGAGCACTATACTATTTTCTAAAGCAAATTCATATAACTTGAATGACGAAAAATAAGTAGAATTATCAAAAACAAGGGAGGTTGGAACACTAAACCATGATGTACTGAATGATGAAAGATATTACCTCCTGATCATTGATTTAGCGTAATGGTATTACTTCAACCCACCTCGTGAAAAAGTCTGTGGCTGTAAGGATATATCGATGTTTCTTGGAGGAGTGTGGAAAAATTTCCCCGATCATGTCTAGCCCCCATTGCTGGAACGGTTCTTCCATTGCAACAGACTGTAATGAGGCGGAAGATCGAGATTAACTGCCGGCAAACTATTGACATGCAAGGCATCTCCGAACATAGGTGTTTGTGTCCTTAAAGATAATGGGCCAATAAAAATCGATTCGCATATTCTTGTGAGTTGTGGCATCACCCGCGTAGTGCCCACTAGCTCGGCCATCATGTAGTTCCTTCAGGACTTGTTGGGCCTCACTGTGTTCTAAGTAGTGTAGCAGGACAATGCTATGATGCTTACGGAACAACTTACCCTGTACCAGCTGGTAGGATGCAGCCTTCAACCTTATTTCTCATTTATTTTGGGCCGTTAAAGTGGGGTCCATGACACCATGACCAAGATATTGTAGGAGATCAATGTACCATGACAGGGTGTTTTGCTGAGGTGTGTTCTCGGCTTGGTACATGTCTGTTTCATGATCCCAACATTCCTCTTCATTCCCTGTGGGTCTACGGCTTCAGTAGCCATCTGGCATAGCCCTTGCCCTTTGACAGTGTGTGTAGGCTTGAATTCGAAGTCATACTCTTGAAGGCATGCCATCCAGTTGCCTCGTCTCTCACCCAACTCCTGTTGCACGAAAAGTGAGCGTAATTTTGGTTGGGCTACAAACACACTAACGTGGTTCTTCAAAATATATGGCCTGAAATGTTTGACCACCTTATACACCGGATAGGCATGCTTGTCAATATCTAGATAATTCGGCTTGGTACCTTGTAACCCTGTGCTCATGAACAATATGGGCCGCTAGTCATTACTTCCATATTTCTGAGTGAGGACGACTGTGAGAGATGAGTCTGAGGAGAAGGTATACACGATAAAGCCTTCTCATAAATACATGCTATGAAGGGCAGGTGCTTCTACGATGGCTTGTTTAATATTATCGAACGCTTATTTCTCAGGTGGATTCTGTTTACAATTTGTGTTCTTCTTGATCATACCTTGCAGAGGTTTCACGATTTGGGCGAAGTTCGATATGAACTTTCGTAGGAAGTTGATTTTCCCAAGAAACAACTGCAATGCCTTTTTGCTCCGGGTCTACCACTATGTCATCTCGGGTTATGATGTTTTCTAATAGATTCCCTTCAGATACTGCGAAGATGCTCTTCTTGGGGTTAAGTGAGATCCCGTATTTTTGGCACCTTTCAAAAATCTATTTGAGGTGGTGCAAGTGGTCACATTTGTGCTTGGAGAACATGGTGATGTCGTCCAAGTAGACCACCACACTTTGCCCCATTAGCCCCTGGAAGGCAATTTCCATGGCCCTTTCGAAGGTTGCCCCGGAATTAATTAGGCCAAAGGGAATGCGTCTGAATGAAAATATTCCCCATTTGGTCCTGAATGTTGTCTTCAGATGATCGAGTTTAGCCATCAGTACTTGGTTGTACCCTGAGAAACCATCCAATAACGAGAACAGATCTGACCGAGAAACAGTTTGAAGAATCTGCTCCATGGGGGGCACTGGGTAGTTATCCTTGTTTGACGATTGGTTCAAATTCTAGAAGTCCACACATAAATAGATTTAGCTAGAAGTTTTGAAAACTGGGACCAGATTTGATGCCCACGTTGAATGTCAAACTTTGAAGATGATGTGGGCGTCCAAGAGTTTTTTCAACTCCTTTTGGATCATTGGTTCTAGAGTAGGATGCACCTTCCTTAGCTTTTGTTGGAAAGTGTTAACTCCTTCCTTCATTGGTATTACATGTTGGATGATTCACATGTCATAAGTTTGTAGCTTATCATACGTCCATGCAAAAACATCTCGATATTTCTTGAATAATTCAATAAAGGATTGCCTCTCCTGGGTGGTGCATTTTGTACTGAGATTAACGAAATTCAACTCCACCTCTGTCCCGAGGTTCACTTGCTAGTTTAGTAGGGTGGAGCTCTACACCTTTGCGTTGGGAGGCCCTCGAAACTGATTTTGTAGGTCAAATAACTTTTCGAGGGACATGACCCCTTTGGGTATGGGATTCCCTTGGTGTTCCTCCCTTTCCTTTTGTAAGGCCAAGTCATGATCTTCTTCCTCAATAACGACATCCTTGAATATGTCTACGTTCTGCATGAAATCCGATATGTGCCGATCGTCATTAAAAATGCAAAGATTAGTTACATTATCTGGCATTGCAGCCTTATAGACAATTTCAATAGAAAACCCATCTCTCAATGGGGTAAACCTAGCGACAACATTTGCTAACGTATCAGTTGCTACATTATGCATCCTAAGTACATAATTAATATAGAAAGCATCAAAGGAAAAAATCAAATGCCATACCTCTTGTTGATACCCTTTCAAATGGGGAGACAGGTAGTTAATAGTGTTGTGTACCTATCGAGTAATGATTTCAGAGTTGCCGATTATCTTCAAGCAACTGAATTTGAGGTCGATTGATTTCTTGAGATTGAGGATCAATGATTCGTATTTGGTTGTATTATTGGTGAACTAGACTTCCAACCAGAAAGAGATCAGGAACTTATTATTTTGGGAATCTAACAAGATACAGCCCGCATCGGCCCCGTAAGACAGGGTCTAGACCTTGTCTTCAGATTTTTCAAGATCACAAATGTGTACAAGAGGGGTACTCGGGGTGAAGACATCCAGTGGTCCCTCTGGCATGGCAAGGTGGAAAGCAGTAGCTGGGAGCAGCTCTAATTGGGTATCTTGGGAGACAAGAGATTGAGATGCTTGATAGCAACCAAACACAGCCTCCAAGAAGCAAATGCCCAACTCTTCTTGCGCAAAGATGATGGGTTTTTTGGTTGCCTCGAGGTCGGTCACTATTTTTCATGTAAGGTTCTATCTAGACCCAGATCTGATTATTCTTGCCCTTGTAGGGGAGCCACAAGTGGAACCAGTCAGTGGAAAATTATCCTTGTAGTTTGCTTGACCAATGTCAGCTCAATAATAGACTGCAGGCTTTTGGAATATCTACGACCACTATGTCGATGCATTGATGCACCCTGGAGTCCAAGGAGAGGCAGATCGAGATGTTATTCAATTTTCCCATGGCAGGGACCTGATATCTGTCAAACTTAATGATCTTGGCGTCGGTATTCTCAGGAAAGATATTTAATTTCTTGCATTCATACAGGGGCACGACATTCATGGATGCACAAGAATCAACGAGGAAATTGTGGACGTTGAAATTGAAGATCTCAAAAGACAAAAGTAAAGAGGGCATGGATCCTCGGGAGTTTGCATTGACGAAATTTACGATGGAATAGAGGCTCACCAAAGCTTGGGAGGAAGTGGAGCTTACTGCTTTGGTTGTCGAGGTGGTTTTTTGGTCAGAGATGGGATATATTAAGCTTTGAGAATCAGGTCTAGTTGGTTAGCTATCTGGGAAAGCTCATAGAGGGATATGTTGGCTCACATCTTCTTCATGTCTTCGATGATGTTATATCCGGATTTTGGGTGTGAGGGTTTTTCCAGAGAGGCACTTGGTGAACTTGATGAAAATATAGCCTTGGGGGTGCCTCGGGTAGCAGTGGGGCTATATTTTCAGGGGTTGCGGTTTTTTTTTCCTTGTTTGGTGGCAGAATTTTCCTTAGAAAATCCTTCCGCTTCTCCTTGAAGGAGCGATCAATAACCAGGCCTTTGCTCCTTAGGCTATAATTTCGGGGGGGGGGGTGGTGTTGGATTGAGGATCATCATCCAGGTTTATCTCTGTCACAGTGGGAGGTCCTTATCCATGGATTACCTCAAAGGCGAGGACTGTAGATCCCAGATCCTCATCTGGGGGGGTACTTCCTCGCTACCTGAGTCAACCTCCTCTTCTAACTCTCCCATTGTATGATCCTCTAGGAGCTGATTTGCCACAGAATTCATGCTATTAATCCATTAAGGGCAGGTCTTTTCTGAGTGGCCAGCTTAATGGAAAGAGAAAAAATTATCTTTCCCGATCTCTTATACGTTGAGACTTGTATTGGGGTTCGGCAGAGGGCAACTAGTTGTGAGGTTGTTTTTCCTAAAGAAAGGTTTCTTCATTTTTCTACCTGAGATGGAGTCATTGTTCTTCCTCTTCAAATCAAAGACTTCATTCATCAAAAGTTTTATGGATTTCACAATGCTCTCGAAATCAAAAGGGTCTTTATCCTTGTCTCTGGATTTATGGGTTGAGGGTTGCATTCTTTTCCTGGTCGGTTTTTGGTCATCCCAGCTATCATGATCAATGGATCCTATGGAAAGCATGTATTTATCGACGACGAGGGTGGTGGTGTAGTTTTTTTCCAAGGTGGATTTAGCTTTGCATTTCACGAATACAACAATATCCCCAGGGAGGGCCCTTGTGTAATAATCAATGGTGATGGAATTGTCTAGGGCCATGTTTGGAGGAAATTTGTTAAATATGGTAGAAAAATGTTGGTTGAAGTGTTTAACCTTATCCTTCTTCTGGCACTTCAAAGTACTCAATTTTGTGAGGAGAATAGAAGGAGTCTTGTCTTCTGAAAACTTCTGGAGGAAGGTGCGGCAGAATTTCTCCCAGGAGGAAATGGAAGCGACAAGTAATGAATAATACCAAGTAGCAGCCTTATTTTCTAAGGTATGGGGAAAAAGTCGGCATGCTACGTCGTTGGACTACACCCTCATCATTTGTAATGCCAAGTAGAATTTACTGATGTGGTCTTCGGCCAACGTACCCTTCTCGGGGTTGAACTTAGGGAGGTGTTTCTCCGGGTGTCGGGGCATGTTGTGAAGGGGACCGCAGAGGCCTAGAGGAGATTGTGCCATCCAGGCTAGGGGTTGAATGAGTCTGGTGCTATGGTGGGGTGCGATGAAGATATGCCCAATCTCATTCTCATACTTGATTCCAGCGTCAAACCTGCAAGCTTCACCCTCATGTTGAGAGTGCATGTCTTGATTACCTCCAAAGTTTCCAATATTTCTAAAGTTTCTCTAGTTGTAAAGGAAGGTAAATATGTCTCGGTTTTGGTTGTGGTGGTGGTGAGTACAGTCCGTGTTTCGACCATTTCCATGACCTCTGTCTCCCTGGCCTCTCCCGGTCCCTCCCCCAGGTGGGTCGTTTTCTTGGGTGTTGTCATTAAAAGGCTGGTTGAGCTGGGTCCAATGTTTGTTTGGGGTTCGGTAACTTTAGCGCCACCTCCATCGATCTCTCGGGGGCTATCTGGAGGTTCGGTTGAATTCTGCTCAACTGTGTCTGCATAATCTTCGAGCGTAAGACCTATAAGCTGAGGCATGGAGTTGACTAGGACACCTTGGCGAGTATGATGCATCCCAGGAGTTCGTGGATTGGCCAGGGAACCAGTGGAAGGGAGGTTTTGTAGACCTCTAAGGAGATCGCGGGAGAGTGAATGCAAGGCTCTCAGCTGGTCTGAGGTGACCTCATAGTAGGGTGGGTCCTCCTTTGGGGAATTTTCAGGAGGTGGAGGACCAGTACTTTCATATATGATTTCCCCCTGCGGGGTTTGCAAAGGGATATTACTTGCATGGTGGGAGCTTGCCATTCAGGCCCTCCTTCTAGTGCCAAATCTGTTGAAGGGAAAAAATGATGAGCCAACAGTAAGGGGATCTCCCCAGTATAAAGTCCCAACTAGACTCTAGACCATTTGTGATTGGGATCCCGTCCAGGGTGTAGGTACGACTACCGTTGAATATGCCTTTCTCGAATGGAGTTGTGTCTCACAGACAAGAGGATGCACAACTACTCGAATGATATGAAACAAATGGTCGAGGAGTTCTCATGAAATTGAAACATTATAAATAGAAAAGCGAGATTCAAAGCATGCAGTAAAAGGAAATGTTGTTAGCAACACATCATTAGGGTCATGCTCATAAATAAGCTTGCTTGACCATAAAAGAAACGGTTCTCTATGGTTGAAACACCCTTCAATTCCTTAAACATTTTATGAAAGATTAAAATGATATCAAAAAATAAGTTATTAAAACATCCCTGAGCAAAAACATCCACATATCATTAGCACATCCAAAGAGCTCAAACATACAGATGATATATGAACAGAAAATGCAGACTAGTTAGTTATAAAAGATAGAAAATACTTAAAGACATAATATTCATAATACTAACATACATGAGCTCTCATCAGATCTAGTAGTGGATTCAAGCATTGGTTTTTATTCATTCTCGAAATCATCCATTCAATGCAATACAATTATCTCTTCTCCTCGTGGAGTCCAAAAAAGGTCCTTTACATTGTCCCCAGAGGGAGTACTTATAGAACCAAAAGCAATCCTTCTTTGGCAAGGTGTTGAGGGCCTGTGGATACCTTTCGGACCATTCAAGCATACTATCTAGTGCCACGGAGGCTTCTTTTTGTTGTGCAGTCTTCTTCTTAGTCTCTACTCGAGCCCTTAGTAGTGGGGAAACCATATGTTTTATAACGAACATCTCCTCATATACCTGCTTCATGGCAGTCTCCAAAGTAACCAACTCCCCTTGAATGGTGGTTGGTAACCCATTGGCCTAAGTGATTGTGAGTTGGAGCCTTTGATTTTCTTCTTCTAGCACCTTCTTTTCCTTTTCAACATGAGCTTCCTTTTGCTTAGAAGTCTAGAGTCTATTTTGTAGGGACAAGATCTCCCTGCTCATCCTACCGACATTTTACTCTATAGCTGTTGCGAAAGTAGTTCCTACTGATACTATTATGATGGGATCAGTCCTTGTGTCCAGGACTATGTCCTTTTCCATGGTCACTGCGAGGGGCTCAACTGGATCCCGTGTGAGGCACCTTCTCCTCTCTTGTCTGATATTTTGTGTGAACTGGTTGTAATATAGTCTTGTTAGGTCTAATGCATCATCTTCCTATTCTTCTAGGATGCCAAGTTCCAAGAGTGAGAGGTGTACACCTATCATGGGAGTTTCTGGGGGTACCTCAATATGGGGCAGGTCTGCTTGTTCCCCAGTCTTTGAGAGCAGTGTATTGCTTCCCTCTCCCTCCTTGGATGAGCCTTCTTGCAGCTTCTGAGCTTCTTCTTCTTTTATCCTCCTTTTGGCCTCTTGTTTATCCTGTTCCTCTTTCAATCTGCACTCGGCCTCCTTATTTTGTAGTTCTTCTTCTTCCTTCTTCTTACATTCTTATTCCTCCTTCTTCTTACATTCTTATTCCTCTTTCTTCTTGTAGGCCTCTTCTTCTTGCTTCTTCTTCTATTCCTCTATCTGCTACTTATTATGGTGTTCTTCAACCTCCTTTTTTCGCTTACCTTCTTCATGTTCTCGTGCCAAGGTATCTTGGGTACTCTTGATTTCCTCTCCCATATTCTTCTCAGCCTCTTGTTGTGCCTTGGCATCTTTGTCTCTTATTTCCTGTTGCTATTTAGAAAGATTACTACTTGTAGTATTCTTTGGCATTTTAGCTTTGGAAGATGACGCTCCTCCTACCGGGTCCTTTCTTTTCAGCATGTTAACCCTCTCTTCTAAATTTTCTTCATTCTGACCCTCTTGATCCCCACTCAGGTCAGCTGATTCTTCCAACGTGGCCTCCTTGTATTTGTTGTACCAGTTTCTAACTTGTTTCTCAACAGGGCATTCTTTATGTTGGTACTTCCAATTGAAATTGGCCCATTTGCAGTGTGTAGGGACGATCCTTTCAGGATCATATGATCTATGGGCAAGGGTTACAAAATGAAAACATTTGATGTCCTCTGCCACTGCTTCTACTTCTTTGAAATCCTTAACAGTGTAGACACCAATAGTAAGCGGGAGGGTAGGCCATGGTTCCTTTTTGCCTTTGCTGAGGGCCTTGGAGAACCCACTCGACATTTGGTAGCACACCTCTTGTAGCAGAAGTTTATGAGTGACATACTTGGGTAGTGCGTGAGGCGCCTTGAATGATTAGAAGACCATGATAAAGGCACTCTCTGTAATGGGAAACTATTTGGACACATGGGTTACTGTTTCCATAGTCTGCTTAGACATGCAAGGGGCATCTTTATCAAAAATCTTCCCGTAGAGAGCGGGGATGAAATTGTGTGAGATGCATTCCATATCTTGCTTGTACCTGGAAGCCCATAATATGTTTAGATCTTTGTGAACGGGCCCATCGCGCTGCACATCTTAGTTATGCGATCATCCCTCAAAAGAGCATCTCGCGCACACTGCATCTAGGAGGTAACAGGCCACGTAGAATTTAGATGTGTGTCCCTCTTCTTGTGCCTATGTCTTTGATATGTTTGCTCTAAGGGCTGATACTAACAGTTATTCTTAGTTGAAACGGGTGACATAGGAGGTGATTGCATACATGAGTGGGACCCAAGCACCATTGAAGGTAGTGGCATCATGTTGGTCGTACATTCTACACATAATTTCTACCACGAGCTTATAAAACTTCCTAAGGCCATATTTTTTGTGCTCTTGATCCTTATTCGCCTTAAACTTCTCGGGGTCCTCCCACCAGCGCTTCAAGGTATCTGGCACTGGTACTTCATGTGTGGAAACCCAATAAGTGTTGAAGGATTCTTCCTTAGCGGGGAGTGCATAGTATACTTCTGTGTCTTTTCCAGTCAAGTTGGAAAACATTTTCCTGAGTGGTCGTGGATGACCTAGAACTTGGAATCAAATTTCTGGAGGATCCATTCGACTACTTCCGCGCATAGAAATATTGGTGGATGAGTGCCTACATATTGAATCTTGGACCTTTTAACCTGAATATACACTTGTCAGTCTGCGAGATATTCTGGGAATTCTGGCTTCGTGAATTCTTGATATACCTGGTACCCGGTCATCTTATCTCCTTCTCCAAAGACATAGGCGGTGTCTCCATAGATAGGCGGTGGTGGAGGAGGCATGTCCCCCCCTGATATATCTATCTAGGGGATTTTTTTCTCTTACGAACTGCTGGAGGCCCCATATTGCTTGAGGCAAAAGAGATGGAAACACACTTGAGCTCAGCTTCAATATCCCCTGGCATGTTAAAAAAACAATCCCACGATAAGTCAGATGGCATGATAATAAAATATGATGGGACTTAATAGAACTCTAAATTATTTTTCTACTCAATTTAGGTCGATGCGACCCCTGCCAGTCGCTATTTGTAGGATTAGGGAGGTTTTGCGACTTGGCGACCTAGCGAGCAAGTCACACGGTCACGAGGCCGTACCTGTGTGAAAGATCTAAAATTGTGACTCTGTGACTTGGCAACCTGCGAATAGGTCACAAGGTCATGATTCGTGTGGTCATTTGATTATTTGTGACCTAGCGACCAGGTTGCGAGGTCGTAAGTTTGCAAGTTCGAAGGGTCGCAGGGTCACAAGGTCGCAAGATCGCATTAGGGATTTTTGAGAGAAATCTAAGTGACCACGACCCATGGAGAATAAGGTGAAAGAAGGGAAAGAAACTCCAAGGGAGATGGGTAAATCAGAGTTGAGGACCCTCTCAGAAAGCCAAGAAGGGGTGTTTGTAGTAGAATGAGGCAAGGCAAGGCTCAAAAGAGGAGGCAAAGAGGATTTAGCATAGGTGAGCTGAAAACCCTAGCTAGAGAGATGGTAAGGATTTAGGTTGCAAAGGAATGGGGCCAAGGGAAATTAATAGGCTAGGGTATTGGGTAGGTAAGGCAACATCTAAAAAAAACAAGAAACAACAGGAGGATTAGGCAACTTACCCGGGAAAAAACATGCTCCAGTTGGCTTGTTAGACGTCTTGTTTTCTCTATTGCGTAGTTCGAATGCGACCTACATGACCCTTTTATTTATAAAGGGGTCACACATGTGGTCATTTATTGCAAGTCTCTAAGTTGCAGATTGGGGCCAGTCTAGCAAGGATGCGACCTTGCGACCTCGCGACCTAGAGGTCGCAGGGTCGCTAGGTCGCTCAGTCACAAATGTTAATTTTTTAGCAAGGATGCGACCTTGTGACCTCATGACCTGGGTGTTGCAAGGTCGCTAGGTCTCATAGTTGAAAATATGCATTTTTCATAGACCTTTCACTAGGCCGCATAGTCGCAAATGTGCATTTTTCATAGACCTTGTGACCTTGCTCGCAAATCTATAAGTTTTATTAGGATTGTGATTTTGTGATCTTGCGACTAACTCAAGGAAAACAACTCATGAGATTAGCTTTGAAGAAAATTGCTTGAAAGGGACTTTATCAAGGTTCATGGTTGAGGGTGTAACAAACTTACCTTCATCAAAGCGGTTAGGGGCTCTGAAATTTCAAAAGGGGATTAAATTTTGGGGGTGTTGTAGTAGCTAAAATAGTTTCTCAATTTCCCCTTTTTCATTTAGCTCGGTCTTATATACCAATTTTACACCAATTATGGTTTTGGATTTTGCGAGATCAGTTAATTCCCAAGTCTGTTTTTTCTCTATGGATTTTGCGAGAAATGAAAACATATTCTGTTGGTCAAGCTCATGCTCCTGTTCATATATCTCTCTGATGCTCCTTGTTTTCTATCCCTCTTCTGAATATGTTTGATCATTGGCTGAATCACTACTTGACAATGTACCATTTCCATAATGGTCTAGCTATTCTTGAACCTGCAATCTTGGTGACTGTGATAGATAAAAATATTGATTTGAAGTTTCATCTACATGATCAAACCAAGATTTATTTTCGAAAAATTTGACATCTCTTATTAAAATAAAATTTCTACTAATAGGACTGTAAATTATGTAGGCTCTTGATTACTCACTATAGCCTACAAATATGCATCTTTCACTCCTATCATCAAGATTTTTTCTTAGTTTCTCAGGAACATGTAAAAAATCTACTTACCAAAAATTCTAAAGTGCGATACATTTGCCTTGTTACCATCCCATGCTTCTTGAGGTATTGTATCTTGAAGACTAGTTGTTGGCGATATGTTGAGTACATACACTATTTTCGACACTGATTCGAACCAATAGTTGTTTGACAACTTCTAATGAAGCATACATCTCGCCATGTTCATGATCAACTTATTTTTTCTTTCTGCTAATCCATTCTATTGTGGAGTGTATCTTGTAGTGTTCTGCATTACGATTCCTTGTTGTCGAAAAAATGTTTTCAATTCATTAGAGTTGTACTCTCCTCCTCTGTCTAATCTGAGTACTTTCAAGAGTTTTCGACTTAGTTTTTTTTCTTCTTCCTTGAACTCTTTAAATCTAGAGAATGTATCTGATTTATTTTTTTTAAAGTACACCCATATCTTCCTTCTAAAGTCATCAATAAATATTAGAAAGTAGAAACTGCCACCAATGTAATCTGTCTACATTGGGCCACATATATATGTATGGACAAGCGCTAAATACTCTTTCGCCCTCGAGGATGATGTGGGAAAACTATCTCTTTTATGCTTGGATAGGACAGAAATTTCACAATTATAGTCTTTTTCACTCATAGTAGGAAGACCAATGACTATATAATTCTTTTGAAGTAGACTTAGACTCTTGATTTGGATGTGGCCATACCTAGAATGTCATAGGTGAGTGTCATCCATTCTTGATATATTGTGAACTAAATATTGTCTGGTATTTTGGCTTCTAAGAGTCAATGGGAACATCCTATTCTTGGTATTTTCAGCTTTTTCTATCAATATTTTATGGGGATATTTGTCATATATATATAGCATGTGTTATTTTGAAATAATACATCATAACCATGTTCCATTGGTTATCCTACACTAATGAGATTATGTTTCAGCTGAGGAACATAGTAAACATCAGGGATGCATTTGTTCTGATTCTGTTTAGTAAGAATAGGGAAAATACCTTTTCCTTCAGCTTTAATACTTGTATGATCTCCAAGTATAATATCTGATGTTATGGAAGCATCAACACAAGAAAGAATATTCTTGTTACCTGTCATGTGATTGCTGCATCCACTGTCCAACAACCAAAGGTCATCACTGTGTCTGTCTTCAGTAATATGGCATGAAAGAAACACGGTCTCAGAGAATTCTCAGGTTCATTTTTGGAGAGATGGATAATGCCTCTTTGTTGCTGCCTTTATATCCTCTGCCTCTTCCTCTGTGAAATGAGAGTTTTGTTTTGAAAGCTTGTTCTATGGAGTCTTTTGTCAGGTTGATTCTTATTTCATGTGCCAGAAGTGATTGAGTCAACTGTTATACTGATAAAGTTGTAAAATTTTTGGATTCCAAAATGGTTGTTACAATCATGTCATATTTCTTGGGTAGACTTCGAAGGACGTTTTTAAAATTTTTTTGATCTATAATGGTTTCGCCAATGAGTTTGCTCTGATTGACTATTCCCATGACTCTAGTGATGAATTGATCGACATTATCAATGTCAGTCATTTTTAGGGTTTCAAAATGTGCTCTCAATGTTTGCAATTTAATTTTCTTCACTATATAATTTCATTGATACATAACTTGCAAAAATATCCCAAGCTTCTTTTGTTGTTGACGCACCAGTTATCTTGTCAAAGATAGAGTCATTGATTGAGTTTTTTATCCAACATTTGGCTCTGTGCTCCTTTCTGAGTTCAATAGTTGCATTCCTCTGATTATTTTTCATGGTCACCCATGCTTCTTGGGTCGGATCTACATAGGTGATCTGAAGTGTATCCAAACGCTCTTGACCTTGTAGAAAAGTCTTCATTCTTAAATTCCAAAACTCATAATTTTTTCCAAGCAAATTTGGGGTCTGGGGCAAAGAGATAAAAGAAGCCATTATTTCTTCAAATGCTAATATGTGCCTTTTGTAAATCTGCTTTAAAGACTTAATTTTTTTTTTTTTTTTAAATCTCCTTTAAAGACTTAAAAATCCTCTTAAGAATTGTAGCCCTTTTATTTTCTTTAACTGTTACCAGTTTAAATTTTTTTTTATTTTTTTTATTTTTTTTTAACTTTAATAAAAAAAGAACTTTTTTTATGACCTTTCTTACCTTTTAAAAACCTTCATAAAAATATTTTAAAAATCTGTATTTCACGACAAAGAATGAAATACAAATATTTGTAGAAAATGAAATAGGTTGAATTCTTTATGAAATAGGTTGAATGCTTTGAGTGCCTTTTTTAAGGAAGTATGATGTGATACCTTCGTGTATGCGTCGGATTAATTTTCTTTGGTAAATGACATTAACGTGGGTGCTAGAGCTCCATACCCGCGTGAGTTTGGAATCGCTATAATTCCACCGAAATAACGTGTCTCTTTTCTTTGGAGTGGTGATTTAGTAACGCGAAGACTCCAATAACACAGTGTGTTAGTACAACAATTTAAAAAAAAAACTTTCTTTAATAAGATCAAGTACTTTCTTTAATCTGATTCGTCATCGCCTCTGCTTGCTTCTTTGCTCGTTTCTTCGTCCTTTTTCCTTTGGATCTCTGCACCTCAACAATATTCAAATAATTCACTCATGCGCACATTGTTTCTTGGAAGTCTTATACAACGTCGCTTCGATATCTGCTGCTTTCAAGGAGTCTTACACAAGCTAAGCTCTGATACCATGACAAATAATGAAAGAGAAAAACTAGAGCAGAGATTGCTCTTCTCAATATTCAAATATAGTTAAATAGATTACATTGTAAACATTAATAATTAATGACTGGAGTAAAACTTGACTAAAACTAAAGTAAAATTGAACTGTCTATGACACCTAGCAGACAAGAGAATTAAATGAAATGACACCTGACTGACAGTGAGATTAGTATCTCAATAGTATTTTGAATAGAATACATGTTCTAGAGTTGAGCTTTCGTAAGACTTCTGATAAGAAAAAAATTGCATTTTTAATGGAAATTTTACTGTGGTTTCTGGGGAATTTTGAATTTCTTTAGTGGGTAGAATATAGTTTTTCTTTGAGGTGACATTCGATTGTCAAGAAATTTTGAATTTCCTTGGTGGGTAAAATAGATCCTTTTTTTTAGGTGACATTCCATTGTTTGGTAATTTTTTCTTTATTTTTTATTGTTGATGTCAATGGGTTTGATTCAAGCTTTTGGTGCATATATCCTTATGCCATGCATAAGTGCATATTTTTTCTAGGCATTTGGAATGATTGTAGCATTGATGTTCAGTGCAACAGGCTCTGTATATTTGTTGTTTGTTTTTGATAAACTTATGGCATGTGCATAGTAATTTTGAATGCGGTGTCTAATGTGGTAAATAATGGTCTGGGGTGTAATCAATCCTGAGAATTTAATTCATCTTCGTAATGACACATTAAATTATATGTTATTGTACCTCCTTCCTCAATATTAGTGTTAAGTTAAAGAAAGGTTGATGCAGGTTCACTATTGATCAGGAGATTTCAAATTTCCTTGTTTTGTGTGAATTACTGTCTAAGACTTGGGAGGAGGCACATATTGAAAAAACTCAGATAGTTATATATTGAATGAGTATGAAGGCGTTGCATCAACATACAAACTGATAACAATTTCTGTGTTTCGTGTGGATTACTTTCCAATATTTGGGAAGAGGCACATCTTGAAAACAACTCAGAGATTTATACTTTGAATGAGTATGAAGGCGTTGCATCAACATGCAAATTGATAACAAGCTCTTCTCTTCTACCCTCAAGAGTAATGATGAGAAAATATCCCTTGCCCACCAGGGAGCTCTTAAGTTGTTCTTGTTTATTATAGAGAGTATGGATTTCCAAGAAAAGGTAAAGTAGCTTATATTTCACAACAGAGTGGTATTTGTTTCATAAAATAGAGGGACTGCTTCTTCACTTATTAGAGATGATGTTTTTGAAAAAGGAAAAATAATATTTTGTTGACATATTTTGTGATCAAGCAGTTGCATATTTCTACAAACTCAAAACAAAGGCAAATCAAAACCATTATATTTGTGGATCATTCCTTAGGAGGGTAAGTTGCAACTCTGGCCACACTATGGGTACTGGAAAATATACATTGGAGAAGTTCTCTTTTGTGTATAAAATTTGGAAGCCCACTAGTGGGGGATGTAGCACTTGTTGAAGCATTTGGTCATGAAAATTGGGTAGGAAACCTTTTTCATGTGATTTCCAAGCATGATAATGTTCCTCTAATGTTCCTTTCACATTTTGAGTCAATCGCTAAGCCCTTGATTGTTATATTTCCTTATAGACTAGGCATAATGGCTAATGACAGTAAAATTGTAACTAATTCTTTTATTCAAGACACTGTTAGGACTCTTCTCAATAATGTTCTATAGTATACTCACACAATAACAAACTATGAGTTTGTGACTCTAAAGGAATTAGGAGGAGTTATCAAGTGAAGCCCATACAGACCTTTTGGTACTTACATGTTTTGTTCAGATGAGGGTGCAACTTGTTGATCCAAAATATTTTGTTTGAGATGTATAAAAGAATTAACATGTGAAAATTGTAGCTTTTAAAACAAGAAACTTTAAAGGCATAAGCGGAAAAAGAGAGAAGCAATTAACATCATGCACGAAGACACAAGAGTTGATATCGGAGTTCGTCCAGGAGGGACTACGTCTCCGGGCCCTGCTCTAATAGTGGGGAGGCCTTGCTTTCATTAAATGGAAAAATGAAAGTACAAGTACAAAATGAGGAATTACACCCTTATACCTGCCCAATCTGGAAATGGCCGAAAATTGCAGACCTCTGCTGACAAAATGGGCAGCACCGTTGGATTTGTGGCGTCGAGTAGTGCTGAATCCATATAAAACTTGCCCCAATCAGACAAAGTGAAAATATGGCCCCTCTGGAAAAATGGCTAAGATCATGGTTCTGCCCCCTCCGCACACTGCTCAAGGTTCCACTGCCTCGTTTTCCGTGCTCGCTCCTGTCCGTCCTTCCTTGGGCGCACAAATGAATGAAGGTTTAAATAATATAGTGTGGGTGGATTCTTCAAAGCGACCGTTGGACGAGTTGGTTGAGATGCACATTGTTTGCGCAGAGGTCGGGTGGTCAAATCCCGACCCCGCCATAAAAAGCCGACCGTTTGAACTGTTTGAACCGCGTTCCATTTTAAAAAAGGCAGCGTTGAACTGTTTGTTATAAAAAACATTTATGAACCATTTTCATATTTTAAAATATCCGTTTGATGGATGTGGGGGGCCGGACCCATGTTGGGCGGCCCACCCCACATATGGAAACGTGCCATGTGTGAAGGACGGCGGCGGTGGGGTTAACAACCCCCGCCCCGTATCATATTAAATAACGACTATTGTATAATGGTGACCGCGGGGGTGGCGGGGTTGACCACCGGCCCCCCAACAATATTTTGTTTTTAATATAATGCGGATTGGCATGGGGTGGCGGGGTTGGTGGCCCGCCACCCATTTTTATATTTTTTTTGTTTTGTTGTTATTTAAAACAAACTATTGCTTTTTAAACCTTCGAATTTTTGACCGAAGGAGTGCATTTAACGGTCCCACAAATTTTCCCGGAATCTGGCCAGGTTGGTCGGAATCCGGTGGCCGGGTTTCAGCAAAATTGTTGCCTCTTTAGTCTGCCACATCACCAAGTCAACCTCTGAACTTTGACTGCTCCTAACTCCTTCATACAGACTCGGAATTGAGTGCCGTCTGCGTCGTTAGATTCAGAATTTCGAGATCTACAACTTGAACTTGGTTTGAAAGATTTTCGAACACTTTGATTTTTGAGCCTTGTACTCAAGCCATTTGTACCTGTACCTGTGTAATCCACCTGGATCATTCCTCCCCACTAAAGAGCTTTTGGACCCCAAAAGCCTCATCAATCAACAGGCAAGTGAGGGAATTGCTCCCTCACCTTCTCCTTTTCAAGCCATTTAGCTTTACTTGGGTGCATCCCTTTGAAACCAACACAGAGATACTCCACATCTCCTCGTCGCGAAGTCCTGGTCCTTCGATCGAGAATGATGTCCTCTGGCAGTTCATCGAGATATTCTGGTGCAAAGTCATCCACTATAGGAACTGATCCTACCTCCTCATTGTCCATAATTAATGGGGGTTCATAAAGTTTTAGATTTTCAACATTCACAACTGAGTACATCTGCATGTATACCGGCAAGTCGAGTCGGAAAGCATTATTCCCAATCTTCTCCAATATGGTAAAGGGACCATATCGGATTGGTCGCAATTTCTTACCTTCTCCCTTCATTCGATCCTTGCTGATGTGGAACCACACTTTGTTGCCAACTTGAAATTGATGGTCAACTCGGTGCTTATCATGTCGGGCCTTATATCGGGCCTGACTCTTCTCCAACTGCTCTTGCACTACTTGGTGAATCATCTAAATCCGCTGAATGAACCGCTGTGATCTATCCCTGTCATCACGCCCACTAACATCTTCATCCCTTCCATAGATCATGTCGAAAGGGTCCTTTGGTAAGTAACCAAAGCATGTCTCAAAAGGTGAACGCTGCGTAGAGGAATGCACTGCCCGGTTGTAAGCATGCTGCACATATGGAAGGTGTTCATCCCACAACTTGGGATGTTTGCTGCAATAGCCCCGCAACAAGTGTACCACGGTACGATTAACGACCTCTGTCTGTCCGTTGGTTTGTGGATGGAATGCCGTGCTTCTCTTCAACTTGGTATCCATCATGCGCCACAAGCTGGTCCAAAACTCTCCAAGGAAACGAGAGTCTCGATCTGACACAATCGACGTGGGAAACCCAAAGTGGACCCAAACATACTGAAAGAAAAGACAAGCAGTCTGCTCAGCAGTGACCTGCTTTTTACAAGGCATCAATATGCACATTTTGCTAAAGCGGTCGATGACAACATACAAATAGTCGTGACCCTTTCTTGACATAGGCAAACCTCCTACAAAATCCATCGACACACTTTCCCATGGATGACCCGGAATAGGGAGTGGTGTGTAGAGCCCGAGTTTTCTATTAGAGGGCTTTGAAACAGAACACATCACACATCCCTTTACAAAATGGGTTACAATGTTTTTCATATGGGGCCAAAAACAAAACCTTTGCAAATGACATAAGGTTTTTTCAACACCAAAGTGACCAGACACAAGAGAGGTATGCGCCTCTCGAATTACATGTACCCTTTCTGCTGTGGGTATGCACAATTTACCAAGGTGATACAATAGCTTCCCCTGCAAATGATAGTTGTCCACCTGTGAACCATGAGTTAGTTTTGCATAAACTTCTTTAAAGTCATCATCGTTAGTGTACTATTCAACATAACTTTCAAAAGACAATGACGCATTATGCAAAATAATAGAAGCAGCGATAGGAGGGCGAGAGAGCATGTCTGCTACTTTGTTACTAGTGCCCTTCTTATACTTTATTACCAGATGAAATTGCTGTAGGAACCCCATCCACCTGAAATGACGATATTTTTGTAGCTTGGTCTGTGACTGAAGGTACTGCAAGGGCTGATGATCCGTATGGATGATGGTCTCCTTGCCGATCAGGTAGTGTTTCCACTTTTTCACACTTTGGACCAAGGCATACAATTCCTTGTCATAAGTGGGGTAATTTATTACAGCCTGGGAGAACTTCTCCAAATGGTAACAAATCGGCTTCTTCTGCTGCAAAAGTACAGCTCCCATGGCGTACCCACTGGCATCAGTTTCGATCTCAAAATGCTATTGGAGATCGGGTAAAGCCAGGACTGGTGCGGTGCTGATTTTCTCTTTCAGTGGTTCGAAGGCCTTCTGCTGTTTTCCTCCCCACTGAAAGGCTTGTTTGATACTTGTCAGAGTGTGTAAGGGTGATGCAATAACGGAGAAGTTGGCAATGAACCTCCTCCAGTACTATACTGCACCTAAAAAACTACGGACCTCTGTTACATTGGTAGGCTTAGGCCAATTTACAATCACCTCGACTTTTGAGGGGTCTATTTTTAATTGACCATTACCGACAATATGACCAAGGTAAACCAAAGAGGTTTTCCCAAACTCACACTTTGAAAACTTTACATACAATTGTTCTTTCTTTAAAACATCAAGAACTTTGATTACATGGCATACATGTTCCTCCCAAGTCCTACTAAATACAAGAATATCATCTAAATACACAAGGACAAACTCATCAATGAAAGGCCTAAAAAGATCATTCATGACCCTCATGAATGTGGCTGGAGCATTGCAAATTCTGAATGGCATCACCATCCATTCGAACAACCCCCGTTTGGTCTTGAAGGCGGTTTTCCACACATCCTGCTCTGCAATTCTGACCTGGTGATAACCACTACGCAAATCCAATTTGGTGAAATAAACAACATTTTTTAATTGATCTAATAAATCATCAATGCGAGGGAGAGGGTATCGATTTTTCACCGTGATTTTATTTAGTGCCCGATAATCCACGCACATCCTCCATGTGCCATCTTTCTTGGGCACTAACACGATTGGCGAGCCACAAGGAGAAGTACTTGGCCGAATGACCCCTTGGTTCAACAGTTCCTGTACCTGCTTTTTGATTTCCTCCATTTCGATGGATGACATCCTGTACATACTAATGTTTGGTAATGGAGCATCATGTTGCAAATGGATCTCATGTTGGATCCCTCGTTTTGGAGGCAAACCTTTGGGTTCCTGAAACAACTCACCATAGTTAGAAATAACATCACATAATTCTTGTTTATGAGCCGGATCACATCCTCAGAAAGCATCGGTTATTTCTTCATCCTTTTCTCTCACAACCATGAGCAAACACCCCTTGCTGGAATTTACCAGTCTCTTCATCTGTCCTGCACTTACAAGGCTGGCACTGACTTTGGTTTGATGAGCTCTTACAATGTATTCTACCCCATCTTTAGTGATTTGGTATTTATTTTCATTGCGAAAGAAAACTGCTTTCCTATCATAAAGATAGGGACTCCCCAACACAATGCCACAGATATCCAATGGTATTACATCCAATTCTACTTCATCTACCAACTTAGAAGCAATAACAAATTTTACCTTACACTGCTGGGTTACATTTAGTTTCACTTTATCATGTATCCATCCAAGCGGATAAGGTTTTGGATGAGGCTTAACTTCTAAGCCTAACTTTTTAACCAAGGATTCTGAAATAAGGTTTGCTTGAGAGCCTGAATCAAATAGAGTTTCTACTTTTGCATGGTTTATAACAACTCTAATATGAAACAAATCAATTCTCTTATGTTCATTAGAAAGAGGCTCATTTGATGAACTAGTGATTTCATGTGATTTAGAATCATGAAGAGAATGAGTACCTTTTGCCCCTGCTGCTGTGATCAATGCCTCATCGCCTGAGTCGGATCCAAGGTCCTGCTATGCGGTTGCTACTGTCTTCTGCTTACCCTTTCCTCCATATCTCTTTGGCTTCTTTTCTGGATAAAGTTTCCAACAATGATCGTCGTCGTGGCCTTCCTTTTTGCAGTGAGTGCAATAAGGCTTTTCTCCTTCATCCTTCTTTGTTGACGCCGTCTTCTTTTCCTTTCCCTTTCCCTTCCCTTTGAATTTGCCATTTGAAGGTTTGGAAGGTGGTTTCTTTGAATGATCGTCCTTATCATTTCTGCCCCTGTTCTCAAGATGAATGGCCTTCACACTGGCCGAGTCAATGGTAGTAGGTTCAAACATTAACAATGAATGCCTAATGTAACTATGCAATGAACCAATGTACTTAGTTACAACTTCAGGAGAATCTAAAGAGATGCCCAAACTTAATGCCTGTTTTCGAAATTCTTCAGTAAAGGTTTGCACATTTTGTCCTTTACCTTGCATTAGGTACTGCCACTCCATTAAGGCTTTCTGCTTGTAACCTAAGGGATAGAATTTATTTTTAATTGCAGTAATAAAATCTGACCAGGAAGAAAGAAGGTTACCCAAGTTACTGCTGCTTCGAAGTTTTCTCTCCCACCAGATGAGAGCTGTGCCACTCAATCGAAGAGAAGCCAATTGGATTTTCGCCTCGTCCTCCATAATCTGTTGGATCCTGCAATAGAGTTCAAGCTGCCTAATCCAACTGTTAAGCTTCTCAACATTACTTTCACCATTATATACTGGTAGATCAAAATTAACATCTAACTTAAAGAAAGGCTTGTTAGATGCATTTCCAAAAAATTTATTATGATGGTTAGAAGAGGAGGAAGGACTTTCATTTCCTGAAGGGGGTGGATTTCCTCCACCATCTCCATGCGCTGAACCTTGCCCTTCTAAAGCATGATCTCCTGTTTTCTCTAACCTTTCAAGTCTAGAGAATAGTCTCTCTACTCGATCTGCCATGGTATAGAAAGTTTTGCGGAAATTGAGCTCCTCTTCATTCCGATCTTCGTCTCCCATGTTCCTTCTCTGACGTGCACGTCCTGCCTCGGGATCAAAAGCCTGTAGCGTCCCTTCGCCTCTTCTTAGCCTGCTTCTTGTTAGCATACAAACATGTAATTCACATCTACAAACACCCGCTCCGATACCACTTGATCCAAGATCTTTTGTTTGAGATGCATAAAAGAATTAACATGTGAAAATTGTAGCTTTTAAACAAGAAACTTTAAAGGCATAAGCGGAAAAAGAGAGAAGCAATTAACATCATGCACGAAGACACAAGAGTTGATATCGGAGTTCGTCCAGGAGGGACTACGTCTCCGGGCCCTGCTCTAATAGTGGGGAGGCCATGCTTTCATTAAATGGCAAAATGAAAGTACAAGTACAAAATGAGGAATTACACCCTTATACCTGCCCAATCTGGAAATGGCCGAAAATTGCAGACCTCTGATGACAAAATGGGCAGCACCGTTGGATTTGTGGCGTCGAGTAGTGCTGAATCCATATAAAACTTGCCCCAATCGGACAAAGTGAAAATCTGGCCCCTCTGGAAAAATGGCTCAGATCATGGTTCCGCCCCCTCCTGCACACTGCTCAAGGTTCCACTGCCTCGTTTTCCGTGCCCGCTCATGTCCGTCCTTCCTTGGGCACACAAATGAATGAAGGTTTAAATATAGTGTGGGTGGATTTCTTCAAAGCGACCGTTGGATTGTGCTGAAGTTGGAGATGTACATTAGCCGCGTTAAGAGGTCGTGGTCGGGAACCCGACCCCGCCATAAGCCGACCGTTTGAACTGTTTGAACCGCGTTCCATTTTAAAAAAGGCAGCGTTGAACTGTTTGTTATAAAAAACATTTATGAACCATTTTCATATTTTAAAATATCCGTTTGATGGATGTGGGGGGCCGGACCCATGTTGGGCGGCCCACCCCACATATGGAAACGTGCCATGTGTGAAGGACGGCGGCGGTGGGGTTAACAACCCCCGCCCCGTATCATATTAAATAACGACTATTGTATAATGGTGACCGCGGGGGTGGCGGGGTTGACCACCGGCCCCCCAACAATATTTTGTTTTTAATATAATGCGGATTGGCATGGGGTGGCGGGGTTGGTGGCCCGCCACCCATTTTTATATATTTTTTGTTTTGTTGTTATTTAAAACAAACTATTGCTTTTTAAACCTTCGAATTTTTGACCGAAGGAGTGCATTTAACGGTCCCACAAATTTTCTCGAAATCTGGCCAGGTTGGTCGGAATCCGGTGGCCCGGTTTCAGCAAAATTGTTGCCTCTTTAGTCTGCCACATCACCAAGTCAACCTCTGAACTTTGACTGCTCCTAACTCCTTCATACGGACTCAGAATTGAGTGCCGTCTGCGCCGTTGGATTCAGAATTTCGAGATCTACAACTTGAACTTGGTTCGAAAGATTTTCGAAAACTTTGATTTTTGAGCCTTGTACTCAAGCCATTTGTACCTGTACCTGTGTAATCCACCTGGATCACTTGTATTGAAAATTCTGGGAATATTTTGAAGATTCTTCGTTTGATAATGCAGAGCCACGAAAATATCATAGGGGATTGTTTTGGAAAGCATGTAGAGTATGGCTCTATTTTCAATCATGTCATAGGGAAGTCCATAAGTGGGAGAATAACTACAAAACGTGATTTAAAATCTTTTAACAAGATGAAAATGTCATTGCAGTTGGAAGCCATTGGTGTTGGTGCTCAGGTAATCTTCTTGAAATAAAATTTGAAAAAACAAAAAAAAATATTTATGTTAGTTTTTATATAGATAAAATGCCTTGTAGTCTTATGAATTAAAGTATTATGAACCAAAAAAGATGCATGTTATACCTTATATATATATATATATATATATATATATATATATATATATGAATTATTTAATTGTTTATTTGCTTGACTGACTGAGACTTATGTTCTTGAATTTGAAAATTGGACTTTGTGCAGAATGATCATGCACCAATTTCCCTACAAATGGAAAGAGATATTAAAACCAAACATAATGCAAACATCGCTAAGCTAGCAATTGAATTAAGTGAGAAACAATGTATTGTGGTAGAGATTGAGTGGTCTAAATAGCATTCTAAGAAGGAACATGACATCACATATTATGATTCCTTCAACACACAAGAAGATATCAACACTAAATTGTGTAGGGAAATGTTGGGCAAGTTTTGGGATGATATTATTAAAATATTGGAAAGACATGAGTTGCCCAATTATTTCCAATATCAAAGAAAGTGGATAAATGTTGGAAATACATATAGAAGGGTTATGGAGCCTTTGGATATTGCACATTATTATCGCATGTCTAAGGGTAAAGGCAACTATATTTCAGATGGAAGTCCCACTCATCATAATGTTATTAAAAAATGGATAGAAGAGAAAGAAAAAGCTCAAATTTCAAGAGGTTAGAGTGGTCGCATAAAGATTCCATCCCTCACTCAATACTCATGCTTTTGGGTACAAGTAGAGGAGGCTTTCAATGAAATGCAAAATCTGGAACATGGCCAACACCAAAAGATAGAAAGTCTTGAAATGTTTAAAATTTATATGGAAAAAATGATAAATGATCACGACATTTTCTCAGATGTTTTTTTGGAAAGGAGCAGCTTCATGGAGTGGTGGAACGAGTGGAAAGAATAGAAGTAGAATAGTGGAACTTTGTTCCAATTAGGTTTCTTGTCTTTGAGATGTAGTTTCCTTTCATATGTTTAAAATAGCATGATCGTTGTAATGTAATGCATTAATGGTTAATGTGTGAATATAAGAATATTAGGGGATGTACATTTTCCTTTTTGCAGAGGTATATGATAGCTGGGTATAAAAATTATGACAGTCTATATGTTGATACTGGAAATGAAGAAAGAAGTTTTTTGAAGGTTTCTTCAAGATGATATTATTGCCATTTACTAGATATCTTATAATATGATAACTTGCATTTTTTATTTCCTAAAGAAATGCATTTTTCTTGTATTTTGAAGTAGGGAATTTATTGAGACAAATAGGAACCAGAATTGCGCACATAGAATTGGATTAACAAATGAATTTTGATTAAATTTTTTAAGTGGGAGATTTATTGACACAATTAGGAACAAGAATGGTAGGGAGATCTATTGAGATAATCAAGAACCAAAATGGCACCTCTCCATTGGATATTTCTTATCAAAGTTTTTTTTTGATGTTGTATGTTAGTTTTCATTGTTTAGGACAGTGCTAACAAATTTTATCTTGGAAGAGGAGAGAATTTCAACCTTGGAAAAATTGAGATTAACAACCATATGAAAAGTGATAAAATTCTGGAAATGTTGATTAATGATTTAGTTGGCAGGTTATGTGCAACAAGACAGAGTGTGAGATAAAATGGGACAATTGTGTTGTTATCAATTTTTATCAGTGTTTTTTGCCCTCAATGCAAATAGCATGTAGTCGTTGTAAATGTGTTGGAAATTCAGAAATGGTCTAGACGAGATTTTTAAGTGTTCAAAAGTCTTATTGGTTGTAGTTGAAATGAGTTCTAGGAAACCATGGAAAATTTTTTAGCAGGCGGTAGTTTATGGGTATGAATAAGGTCATTCAAGAAACTGTTGTCAACTCTTAAGATTGTATAGCTAAATATTGTAATTAATCAAGATGATTTCCATGGGAATTTGGGAATCAAGTATATGAATTATTTAGAAGATATCATATGATGGGAAGATCTATTGTATAAGTGTGGGTGACTGATCCATTGTTGAGGTTGAGAGTATCCAAAATTGTCACTATTTAGTTTGCGACAATCATTTCTTCTTTATGGTCATGTTGTAGAGGAACTCATATTTCCCAATTTGGTTTATGCTATGAGTACTTTTTTTGGTTGTAGATGAAAATCAATAAATCATTTCCAATATGTTATTAGCATAAGTTAAACTACATTGACCACTAAAAAATTCTTTCTTATATGTCACTCTTTCTTATACTATGGCCTTACGGCCTTTCCTTTGCAACATATAGTAAAATTTCTAGTTAAAAATATTATAACTATACTAACTTACCATGGCCCTTGGCATAATATATTCAATAGTAAAAATAATTGTACTTATTACTGAAATAAATTACAAAATAATTGAAAATATTGTAACTAAAGATCAATTTTCTGCAAATAAAGTAAGTGAATTTGTTCTTCCTTGAAATGATTCTGCATGGCTGTTGGCATCATCTATTCAATGTGAATTTGTTCATCTCATATTTGAAAAAAAAAAAAGAGGTTTTGTACGAGTTTAATTAATATGCATAGTGGTTGTTCAATGAATACACTGAATAACATCATCCCACAACTAGGGTTTTGGATGGATATACATATACTTAAATAATCATGGATTAGAAATTAGATGGTAAGTATATTGCATCAACACCATTTTAATGTGCACTGTCATGCCCCTTGACTGAGCCATATTTTAACTGGTTTGGTTTATAAAGGTATTCATACCCAATTCAATTCAATTGACCTGATTAACGTGTATCATCATGTTTTGGCTTTGTTCATTTGCATGGGGTGTTCATCTATATATAGATAGAATGAACCACATACTGTAATATATCAATTTCTCATTATCTTGTCTTATTATTGGACTACTTTAGGGTTGAATTTAATACTTTGCAGTTAGTACCAGTATTTTTTCGTTTTCCAATTTGGAGAATGGAGCGTATTAGTTACAATTACGGGAAAAATACTCATGCGCTACTTATTTTGACGGAAGTCCTACTTTTTGTGGGCATGAGCGTCAATGTAAAGGTTGCTGTTATTTCCAGCATAAAAATAAATATGGAAGATGTAGATGTTAATAATGATGACGGTTCTCCTCCTGCAGCTCCTCCGTTTGAGCCTCAGCCTCAACCTGTGACAATGACTGTGACGTTCTTCATGCACGATGTAGTTGGAGGACCTAATCCCACAGCCAATCCCCTCTCTATCTCAGGAGGCAGCGGCACCTTAACTAATCCCAATGGATTAACACTTCCTATTACTTCTGCAAGAAGCCTACTTAATCTTCCCTTTCAAAATCGTGGTCCTCTCCCACTAACATTTCCAATTACTTCAATTCCCAAGAGTCCTTTGTTCAATGGCCAGTTTCCTGCTACTTCCATTAATTCAAACTGATTTATCTCCCCTACTAATCCTTCTTTTTTGAATGGAGTCGGCCCCATTCCTATAACTAGCATTATAGGCTTGCTTTATCCCTTACTTCAGAATGGTCTGGTTTTCCCATTAACCTTTCCAAACGACTTTGTACCATATTCTTCCGCTAATCCTCTCCTCAATGGAACTGACATTAATGGGAATAAAATTTAGTTTAATCAATTCCCAACAACTCTTAATTTTCCTTTCACCTCCCAACAGGGTATCCCCTCAATCAATTCTCCTAATTTACTTAACCCATTACCAAATTTGTCGTTTCCTGGAGCTAGAACACTGGGCGTAACTCCACTCCCATTGAATCAGTAGGGAGTTTAGGGTAAAGGCTTGGGTAGTAGCAACAGTGAGGTTATAGTGATTAAGGATCCCTTGACAGAAGGGTTGGATGAGTCTTCTGGTTTGATGGGTTAAGGGGTGGGATATTACATGGCATCTCCTAAGGATCCCAAAACCCTTCTCATGAATTTCACTGCGAAATTAAAATATGGATAGGAATAAGAGGGAAACACCATCTAGTTGTGTGGAAAAGTGGTGGTCTGGATGCAGGAGTCAAAGATAAACTCTCAAATCTCGAAACTATGTCTTTGAGTTCAGGTGGAACTTCTTCTTTATTTTCTTTATGAGTATCTATCATCAAATCCACTTTTAATTACACAAAACCCACATTTCATTTAAAAACCTTATTCATAACATTTTCATAAAATATGCAATCACAATTAAAAGAAATGCCCCAATAGTGGAAACAACCATCGCAATTCTCTTCTTATAGTTTGGCAATGGACCAACCCTCATAAAAACCTTTACATTAAACCCTAGAAACTAAAGATAATTAAATAGGAGTTTATAAATTATTGCATCCAAACACAACATTAAACCATGTGCATCTAATTATGCAATATTCATTTCATCAAAGAACTTAATGCGTAAACCGTCAGATCAAATGAATTGTTGGTGGACAACTTAAATCATTAAACCTGATTTATAAAATATCGGGTCCATTTGAAAGTTTAAGCTCCTCGCATATTTGAATGTGATATCCATTGATCATACTGACACCCTCATCGAATGGTTTTATGGCTTCTGAGACTCTGGTTAATACATTTCAGGTCTAGATTGAATATTAAACCCTGCCACTTCAAATAAGAATGTCGTCGGATTGCAAATTGATTGGCTGTGATTCCTTGATCCGGTGAACTCCGTTACCAATTTGGTTGTCTTTCTTTTGTGTGTTTTGTGCTTCTTGATTATGTACAATTCATTTTTTATGTGTATGCGGACTAACATGCTCATTTAAACCTGTATAAGCCATAGTCATTTTAAAAAGATCTTAATACTGTACACGAGATGGTTGGGTAGTACTCGACTCGTGATCAGATCAAGTGGTATCAGAGCAGGTGACTACTTTGCAGGATGGGAAAAGGAGCGAAGCACGCTGAAACACTGCAAGAGTTGCAAGACATAAATGAAAGCCTTCAAGCCGAAAATGTAGAATTGCGAAGATTATTGCTCGATAAGCAGGAGCTTCAAGATATGCTACGAGCTAAAGAGGAGATATTGTATAAATTGCACAAGGTTGAGACGACGGAGGCTGCATGTCAAACTGAGGTATATGATGTCACTTCAAGTTCCGTTCTCTCTCAATATGAAACTAATGTTGGCATGAAAATCCTCACGAAGATGGGGTATAGCAGAGGTGGACTTGGCGTAAATGGCCAAGGAATCACCCAACCATTGGAGGTTGTACCAAGACAACCATTTGCAGGTTTGGGTTATCAACAGGAAGAAGGAGAATGCTCAGAGGTAGCTGAAACAAAATCCATCTCTTCATCACCTGATTCCAAGAAAGGAATCAAGCCACCTAGTCCCCATCAATTTAAGGACAAGCCAAGAAGGTATGACAATCATTCAGATTCTACTTTTGCATATAAGAGAAGTGATTGCTTTCATAGATCTGCTAACTGTGATGTAGTTAAGCATCATACAAAGAAAGAGTGGGTTAAGAAGATAGATGTGCCCACAAGAAGGGAGACCAAGAAGAATGAGAACGTTCTAAATCCTCCTATCATGAAGACACAGTGGAATGGGAAATGGTCTAATTTTTGCAATTTCTGCAAAATCAGTGGCCATTGGGAGAAGAAGTGTTGGAAGTTGCACCCTGAAATTCGCCACAAGTCAAGAAGCCATATGGTGAAAGAGCTCGTGAAGAAGGCTCTATCCACCATTCAAAAAATGCGCTTACAGGAAGGAAATGCTTGGTGCCAGTTTGGTAGGCAGTTCAAGATGTTTTTGCAAGTTATATTTCTGCTCTTTTGTAAAATTTTGAGTTTTATGGGGGCAGGCATCCGTCTTTTGATAGAAAATACTCAAAATTCATCTGACTCGAAATCAACACATTATGGCACCATCGCGAATAGCTCGACAAGAGGAATCCGATGATGCTTGAATCACGTCAAATGGCCTCTGGATGGAAAAGCTATTGCAACCTGAAGGACCACTACCCCATGTTGCGCATGATGTTTCTAGTTTTGTTGATGACAGTAATAAGTAATCAGTAGTTTTGTTAGTACCTGAAACATGGGTTTCCCTCCTCAAGTACCTAGAAGAACTGCCTGCACATGCTATCCTCATATAAATTGCGAGTCTGTTGTGTCAAGGTGTCAAAGACATCGTGTAATCTGGTTAAGAGCCGTGGGGAGGCCAAGACCCAAACCAGTGACCAATAAGTGTGGCCATGATTTGCCTTGAAAAATTCCTGGTGGTGAGATAATTGTTGTCCATAAAAGAGGTCGATCGCAAGTTAATTGACATTAATTGGGGGCTTTGAAGCTCCAAAATCCTTTTGTTGTAGCTACCTTTGATCTATACACCATTTGTATGTATTTTTTTTTTATGCATCGTAAATAAGTTTCATTAAAGAAAAGAGCCAACCAAGGCGCAGACCAGAACGGGGCCGATCTTGATTTGAGCGAGACCATCAACGGCTTGCACATGCTGAATCCCTTTGTGATCAGTTTACGTCCTCCCTAAAAAAATTATATCATCATGAAACTGGAATTCAAAGAAATATGGGGGGATGTCATTGCCAAAATGGTGTCCTTGGATTCAAGTAAAGTGATCAGTGACCGTCCACATGAGACGGCTGGGTCAGAAAAGGATGAACGAGCAGTTGAGATGTCGTTCAGCACAACTCAGTGTCCTTCTGCGGGGAGCAACAGATGAAGCTCTAGAACTCCGGAGAAGCCGAGGGCGGGGGAGCAAGTGGCTTCCCATATCATATTAGGTACATGAGCGTCGACCAGTCGGGCTGGATGCCGGACTCCCAGGGAAGGCAACCGCTCGACATAGCATTCCAGGAGGGAATGGCAGGATCCAACATCCACAATAGAATCATGCTCACACCGAAATCCACAATCTTGACCCAACACACTCTTTTGAGCAGAGGATTCGAAGGATGGATGTCACTGTGCACGATCTTGTGGGCGTGGTGATTGCTTTAGGCTGTGGAAAAGCTGCCTGGTGACCGCAACCAGAAAGGACTCAAGCATCTGGCTGCAATTTTCATGCATCTCTGCCACTTGTGTCAACATGGTGACATCGCATTCCAACTGTGTGTGCATCAATAACCAATTGGCGATAAAACCATAAAGCTCGATGCTTCGTTGTAACTGCCCATTAATGTTGGAGTATTGGTAGGATCTCTTCCTATGATCGGTGTGCAGATGTGTTCCAGATCTCCGCCAGGGTTGTTGTGACCAGCTGGCAGCCTTAGTTAATTCTTCTACTTCTGGTGAGAGAAATACAACCAAAGTTGGACTGCATCATCGTTATAACTGTCTCCTTTTATTTTCCAAAACAAAATTTCGCGGTAAGATGTTATGTGAAGATCTGGAATCTATTTTTTTTTGAACTAGAATAAGGTGAGGCTTCCTGTGCTCCATTTTCCCAAGAGGTGACTCGACTGCCAAGGAAAAGATTCCATGACAATGCAGCCAAGTTCTATGCATCAGAAGTATTGCTGACGTTTGAGTATCTGCATGCTGGAAATCATGGATTGTAGCATACCTCTAGCTTGAAGGATCTCCTCAACGTTTTGTCAGTGAATGTGTAAGGAAGAGCAGCATTCAAATTTTGTGTTTGCTGCGAGGAATTGTTAACATTGTTCACGCTTTTGTGCTTGGTTTGATGCCATTGCACTTTTGAGGTTGGGTGCACTTCTGACTGGTTGTTGCTGACTCAAAGATTCACGTATTGGAATCTTCTCTATTATATATGTAATTTTCAAGATTAACACAAACAAACGCAATTTCTGCAATAGACCAGCAACCGACCGCTTTTAGAATCGTGCTGTAGGGTAGCAGCCTTTCAATTCCAACCACGGACATTCGCACAATACATTTCGAGCAGCGGCCGCGCAATTTTTACAGAGAATTTTCGTTGAGTTCATTGTATTGTGGCAAGGGCCAGAAAAGTTTCATCGGGTTCTTCATTTGTGCCCAGATTTCTGTTATGCGTGGTGATATACCTCAGGGTTTGGATGCCAATTAAAACATGTTAATTTTGCCGCTGATTTGCATGTTGTTTGCAGAATTTATGAGGACAATGGAAAATTACTTCGTACATGGCGGGGCCGAAGGCTTGGTTAAAATTTTTGGGTTTAAAAATTTGGACACACTATGTTATGGCACCTAGCCTAATTATGGTGGGTTTGTTTATTTTAGTTTTCATACTATTAAACCCATGTCATATTCCCATTATTTTCCCTATGCCTCGAAATTGAGGGGGGCACTTTTATGGTGCACATGTTTTGTAATCGGGGATTTGGCTTATGTAAAGGGGGTTTTAAAACTTGGTATTTTTCCCTATGTGCACATATTTTGCACATTAAATTACTTTGTAATTTCCATGTAAAACGGCCATAGTTGCCATCATGTAATAGGCCATAGTTTCCATCATGAAAGTCATGATGTAAATTTGATTATGAAGAATTGTAAAAGGCTTGTTTCAGCCACTCTTATGTGAGGGAGAGTGAGAGGCGTATTTTACGCATTAAGCCTTGTTGGATTCTTTGTAATCAGGTTGAATGAGGCAATTTTCCTAAGCCATTTTGGCATGTAAACTTGACCAATGAACTCTTGGGAAGTGTTGTAAACAAGTATGATCAGCTACAAGTTGCAGCTTTCGGCAGATGCGGGCTTTTGCATTTCGATTCTGAAGGACAGCAGTGAAGGAATCTTGTAGGAATGTGCCTTTTCAGGCATTTGTGTTGCAATAGTTGCAGGTGTTGGCATTATCTTCCGATTCCGAAGAACGGTAGGTGAAGGAGTCATGATGGAATGTGCCTTTTAGAGACATTTTCATATAGTTGAGTTGATCGAAGCTGATACTTTTGGAGACCAAAAGTTTTCTTTTTGGAAAGGTTTGATCTAGGAGGATCTCCACCAATGAAGAAGTTTACTTTGTGCACCATAAAGACATTTTATGATAGGTGACAAAGTAAGGAATAATATTAATGCATTATCTCATTTAAAAATTATGAAGTGGATAATGTTCTAAGTGAGTGGAAAATGACTCACCAAAATATTCACTTATTTTCCATTTGAGAAATTAGTTTTATGTGAGAATTGACCTCACAACTAATTTGCTATTTCTAATTGAGAGGTTGAGCTTTCTTGGCATGGTTGAGATCCTTGAAGTTGGATTTTCCCATTTTTGCCTTGAGCAAGTTTTAACATCCTAGAATCATGGAGTTTGTCTTTCCTTAAAGTGTCTTGAGATCCTACTATTGTGGATTGAGGAGTTATGGGGAAAAACTATATAAACTCATGATGTGAGCCTTTGAAACAGAGGGGAAGAAGAAATGATATAAAACTTAGCCATTTAGAGCATTGTGCTTGGCTAATGCTCATCCATAGAGCTTGAATGTATGGAAGCTTAATTTGAAGATGAAATATAGAGGATCTGCATTCCAATTGAAGCAGATCCGGAGATGTAGCCCCAGTGAGATGGAGGCGTGAACTCCGTTACCAATTTGGTTGTATTTCTTTTGAGTGTTTTTTGCTTCTTGATTATGTACAATTCATTTTATTATGTGTATGCGGACTAACATGCTCATTTAAACCTGTATAAGCCATAGTCATTTTAAAAAGATCTTAATACTGTACACGAGATGGTTTGGTAGTACTGGACCCGTGATCGGATCATTCCTCTTCACGCCTTACGCATTACAATGTTCACAATTCTTAATCCATCTAATTTAACACTAATAGCAGACCGATCGAATAGCCAATTTTGTTTATGGTAATTAACAAGTTTCCAGCGAAAACTTTGGGTTTTCGATGCAAGGAATCTAATACATGCTTTTAATGTTGTATAAGAACCAAATATTATTACCTTCAATGTAATTTAATCCACAGAGAAATTAATTAAACCTGAGTCCAAACTAGAATCAATAAACTCAGAAAAATTCGAAATAAAATAGACATGCGGAATTTGATAATGATGCCTACATTCACACAAATATAGAGGATTTGAAATATTCTTCTATTCGATCAACTTTCCAACCAATCCTCCAATCCTCTATTTTTCATACATTTCAACTTACATATAAATATATTGTTCACAATATCATTTCGATCTGATTCAAAATATCAAATCTTCCCAATTTTAGATAAAATCCTATTTCACAATATTCTCCCTAAAATCCTCAACTAAAATTAAATACATCGAACTAATTACTAGAAATCTTAATCCCTAAGGAATAGTTAAAATCATATCTATCGCAATAGTAAATTTCCAGCTAAAGCAACCAACTCCTTTTCTTGAAAACTTTTTTTCTATTTTTGGAATAAAAAAATGAAGTTTTTATCTAGAAGCTTCATGCTCCTGCATCATACTCTTGAGGAAAAAATTCTTCATGGGCTCTTGCCCATGAGCTTCTCTACAGAACTGCCCAATTTCTGTAACATGGTTTATGTCATCCAAGTAGCCTCTGCAACTAGTTGATCTTTCCACTTGATCAAATACTAAAAATACTCCTACCCTCCTGTCTTCTTAGACAATATTTTGTCTAAAATCTTCTCTGGATGCAATTATTTTGTCACGGGTAACTATTTCAACCAATCAATCTCTTCTTTTCTGTCATTTGTATCCTCTGTGTCTCTGTCTTTATACCTGTACAAATCAGCAACAATGAAAATTGGAGATATTTCAATGTCAGGGGGTAATTCAATTTCATATGCATTTGCAAAAAATTGGAGATATTTCAATGTCAGGGGGTAATTCAATTTCATATGCATTTGCAAAAAAATTTCTCAATACTCTGCATGGTCCAATTTTTTTAAACTTAAACTTGTTGTACGCCCTTTTTGGAAATATTTCTTTTCTCAAGTGTGCTAGAACCAAATCTCCAACCTCAAAATTAACTTCCCTCTTCTTCAAATCTGCTCTGGTTTTGTACTTGATGTTGTTGTCCTGTAAATTTTTTTTTACCTGTTCATGTATTGCTCGAATTTCTGAAGCAAAATCTTCTCCTTCAACACTTCTCATCTCTGCCTTTCCCAAATTTCTTAGTTCATATACTCCTCTTGGTTTCATTACATAAACTATATGGAATGGACTCTGCCCTGTACTCCTGTTAGGAGATTCATTATAAGCATATTTAGCTTGTGCTAAAATATGATCCCATTGTTTAGGATGTTCACCTGCAAAACTTCTCAAAAGATTACCCAAGCTTCTGTTCATCACCTCAGTCTGTCCATCAGTCTGAGGGTGATAAGATGAGATGAAACTGAGTTTAGTACCAAGATTTTTCCACAATGTTCTCCAAAAATGACCAAAAAATTTGGTGTCCCTATCAGAGAAAATTCTTTTAGGTAACCCATGCAACCTTACAATCTCTTTGAAAAAAAAATTAGCAACATGAGTAGCATCATTGGTTTTATAACATGAAATAAAATGTGCCATTTTATAAAAAATTTCAACTACAACATAAATTGCATCATTCCCCCTTTGTGTTTTCGGTAACCCAAAACAAAATCCATACTTACCTTATCCCAAGGTCTATTTGGAATAGGTAATGGAACATACAAACCTATGTTTTGACTCCTTCCTTTTGCTTACTGAAAAAATTTACAATTTCACACATAATCTTCCACTTTAGATCTCATATTTGGCTGAAAATAAAAATGAATCAGTTGTTCATAAGTTTTTCCCAGCACCAAAATTTCCTCCAATTCCACCACTTGTTTCTCCTTAATCGAATTTTCTCTCATAGAACATTTGTTATGCATAGCTGATTTCTTTTAAATAGCAAACCTTCTTGCAAGAAAAAATCCAGCCACTTACTTCTGTCCAATGAAACAGGATTACTGAATGCTTCAAATGCCTCTTTAAAATCCAAATATGTTTTATACAATTCTTTACGAAAATCAAAACTCAACACTTGAATTTGACTTTCTTGAACTAAAATACTCTTTCTACTTAAAGCATCTGCTACTTTGTTTCCCTGGCCAGTTATATGTTTCAATACAAAATTGAAAATTTGAAGGTACTCTACCCATTTTGCATGTTTCTGATTCAATTATGGCTACTGCATAATGTACTGCAATGCATGATTATTTGAATAAAGCACAAACTCTTCAGACATCAAGTAATGTCTCCATTTTTTTAATGACTGTGCAACTGCATCAAATTCTTTATCATTAGAAGAATACTTCCTTCTTGTCTCATTCAGTTTTTTACTGAAATACGCTACAGGTTTGTCTTCTTGACTTAAAACATCTCCAATAACTTCTCCACTGGCATCACATTTCACTTTAAAAGGTTTGTTAAAATCAGGCAAAACTAAGATGGGCTTTTTTGTTATCTTTTGTTTCAACAACTGGAATTTTTTTTTCTGCTTCATCAGTCCATTTAAATGGTTGTTTGTCCTTCTTTATGGTTTCAATAATAGGAGCATTGATATTACTAAAATTCCTTATGAAATTTCTATAAAAACTAAAAAGACCATGAAATATTCTTACCTAAAAACACTCTTGGGTGAAGGCCATTATATGATTGCCTTTATCTTCTCTAGATCCATTTTAAATCCATCAACAGAATCAACAAAGCCTAGGTATACTAACTCTTCCTTCATGAATGAATTTTTTTTTAAATTTACCAGAAACTTTTCCTGATGCAACTTTCTTAAGACATAATTCAGATGTCTCATGTGTTCTTCTTGATATTTTCTTTAAATTAATAAATCATCCAGATATATTATTAAAAATTTACCAATAAATTCCTTCAACACTTCATTCATAAGACTCATAAATGTACTAGGAGCATTTGATAATCCAAACGGTATTACCATCCATTCATACAATATTTCATTTGTTTTAAAAGCTAGTTTCCATTCATCTCCTTCCCTTATCCTAATTTGATGATAGCCACTCTTTAAATCCAGTTTTGTAAAATATCTTGCCCCACTTAAACAATCCAATAAATCTTCAATTCTGGGTAAAGGAAATCTATACCTAATTTTTATTTTGTTGATTTCTCTTGAATTAGTGCACATTCTCCAGCCTTCACGTTTTTTTGGACTCAACATTGTTGGCACTACACAAGGACTCAAACTTTCTCTGATCAGTTCTTTATCTAACAGTTCCTGTACCTGCTTCTTGATTTCTTCATTTTCTATGGGAGTCATCCTGTATGTTGCTTTATTTGGAAAATTTTCTCCTGGAATTAAATCTATATGATGGCTGATTTTTCTAATAGGTGGTAATTTATCCAGCAAATCATCAACAATGATATCACAGTAATTTTCCAGCATCTCTTGAATTCAATTGGTAAATAAAAAACTTTAGTGGAAGCAATTACTATCTTGGGTTTGCAAATTAATGCAAATTTTACCTCATCATCTTCAATCTGCTGCAAATATTCTTTTCCACTCAGTAACAAAGCTTTCAGATCAGATCTTCTTTTTGATGAATCTTCTTCTTCTATCGGCAACAATGTATGATTGAAACCATATTTACAAAACTTTTATGTATTATTTTTTCCATCGTGCATAGCTCCTCTATCATACTACCACAGTCTACCTAGAAATATGTGACATACATCCATAGGCATTACATCACACATAATATTGTCTTTGTAGTTGCCGTACTGGAATTCTACTTCACACTATTCATTCACTAATAGTTGATGTCCTTTCTGAAGCCATGACACCTTGTATGGTGTTGTATGTTTCTTTGTCTTCAATTTCAATTTCTCACCACTTATGTAGACACCAAATTATTGGTGCTACCACTGTCAATTACCATTTGACAACATTTTCCTTGAACTTTTCACACACTTCTTAACAAATTTTTCCTCTGTGCTGGTTCAACAACTTCCTTTGTTTGTTTTAACAAAACTTTGTTAACTACCAAATATTCTCCTTTCTCTAGTGTATTTTATGCTTCTGGCACTTTTGTCGTCTCTAACACTTTTTCTGCTTCCTTTTCACTTTCAACAACAATTACATTTCTCTGATTTTTCCCCACATTCTCTGGACATTCATAAGCTCTATGTCCAAGCTTATTACATCTATAACATCTGATTTCTCTTCCTCTGGTTCTACCTCCTCTTCCTCTATAAAAACTCCTTCTGCCACTTGCATCACCTTCTGTGGGTGTATGCTGACTTGAGCTGCTACTAGCCCCTTCTCTTGGTGTTGTAGATCTTCCTCTACAACCTTGACTTCCTTTTCCTCAAAAAGCACCTCTACTTCTGGCAGATTGCTTCCTTATGAGTTTTTCTTCAGCCTTCAAGGCCATTTGATAAGCATCTTCCACTGTTTTAGGAGACAACAGAATTATCTCATATTGGATCTCCATCCGGAGACCATTTATATATCTTGCAATCTTCTCTGTTGTATCTTGAAGTTGTCCTGCTCTTATGCTCACTTTGTAAAATTCCTCTGTGTATAATTTGACTGGAATTGATCTCTGTCTAAGATTCTGCATTTGTCTAAATAATGAAAGTTGATAATCACTTGGAAAAAACTTAGCTCTCAACTTTTCCACCATCCTATTCCAATTCTTTATTGGCTGCTTACCAAGTTTCCTTCTTTCTACCTGCACTCCATCCCACCAAAGCGCTCCATGTCCTTTTAATTTTTTGACAGCAAATTTCAGTCTTTTTCCTTCTTCCATTTCTTCATAATCAAAGAACTTATCCATGTCATTAGTCGAATCTATCAACTCCTCTGGGTTTAAACCTCCTATAAAAACTGAAACTTCAAGTCTGGGTTTAGATGTGAATCCCAACACTGATTTAAAAAATCTCATTTTAGGAGTAAATTTTGCAGGTTATCCCTCTTCTGCAAATTCAACTTCAGGCTCACTGACATCTCCAACATCTGTGTCTCTTTGATTTCCCATTTCCATTTCTTCTAATCTGACTTTCATCTGTTGCATAACTTCCATCACTTCAGCATTTGCAACTGGTCTTCCTCTTCTTCGACCAGCACCACCTCCTCTTCCAACTCTATAAGCCATGTTGGATTTCTTTTCCTGATATTTTAGATCTCGATCAGTGTCTAAAGGCTACTCTGATACCACTAATGGTGGTCTAGATGCAAGAGTCAAAGATAAACTCTCAAATCTTGAAAATATGTCTTCGGGTTCAGGTGGAACTTCTTATTTATTTTCTTTATGAGTATCTGTCATCAACTCCACTTTTACTTACAGAAAACTCACATTTCATTTAAAAACTCAATTCATAACATTTTCATAAACTATGGAATCACAATTAAAGGAAATGTCGCAATAGTGGAAAAAACCATCACAATTCTCTTCTCATAGTTATGGAAACAGACCAACCCTTATAAAAACCTTTACATTAATCCCCAGAAACTAAATATAGTTAAATTGGAGTTTATAAATTATCGCATCCAAACACAACATTAAACCATGCGCTTCTAATTATGCGATATTCGTTTGATCAAATAAATTAATGCGTAAACCGTCAGATCAAATGAATAGACAACTTAAATAATTAAACCTAATTTATAAAATATCGGGTCCATTTGAAAGTTTAAACTCCTCACATATTTGAATAAAATATCCATTTATCATACTGACACCTTGATCGAATGAGTTTCTGGCTTCTGAGACTCTGGTTAATACATTTTAGGTCTGGATTGAATATTAAACCCTGCCACTTCAAATACGAATGTCGTCGGATTGAAAATTGAATGGTTGCGATTCCCCTTCACGCCTTACGCATTACAGTGTTCACAATCCTTAATCCACCTGATTTAACACTAATAGCAGACCTAACGAATAGCCAATTCTTTTTATGGTAATTAAGAAGTTTCCAACAAGAACTTTGGGTTTTCGATGCAAGGAATCTAATACATGCTTTTAATGTTGTATAAGTACCAGATATTATTACCTTCAACGTAATTTAATCCACAGAGAAATTAATTAAACCTGAGTCCAAAATACAATCAACAAACTCAAAAAATTTCAAAAGAAAATAGACATTCGACATTTGATAATGATGGCTACATTCACACAAATATAGAGGATTTGAAATATTATTCTATTCGATTAACTTTCCATCCAATCCTCCAATCCTCTCTTTTTCATACATTTAAACTTACATATAAATATACATGGAAAATTTTAGGGGCTAATATTCGTAGATGGGCTAATTTTCTATGATTTTTCCAGAAAAAATAAATAAAATAAAATAAAATAAAATAAAATAAAATAAAATAAAATAAATCGTCAATTTCCATTTTTTATAAAAAAGATTTGCCCAAATTTTACAATACACAATTATTTTACATTAAAAATTGCTAACATTGTATAGAGAGTATATATAAAATCATTATAATTTTAAAAAATTTTACAAATACATCAATAAAGATTTTATAGTTTTCATATTAGGTACTAGTGAGATTCGCCAATTTTTTAAACTTCAAAATAATTTTCCATCCTTAAAATTTCCCGTGTAAATATATTGTTCACAATATCATTTCGATCCAATTCAAAGAATCGGATCTGCCCAATTTTAGATAAGATCCAATTTCATAATATTCTCCCTAAAATCCTCAACTAAAATTAAATACATCGAACTAATTACCAGAAATCCTAATCCCTAAGGAATCGTTCAAATCCTATCTATCAAAACAGTAAATTGCTAGCTAGAGGATCCCACTCCTTTTCTTGAATTTTTTTTTTGTATTTTTGGAATAAAAAAAATGAAGTTTTTATCTATAAGCCTCATGCTCTTGCATCACGAAGACAATACTGAATTTCCTTAGCTGGAGATGGTAGTGGTCGGGGTATTTTATGCACCTCGTTTTGTTCAAGATCGGGCTGCAGGAACACAACGTGGCTTGGATATTGGCATGTATTTCCCCTATATGGTATGTTGTAATCATCAATGGCGCCCATTCAAACTTCTTCAAAGCTGGGAGAGGGTTGTTGCAGGGCTGCTCCCTCTCTCCACTTCTGTTTATTCTCATAATGGATGGGCTGAGCCAACACATTATTGAACTGAAGTGCAAAGACCTATTCTCAATGATTTACATTGTTGGTAATGCTTCTATTTCCCACTCTTTTTTTGTGGATAATATTCTAATTTTTGGCATTATTTCCTGTGCACATTGGTATGCTCTCCATTGCATTTTTCTGCGTTTTGGGTTAGCCTGAGGTCTTATTATCAATGGTGCTAAATCTCTCTTAGTAGCGGGATGGGGGGATCAAAATGACATACTTATCATTGTTAGCCTCTTCCATATGTCGTTGGTTCCTCTTGATAATGGTTTCAAGTATCTGGGTTTTCATTTGAAACCCTTAGGCTATTTAAGCAGAGATTGGCACTGGCTGTTGGAAAAATTCCAAAATAGATTCTGGCAGTGGTCGAACCATTGGCTTTCTCTTAGTGGCAGGTTCGTTCTTGTGCAAGCAGTACTCCAACAGTTTGTGGTGTTTTGGGCTCACCTATTTCTTATCTCGGCTTCCATCATTGCTAGAATACGGAGAATCATTGCTTCCTTCATTTGGTCAAGGGAAAAAGGTAGTGGAAAATATCACCTTTGCAGACTTGAAATGATTACCATTCCAAAAAAGCTTAGGGGTTGGGGTTTACTTGACATTTGATTGTTCAATCAAACACTCTTGGCCAAATCTTTTTGGCATGCACTTTCTAGCAACAACATCTAGCCATCCCTATTCCGTATTGTTGGGCCGTGAATATGACCACTTTTTAACACTTATTTCATCCATTTTTACTCTTCTTAATCATGTCATTTATTATAATTTATCATATAAATCCATTTTATAATGATTTATGCTCTTATGGATGAATATTATTTCTTCTCATTTATTTTTAATAAATTGATGATTATTATGCATAATTTTATCAATGATGGTTTATTAATATATTTTGTAATGTCACTCACCATTTAAGCCTCCAAGATATTTGCCAGACTGCATATTTGATTTCCAAATCATCATGAAATATTCCAACTCAGAAATTCATTGGAATAAGAAGTGACAGTTTTGCCGTTAAGATTCTAGGAAAATGAAGAAGAATCTGGAAAATATGGAACATGGGTTTTGTCCAAAACAGGCCCAATTAACTTTATCAAAGAACGGTTTGCCCAAATTCGGCCTGTATTGAGAGAAATGCAGGGTTATTTGAGCACGATTTTCTTAGATTTGTTGTTGCGGCCATCCTTCAAATCTCAGCTGCAAAGCCAAATTCACCTTGCTCTTGTTGAAAGATTGTTGAAAATGTACTTTCTAGATGATCAAGTTGTTGGGAACAATCCAATATTGTTATGGGAGATAATATTTTCTATTTAATTTCTCTTTCTTCTGATTATAAAAGGAGAGCATGTATTGTGTATTGGGAAGAATGGAAAACAATGGATGATTATTGAATTCCCTTTGTAACACTATAATTCCTTGACTCTTGTGAGCAAAGAGCAACTGATGTAAAAGCTATTCATGTTTTATTAATACAAATAAGCGTTCTCGTTCCATTTCTCAAGCTCTGCAGTATCTCAACGGTGCTTTCATTGGCGGTTGAGGGCCCGGCCCTGGTGGAGCGATCCACTGTTTGTATTTCTATTATTTTATTTTTGTTGTGTGAAGTGCGTTTAATGTTTGTTTCAATTACAGAACTAGTTTACTGTTGTTAGATCAAATATAGAGTCATTGCTATTTCATCTTTTACAAGAAGCACATCTTCCATTCGATTATCTTGTTATTATCATAAAGCTTTGCTGTTCTGTATCTGATTTAAGTTGTTGTTCCATTAGTTTATAATTTGCTATAATTAGTTGTTGTGTGGTGAGTGGCTGTCGACAGAATTAAAGCATATAAATCTAGTTGCTCGAGTATGTTAGAATTGTAATTGCTGTTAATTTCATGTTGCTGTTCTATTTTTGTTCATTGTTTATTCATAGTCTTCGATTAACAAACAGATGAGTTAGAGTTACATGCTGTTGTTCCTTTCCAGATTTAATTTCTTTTAAGTTACGTTCACTGAATTTGATTTCGTTTCGATTGTTTTAAGATCACCAACTGTAGAGGACAGAGATTATTGCTCCCAAGTCCCCAGATTGGTTATCTTGCATCGATTTCTAAGGGAAAGAGTTACTGCTACTTCATCCCTGATCGATGTTTTGCAAGATTGATGTAGTTTAATCTTTCCATTTCATGTCATTGTAATTAGGTTTCTTTACAAGAATTTGTTACTTTTGTATTTGTTATTTTGTACTACATCTTCATAGCATTGCTCTTGGATGAATTGCAGCCTCAGACAGAGTACACTCTTGAAATAAAAAGTCGCTCCCGGATTGATAATTAATGTGAGATAAATAGGTGTTAAAAAGATACCTTTTTATACCTCAACATTTTGGCACCGTTGCCAGGGAGAGTTTATGCTATTTAGAAGGAGTGATGCACATTTGACCTTTTTTTCTGCTTGGGAAGAATTGGGTTTTAAAGACGGAAGGTAAGAACCTGCGCACCGAGCAAGGAACATACTTGCTCACTGCCCATTTCACAACAGAATTGGGTAAATTTTTTTTCTTTATGTAGGAATGAAGGCTTGTTGTTTTAAATGACTAGAAAATCTAAACAAGACAAAATTCCTCCCAAACCTGAAAAACCTAAGGGACAAGTGACCCTTGGGAGAAGGATCTTTATTGACGAAATTCTTAAGAAAACTGAATCTCAGCCATCAGTAGGACCTAGGAAAGTTATTTCTAGACAACCTACTACTTCCCTTCAGGCCACAGAGTCCCCATTTGTAGCCTTTGCTGAGGTACATATCCAAACAGAAGAGATTGAAAAATATTCCCAAGAAATTGAGAATTCTTGCCCAATTTTTTTTATTTTTTTTACAAGGGAAGTTGGCCTCTTATACCCTACTATTTATCAACATGCATTTTTCAAATTTGGGTATGTATATATTAGAGGCCTTATTTTGGAAATGGATCCACTGGGAATACTCTTATACATAAGCATATTTTATTTTCAAAGAAGAGTAGATTAGTGGAGAAAATAAAATAAACACGTTTTTTTATTATTTTATTTTTGTAAAAATAGTTGTTTCTTTGTTGCAACACGCTGTGAAAATCAACACTGATGATAAATATTCTAATTTATTTGTGTATGTAGATGAATTGTATTGAAAATAAAAATTATACAAACACTCATATTCATTTTTATCATCAATATGAAAAAAAATTGTTCAAATATCATTTTTTTGGCTTGCGGGCTTGATGAAATTTCTGAAAACAAAGTTTGGACAGTCATGTTTTGGGGGACCAAAAGTGAATATTTTTAAAACCTGTTTCTATCCTAAGTAGCCCTTTATGTCTAATTTCTAACCTAATTTGAATCACTCAATTTGGATTTGAAACGAAAAATTTAAAACCAAAACATTGACAGGGTGGCTAGTAGGCAGCTCAACGACAGAGTTGGGACAGTCAGTTTTTAGAGGCCTAAATGATTATATTTTTAAAACCTGTTTCTATGGTAAATTCCTCTATGAATATAGCTTACAAAGAAATTTGAATCACTCAATTTCGATATCGTATGAGGAATTTATGACCAAAATACTGACTGCCTATCATAAATCAACACTCTTGAAACTTTGTTTTCTCGGTTGTTCCCTAGCATATTTAACCCATCAATTCTTCTTGTCTTCAAAAAATGTTTCTATTGGAGATAAATAAATGAATATAATTTAAGATCCAATTTGAATCAGTTCAATCCACCATTAAACGAATAATTTATGCTTTAAATACCAACTATTGGTCTGAACTGAAAAATCGAAAATGACTCTATTATGTAGGTTGTTCTAAGAATTTTTAACATACCATTACATAGAATTTTTAAAACCTGTTATTATTGGAAATAAACCTTTGAATTAGCTCTCATTTGGCTTTGTAATCACTCGAATCGGACGAAAAACAAAGAAGTTATGATTGAAACACCACAGGTTAGCATGATTGGCCACTGCTCTCCCGCAGGTAATAAATTAATTTTACTTTGTCCATGGATTTGTTCTATAGATTAACTAATTGTTAGTTTTTTTCATAATTCTTGGATTATGGGAGCCTGACACCTCTCTTTCTCCATGATTTAATGTTTTATTGTAGGTAGACACTCGTTTTTTGCAGGTCTTAGCAGAAGAAAGAAGGTCAATTTATGGACGAGCGATTCTTGAAAGAAATTTTAGTAAAACAAGGGCATTTCATCCAGTTCATTACCTAACGGATTCATAATAGAAGAAATGAAGAATTCGTTTTCATTTGAAGATTCATGCCACTACTTCCAAAACATTTTTTAAAGAGATCATTTTTTTTTTCCATTAATAAATTTGATATTCTCTTAGAAATAACATCATAGCTGTTGTAACTTAATAAAAATGTTGTTTCTTTTCTGATTTCTTTTATGTTTTTGTGTGACAGGGTTCAATCTCTTCAAATTATAATTTCCGCTCCAGTGGCAATTGAACAATAAAGACCCCACCATGCAAGTTTCAATTGCAGAAGGCAATTCTTCAGTGTCACCAATTCTGTAAAAATTACTTTTTCTTGAAACCTGTACATAAAATTTCCTTTCTATTTGATTGTATTTGCTTGGCAATGGATTTCATATTAGCTTTGTTCTTTCTTCTATTTTTTTTCCTTTTTGCGTGTTTATATTTGTTTGTTGTTCCTCTTAAGGAACAACAGCCGTTCCTCTTAAGAAGCAGTGTGTTTATGTGTTTATTTTTGTTGTTCCTTCCAAAAGGAGCAACATTTTCGCTAATTAGTTTTGTTGTTATTTTCAAAAAGAACATTATTTTTTTGCATGATTTCGTTGTTCCCTTCAAAAGGAACAGCACCGCTCATTTTTTTGTTGTTCCTTTCAAAAGGAACAACACCGCTCGTTTTTGCTGTTCCTTTCTAAAGGAACAACATTTTTGCTGTTCCTTTCAAAAGGAACAACACCGACTGTTCTTGCTATTCCTTTCCAAAGGAACAACATTTTCGCAGATTATTCTTGTTGTTCCTTTCCAAAGGAACAACATTTTCGCAGATTATTCTTGTTTTTCCTTTCCAAAGGAACAAAATTTTTGCAGATTGTTTTTGCTGTTCCTTTCCAAAGGAACAACACTTTTTGAGTGCATTTTTCTTATTTTTTTAAACAACATTTTTAGAACGTTTTTTGAAATTTTCATGACTTTTTGAAAGGAAAACATACAATTTATGAAAATGATACACAATCATACAAATTAGAGCTTACTATAATCAACAAATCAAAAGAAATCGTGATTTTTAATAAAGTTGTTTAGTAATGATAAGAAAAAAGAAAAAGGGACATAATCAATAACATGATTTTGTTGTCTTATTACCACTAAATTCATATGATCGATTATATTTATCATGTTGGTTCTTTCCCATATTTTATAACTTTATTTGATCTTTACTTATGGAGTAGGAACAAGGGCATATTCTTTTCTATTGAGCTGTTCAGACTTCTTCCACCATCCCTACTCTTAAAAAGTGCCGAGTCATTCTTTATGAATAAATAGGAAAGTGCTATATGAAAAGAAAAATATTTACATATTTCATTAATAATTTTATAATTTCGCAGATGGAGGATAAGGGGTCTCATCAAGAGCTAGCCTACCATGTTCATAAGGAAGCAAGTGAAGTGGCATTCCCATCATGGCCACCAAACTAGGGATATGGTCCAATGGACAATTGAAAAAATTAAGAAGTCCTTGGAACAAGAGGTCTCATCACGAGCCAGCTTGCCCACTTTTCATTTCTTCCCAGTGAATGGCATTGTGATTTATCTGGTCACCAAGCCAGCACAATGGCCTTCGTTATGACAATTAACAAGCACTTCCTCAGCACAAATAAAGGACAATGGTTCCAAGGGTGAGAGAGCAACTCTGTCAAGGTTATGGACACCTATGGGAAACAGAGCTCTGCTGATGGTATTGGAGCCATATTTATACACATCAATAGTAATATTAAACCCTTTTTCCTATATCTCTATTTAAATATCAGATGAAAGTATGAATCCTTAACCTTTGATTTTGAACCTATTATACATGCAAATCATCATAAATCGATCACATTAGTTTAAGTGGGGAATAAATGCATTTGTAATTATGTTTATTTTAAGTTGTCCCTTCTCCTTATCCTTGAATCATTACAAAACGCTTCTATATTTGTTTACGATTTATCACATGCATGGATTTCAGTAATGCAATAATTTGCTGATCATATCATAAGTATGTATGTCTTTCCATGATGTATAATTGCTGTGTAGTACAATGTCATTTTGCCACAATATTCATACTGCATTTCTACAGAATTTTTTTTGATTGAATTTTTTGCATGCGTCTTATCTGTTGCCATTTAAAACTAAAACCGTGGATTCAAGAAAATTGCATACAAAATTGTGATTTGTTTACAGGAGAACAACAAGTATGAGGGAAAATTCTATTCACAGCTCGATCACACTATTGCAACTAACAACAAAGGCTCACGAACACGCACATGGCTTCCACCTTTTGCATCACTTTCAGTAACCGCTTAGCCTACATCAGCTTCAACAAAGGCCAGTCCCTACATGTCCTTCCACATTTTTTCGAAGGTAACACTTAAGGTAAAATAGCATAATTTTCTGATTTATTATGAATTTAGGAGAATTTCATGAACATCCATTGAGCATTATTTATCATCATTCATTCCATATCTTTACCACTTCCCATTTTTCTAGACACATCTCATCTTTCAGTTTGGGGGAGTGTTGATTTCCTTCATTTCTTTCTTATGACCATGACAGTAATATTCTTTATAATCCATTTATATTCTTATTCATTCTCAACACCTCCATTGTTCCATGTTGTTTTATACCAAGCATCGATTTCAACAGATTGTAGCAACCACCTCTCTTTGTTTTCTAGCATCGCATGAGGACATGCTAATCCTTCAGTTTGGGGGAGGGGGGCAATTGCTACACATGATCGATGTTTTCAACTTTCTTTCTCATTTAAGGCATATAATTTTATTTTTATACAGTGCAGAAATTGATTTGCATATATCTTTAAAACTATGAACTGAATTCTTGTGATTTCTGGATAGTGAAGAAGTATCATTAAAATACACAAACCCAGATAATTTCACGCTAAATTAGTTCATAAAATTTTTAAAATTATGCACTATCACCTACAACCATTTTTTTATATCTCATGATCCGTGCATCAAAACGATTTGATTTTTGAAAAAATGGTTAATGAAGTTTGTTGTTACTTGTGTGCATTTTTTCACAACTTTATACCACTTCGTTGAATATCAGTATACAAATTGTCATGCCTGTTTCTAAAATCAAATTTTCATTATTTGAGGAAACATGCATTTGTTCCATCCATTTCATGAGTTTGGATGAACAATTTTCTTTGCTTAGTTAACACATGGGTTTTGTCTTTGGATTGCATGAGAACATGCAATATATTTAGTTATGGGTTCCATGAGGGCATGCAATATATTCAGTTTGGGGGTATGTTGGGTTGTGAATACGACCACTTTTTAACACTTATTTTATCCATTCTTACTCTTCTTTATCATGTAATTTATTATAATTTATAATATAAATCCATTTTATAATGATTTATGCTCTTACGAATTGAATATTATTTCTTCTCCTTATTTTTAATAAATTGATGATTTAATATGCATAATTTTATCAATGATGGTTTATTAATATATTTTGTAATATCACTCACCATTTTAGCCTCCAAGATATTTTCCAGACTGCAGATTTGATTTCCAAATCATCATGAAATATTCCAACTCAGAAATTCGCTGGAATAATAAGTGATAGTTTTGCGGTTAAGATTATGGGCAAATGAAGAAGAATCTGGAAAATCCAGAACATGGGTTTTTTCCAAAACGGGCCCAATTAACTTTATCAAAAAACGGTTTGCCCAAATTTGGCCTATATTGAGAGAAACGCAGGGTTATTTGAGCACTATTTTCTCAGATTTGTTGTTGCGGTCGTTCTCCAAATCTCAGCTGCAAAGCCAAATTCGCCTTGCTCTTGTTGAAATATTGTTGAAAATGTACTTTCTAGATGATCAAGTTGTTGGGAACAATCCAATATTGTCATGGGAGATCATATTTTCTATTTAATTTCTCTTTCTTTTGATTATAAAAGGAGAGCATGTATTGTGTATTGGGAAGAATGGAAAACAATGGATGATTATTGAATTCCCATTGTAACACTATAATTCCTTGACTCTTGTGAGCAAAGAGAAAATGATGTAAAAGCTATTCATGTTTTATTAATAAAAAGAGGCATTCTCGTTCCATTTCTCAAGCTCTTCAGTAGCCTAGTGGCACTTTCACTGGCGGTTGAGGGCCCGACCCTGGTGGAGCAATCCACTGTTTGTATTTCTATTATTTTATTTTTTTGTCTGAAGTGTGTTTAATGTTTGTTTCAATTACAAAACTGGTTTACTGTTGTTAGATCAAATACAGAGTCATTTCTATTTCATCTTTTACAAGAAGCACATCTGTCATTCGATTATCTTGTTATTATCATAAAGCTTTGTTGTTCTGTATCTGATTTAAGTTCTTGTTCCATTAGTTTATAATTTGCTATAATTGGTTGTTGCGGGGTGAGTGGCTGTCGACAGAATTAAAGCATAGAAATCTAGTTGCTTGAGTATGTTAGAATTGTAATTGCTGTTCATTTCATGTTGTTGTTCTATTTCTGTTCAGTGTTTATTCATAGTCTTCGATTAGCAAACAAATGAGTTATAGTTACATGCTGCTGTTCCTTTCCAGATTTTGTTTCTTTTAAGTTACGTTCATTGAATTTGCTTTCGTTTCGATTGTTTTAAGATCACCAACTATAGAGGACAGAGGTTATTGCTCCCAAGTCCCCAGATTGGTTACCTTGCATCGATTTCTAAGGGAAAGAGTTACTGCTACTGCATCCCTGATCGATGTTTTCCAAGATTGATGCAGTTTAATCTTTCCATTTCATGTCACTATAATTAGGTTTCTTTACAAGCATTTGTTACTTTTGTATTTGTTATTCTGTACTACATCTTCACATAATTGCTCTTGGATGAATTGCAACCTCAGACAGAGTACACTCTTGAAATAAAAAGTTGCTCCCAGATTGATAACTAATGTGAGATAAATAGGTGTTAAAAAGATACATTTTTATACCTCGAAACGTATCAAATACCATTTGCATGATGGGCTTCTTCCTTTTTTTCATAGAGGTTTTCCTTGTTACCTATATGCCTATCTTATTGCTCAAAGTTTCAAGTACATTGTCCACATTGTATGGGGAAAACTACTTTTTTTTTCGAGAATGGTCTTGATATTCTGATTGGGATTGACGTAATTGCGGGATTATCTCCGGAATTTTCCATCCCTCAGCACTTCTTTCATCAGCTTGTCCAGAAAGGCCTCTTCTATCTTTCATAATTCATCCTAACTTGGCAGTCTGGCTGCCCTATTTGGAAAGATGCTCTCCAGTTGGGCTTCACAGGCCTTGAGGCAGACCAATGGACTTTGGCTGCACGCTCACTCCATGCAGTAGGATTCTATCATAGCTCCTCGGGTGACCGCATCCTCTCGGATGGCCTGAATTCAAAAGGTTTCATTGATGTGGCCACTTTATCCCTTAATCTCACCTCTGATCTTCCTTGTGCTTCCTTTCAACCTTTTCACTCCATCTTCTGGAAGAGGTAAATCTATCTTGAGGTCCTTATCTTTTTATGGCTGGCATGGAAAGACAAGATTCTTACATGGGATAATCTGCTCAAGAGGGGCCACTAGGGTCCTGACATATGTTCTTTATGCCACAATGATGCTGAGTCTGACTCACACATCCTTTTATCCTGGTCTTTCACTTTGGAGGTTTGGTCTAACTTTTTCTCCTTGCTACAAGATCCCTCTAGGAGGCCACTCAGCATGGACCAATGCATTTCCAGGTGGAGAAGTATTGATCAACGATATCGCTCCTTACCTTTTTTCCTCTTCTGGGAAGTCTAACTGGCGAGAAACAGACTCATATTTGCAGGGATCCCTCCTCTAAAGCATCAGATCCTCCTCTCAATCCTGACATGGCTCAATTCTCAATATATCTCTTTTCCTTCATCCCCCAACCTCTCTCGTAGGCTTCGTCCTCACTCTATCCAAATTCCATCCAGGTTCTTCGATGGTGTAGAACAGTTTGGTTTCTTTGGTTGTGGCTCTTGGATCAAGCTATCACAATAGGAACGTTTCCACATCAACTGGAATGGGGGTCAGGGTACCAACTTGAGAGCCAAACTCCTCGCCCTCTAGAGTATTCTTTGGTTTTCACACAATGCTCATATTTCAAACCTCTCTATCTATGGGGACTCCAAAGTAGTCATTAATGGACTGAATGGCTTATCTTCCTTTCATCCCCCGGGTCTCGATGACTGGATCAACAGAACAATGCATCTTTGGAACATTATGGGCTCCCCTCCTATATGACACGTTTTCATAGATTCCAACTCGAGGGCAGACAGGCTCTCCTAACTCAGTCTGGAATTACCTTTCGGTTATGTTCACGTCGAGTGTTGGCTAGGGTCCTCGCTCATGAGCTATTTTTCGCTGCCCCTCCCTTAGTTGCACTTCGTTGGTAATCTTTTTTTTCCTTCGGACTTGAACCTGCTTGGTTACTGCTAATCATATTTCCTAGATTGCATGTTGTATGTTTTTGGCCTCCCAAGGAAGACAGGTAACATTATGTGGTTTATCCTGATGGTTAGATGCAGTTAAATTTGTCTCTTTTTCAAAGGCATATTATTTCCCATCAAGCCTTTTTCTGTAACACTTTGTTATTCCATGTACTATTTCCTTTATCTTAATACAAGAAAACAACTTTTTTTCTCCTTTGAAAAAGTTCAGAGGGGCGAAAGGCCATGAGGTGATTGAGACTGTTTCCAACACCGCCTATGAAACGGTGCTCAAGTTCACCATCAACCTCACCTACTAGCTCTATCTTGTTATTTGTTGCATCCTCTCGCTATGTCTTCTTTTAATCATTTGCTCGATGTCAATCTCGTTAGCTTTCGTGTGTATAAATATTATCAAGATGTTGGACATGCTCTTCTGTTAGGAACAAGATACATGTATAAGTTGTCTATAGGGAGGAAAATTATACATTCAAAATTAATTCCTACCTTAATATATTAGGGGATTAAGTGACTTTCATATCATTTGTAAGTTTAGATTTTTAATAATAAAGTTTTTTTTTCTCAATTATAATTTCAAATAATTATAATTATTTTTATATTAAAATATATATATATTTTTAAACTTGGTGGGTCTATATCTTTATCATTGGGGAATTGAACTAGTGACTTCACAGAAGGAGTATTTTAACAAAACAACTGATCACTGTCTATCTAAGACCCCATAGATTATATTATATTATATTATATATATTATTATTATTATTTTAACCACAAAGAGTATATTTTTTATTAAAATGCGCCAGCTCACGTGCAAAATGCAGGGTTTTACAACAAAATTCTGGGTCTTTCTATGGCTTCACATAGTACATTTAGGCCAACTCGTTTTCAAGTGGTTTTTCAACCATTCCATAGTCAAAATTTATAACTATCTACCTACTGATAAATACATTACATAACTCGAATAACAGGTATATACAAGTATGTTTCGACATAAAACAAAATTGGTATAAGCTGAGGTGGTGCCTATTCCTCCATTGGGGTCGGATTGTTGAGGTGTAGGGTCTTTTGCTCCTCTTCCTCCTTTCTACTTCCAACCAACTTAAGTTTTATCCCTTCTATCTCTTACCTCAGAGCTTCTATCTCATCCTCCAGCCTTTCGATGTGATCTCTTTTATCCAGTTGTCTCTCTTCCATATCAACTGCATCCTTATGGTGTTGATGTACACACATTTGTAGAATTGCGATCCCATTCCTAAATTCTTCGTGTTCCTAAGCACATAATTCACAATTTTTCTAATTTTTACCACTTCTCTGAGCCTAATTTTAACTTTCACTCTCCGACCTGGGTCTTTGAGCTAGTGCTCTCCGTGACTATGCTTCCTTGCCCACTCATGTTGATAGACCCACGCTCTTCCCTAGGAAGTCGAATGAACACAAGGTGACGAAGCAAGGCCAGGATGCAAAATAGACCTTAAACACCACCAACGGGTCAAATAAACACACCGACCAATACTCAGAGCCTCCTAGGAAACAACAAACCCAGAAAACAGACGATTTCCCGAACCTCCAAGGCTAAGTCCCCAATTCTTCATCCCGGATGACTGCCCCCAGAGCCCACCAAGCAAGACAATGAACTTCTAGTGCACCCCGAACTGAACAGAAAACCCCCCAACAACCCAGACAAGAAGAGTTTCACCACTGTGTTTAAACATCGGCCACGACCACAGGAGCAGAGCTGAGGACTCATTAGCTACGCCAACCAAAAGTTTCATGTTTCTGTACAAATCATTATTCATTTTATAGCCACCCACAATACACTAGCTTATGCATAGTGACATCACAGTACCATACATGCTTGCATCCCAATGTTGCTTCATAATTCCCTTACCCTTCACTACGTCTTGTAAATCCCTCTCTAGATTCTTCCCATGCTCAGCCCGCAAATTCTAGATCCTACGGAGTAAATGCATACCCCACGAACTCACCATTGCCATGAACCAAGTATAATTTTTTTGGCATTTGCAAGTGAAGTCGAGGCAAGGTCTCTGTGTACACACGCTGGAGAAGTTGCAGGGATCAAGTGTAGGGAGGTCATGGAGGTATAGGTGCACTCAAGAAACTTTCATTAATTTGTGATCACATGCATTACGGTACATCATTAAAAAATAAGTTCTCTAGTGCATATATATGTAAGAAGCACGGGAATAAGTATAGAAATTTTCAATAAAATATGGATTTATATAATTGAAGGCACTCAAATCTGCTAGGGTTTTCCATACACTTGCTCTTGATTTTGAAAATGGTTGCTGCTACAGGGGATTCAAAACGCCCTACCTCCCTCTGGCTTCCTGCCACCATCTCCGACATTTATTTCCTTCAATGAGCTTGTAAAAAATGGTATTAAGTCTTTGAAAACCAACCCTAAGAATTTTGTTAAGTTTGAGAGGATTTCAAAACTGCGGGTGAATCTAGGTAAATCTCGAGAAATGGCTATCAATCTAGATAAAATAATTTTTTTTGAAAAATTCATGGAGGTTTGGGCTTCTCTAATATCTTTGACTTTGTGGGTGGAAAGAAACTGGAGACCACCAGTTAAAGGCCATATTATGTGTGCCTTATGTGGAGAATGTTTCTTCACCTTTTTTATATGAACTTAAATAAGAATGGGATATCATATTGAGGAGCGACCCTTACTTCATGGGTCCTCAGGTTTGTTACTTAGATCGTTGGAGCCTAGATTTTAATCCTGAGAATTATGTTCCATCATTATTTCAAATATGGGTACAACTTCCTCACTTGCCTCTTCACTGTTGGTATGAGGATAATTTGAAAAACATTGAAAATTCCTTGGGAAGATACATAGATAGACAAAAAATCAATAGATTCAATGTATGCATGTGCTTTTATTCTTGTAGAAGTAGACCTTGAGAAAGGCCTTTCAAAATAAATTCAACTCACATTACATAAATAGTCTTTCATTCAATGAGTGATTATGATCAGATCCCTTTCAAGTGTAAAAAATGTCATGATTATGTGTAATTTTCCATGAATTGCACCAAAAATGAGGATTCCCTCAAGCAGCAAGAAGATGGGGGTCAATGGGAAATTCAAAAGATAAATAGAGGACAAACATTCCAAAATCCACAAAGGAGCCAAGGTCCCCCTCCAAAGGGGCCCTAATCACTCATAAATTCCTTAGAATGCATATATATATATATATATATATATATATATATATATATATATATATAAGAAGCACAGAAATAAGTATATAAATTTTCAATAAAATATAGATTTATATAATTGAAGGCGCTCAACTCTGCTAGGATTTGTCACGCACTTTCTCTTGATTTTGAAAAAGGTTGCCTCTACAGGGGAATCAACACCCCCTACCTCCCTCTAGCTTCCTACCACTATCTCCAACATCTATTTCTTTCAATGATCATGCAAAAAAATGTATTAATTCTTTGAAAACCAACCCTGAGAATTTTTTTAAGTTTTAGAGGATTTCAAAAGTGCAGGTGAATCTAGTTAAATCTCTAGCAATGGCTATCAATCTAGCTAAAATAATCTTGGTTGACCAATTCATGGGGGTTTTGGTTTCTCTAATATCTTTGACGTTGTGGGTGGAAAGAAACTGGATACCACTAGTTAAAGGCCATATTAAGTGTGCCTTATGTGGAAAATGTTTCTTCAACTTTTTTATATGAACTTAAAGAAGAATGGGATATCATATTTAGGAGCGACCCTTAATTCATGGGTGCTCAGGGGTGTTACTTAGATTGTTGGAGCTTGGATTTTAATCCTGAGAATTATGTTCCATCATCATTTCAAATATGGGTACAACTTCCTCACTTGCCTCTTCACTATTGGTATGAGGATAATTTGAAAAACATTGAAAATTCCTTGGGAAGATACATCAATAGAGAAAAAAACAATAGATTCAATGTATGCATGTGCTTGTATTCACGTAGAAGTAAACCTTGAGAAAGGAATTTCAGAAGCAATTCAACTCACATTATATAAATAGTCTTTCATTCAAGGAGTGATTATGATCAGATCCCTTTCAAGTGTAAACAATGTCATGAGTATATGTACTTTTCCATGAATTTCCCCAAAAATGAGGATTCCCTCAAGCAGCAAGAAGATGGGGCTCAATGGGAAATTCAGAAGATCAATAGAGGACAAACATTCAAAAATCCACAAAGGAGTCAGGGTCCCTCCAAAGGGTCCCTACTCCCTCATCAAGTCCTCAGAATGCATATATATATATATATATATTATTAATTTTAAATAATAATTACTAAATTAATATAAAAATTACCAATTTCTTTTATCTTATATAAATAACCAAAATGAAAAATATAATAAACTATACCATTTATAGACTATGGTCAAAAAATTACAAATTTCCATCGTGAAATAAAAAATATTCTCATATTGTCTCAAGAAGTGGAGCTACAAATTCCCATTTATTTGGTGAAATCATTTCCAACCCCAAGATATATGAACAACTATTAAAAAAATCGTGTTTGTTGGATTACTCATGTTTTCTAGAAAAAATATAAATGGCCACCGTGAAATAAATTATATTCAACAAGAAAATATTATTTCCTCAAGAAATGGAGCTAAAATTTCTCTTTTATTTGGAGAAATATTTTCCAACCCTTATATATGGGAACAACCATATAAAATAACTAAATAAAAATTGGTGTTTATTGGATTATTCATATTTCTAGGTTATCTTTACATGAGGGCAAGGCCTCTGATTCTCTTTCTAGTAACATAGGTATGTATCACTGTTTATTGTGTGGATTCAATCACCATAGTGGTCTTGCTTCAATGCAAACATTGAGCCTAGAAGGGCATACCGGTGTTTTCGAATGAAAAGATGGCATATTTTGGTATTCCCATCTAGTGTGTAGCTTCAATGTATGCATTCATTCTATTTTCCTATCTCACCTAATTCTTAGTAAAACTATGGAAACACATTTGCATTTTGCTTCTTTTTTCAATCCAATGGTGTTTTTCACTTAATTTTCCCTTATGTTGTGATGTTGTTGTCATTGTGTTGTTGTTTGAATATGCCTTGGTGTTATTGGTGGAAGGTTGTTGGGCATTGTAAGGTTTATTAACACCTTAAGATCTATGGTTTGGCTCTATGATGTGGAGTTTGGCATTGATTATTTTATGTTTTCCATCTACCTTTGCAAATTTTATTAGGTTGGTTTAGATGCAAGTGGAAGTTGGGTTTTGGATTGAAGTAGTGAACATGTTCATTGTTTCTTCAATTTAAGGGTTTTTTTGTTTTAATTGGAAATGGTTACATGTAACTCCATTCAAGCTAGAAAATGACTCCTAAAGTGATTTCATGGTTGGTGTTTCATTACTACCTTTAATATTAGAAAGTCAACCTTTGGCTTATTTTCTAAGCATGCCCTAGCATGGTTTATGGCAATTCCACAAGCATAAAAAATGATCTAGACATCATAGTGACTGCTTGTTCAATGGTTGTTTTCTACGATCCATCACTTCTATTAGTAAAGTTTTTGTATCACTATACTTTCATTATTGGATTTAAGCGTTGGTTTTTGTGCCCCATGGAAATGGTTGAATATTGTCTTGCATTTAAATTAACTCTTGAACTTGTAGAACATTTTTCATTATCCATTTTCATGAGAAGAAAATCATCCTTGGTATTTTTTTCGGTATCCCCTAATATAATTCCTATATTGTTTTTTCAATGACTCATTATATAATTTTCCTCTACTCAAATTTATCCTGATTATGTAGTTATTTTAAACAATCAGGCACAGGTTTAGAATTCAATGGTTGACTTCACAAATGAATATAGGTGGTTATATCTTACTATACCAACCTAGACCCATCTAACTTTGAATCCATCATGCATCGAGAGGGATCAAATTACTCAAGGTTCAAACCTTTCCTCAAGTTCTACACTCGAAATGGAAGGTTTACACTTCGAGGGATTTGATCCCTTTCAATGCATGATAGATCCAGAGTTAGATGGATCTAGGCTAGTTCATATTAAATGGAGGAATACTTGCTACAATTTTTCCTATCCTGTTATGCCTAAATATTCCAATCTTGTACCCTAACTATTGACTGAGTGCTTGCGAGGTCGAATGTACTTGGATGGTTACACTAGTTATATGATTTTACAAGTTACAACATTAAAGATCATTGTATTTATTTTGTTATGTTGCAAGACCAGGTCATTTTATTTTGTTATGTGAAAATTTTTGTATCTAATATAGATAATTTTCTAATTTTTCCTATTTCTAAACTCAACTCCTAGTATGAGGGTAGTGTGTGATTTCGTCCAAGTTGAACCTCCATTTTAAAATAAAAATAAAATATTATCTAAATAAAAGATAATGTTGGCTATAATAGAAAACAAAAATGAGTATACATGTTTGGTTATATTTCATTAAAAGAATTATAAAGCTTCAATAATACCACTGGCATTGTGATGTCTAGATTTATTGTTGATATTATAATGTAGCATGAAGGAGATGTGTTAAAAATATTTCACTCTTATTCTCAACCATAAATAAAATATTTATATATTCATATGAAATAACATGATTTTATATCACTTTAGAAAGATAAAGTATTTACATGTAAAAATAAATGTCTTAAAAAATAATAATGTTAACCGTAAGAAAATATTTCAATTCTCAACGGAAATAAATAATTGAAAGTAAAATGATAGCATCATTTTTCTGGTATAATTTTTTTTGTGCATTCAAAAATACAATTTAAAGAATGGAACAACATATATTAAGCACTAAGAAGTATCAAACCATTTTCAAGTTTTTCACTCTAATATTTGCACATCAAAACATTTGATCCCTCTCCGCACTTACTAGACCTGTGGCTCTATTTGGGCTATCAACTTCATTCTGTCACTTATGGATTTAAATATTCCAAATATTTTGTTAAAATTAATTGTGTATATATATATATATATATATATATATATATATATATATATATATATATATTTGAGCTGACATTTAGTTATTTTTTAATTTTTAATATGACACATATCAACTTCACATTAAGCATAGAAGGAATTACACATCACCCTCAGATTGGGTTGTAGAATGCGCCTCTTGGAGCAAATATGGTGGTGGACATGATCTTGAAGGATTTGCAACCATTGATCAAATCAATTTAACAACATTGGTGAAGGAAAGTGTAAATCCCTATGTGTGCTTGTAATGATTATGAAAAAAAGTCATTTATTTACTTGCTTTAATGCAATCCCTCTATTTTCCCTCAACATTCACAATTTTCTAAATCGTTCATAGGGTGTAAAATATTTTATTTTTTATTAAAAAAAAATTGGCTTGATGTGTGGATAAATCAATTGTTATTTAATCCATTATTTGTAAGAAGTGCACCTCTATTTTTGGATGTTTGTAATTTCCATATCACTTTTCCTTGCATTTCAGTATGGTAAACTATTTCGAGACCATTAAAATATGGGTGAACCAACTATCCAAAATTAAATGCTTAAATTTATTTTGTATGGAATTTTATTAATTAAAAATATGAAATTGCAGAATGAACAACAATAAGAAATAAAAATAACAAATAGTCGTTAACATAGTTCACCGTTTCTTCTCTACATATTTAGGTCCACTTCAAATGAGTATCCATTCTACTAAAAATATGCAGAACAAACTACATCAAAACCTATTCTTACATCGAAAAAATCCCAACTTGCAATAAAAAATTCTTTAAGACTCTTCTAGAAAGGTCGTAACATTGTTGGAACACTCTCCCAAACCTCTTCTTGCAAAAAAAAAGGGTTTATGTGTCATGTACCTCTTTTTCCACCAATTTTTTTTTTTTATTATTTTTTAAAATACACGACACGTGTGCTATTATATATTGCTCCCATCACTCTTTTCTTCCATTACTTTACTTGTTCTTATATAATGATCAACATATTGATTATACGTTTGTATGATACAACCTTATAAATAAACTTGTTTGTTTCTAAGTAGCTACCTTTACTTTCAAAACATTTTGAGAGGTTATACTAACTCTCATATCCTATGTGCATCAATTAAAGTAGCCCAACCGAAATATGTGATATGAATTGGTTGTGATTACATTAATTCATTCATTTTATATGTTTATGAATTAGCTATTACATACCACCCCTTCCATTTATTATTAATCCTTATTGTTAATTTTCAATACTATACATGCTATGTCCAACTTGAAATTTACATATAAATTTAACCTTTTCCCCACCTACTCTGAGGTCCCAGCGAACATAGTCACGTTGGTGATATATCATAGGTCCACTTAATACCTATACATCTTTCAAACAACTTCTTGTTACCTTACAATCAATGATATTCTCTTCATGTGTAGGGGTGTAGATCCACTAGTATCATGTATAAATTGTTCCTAATGCTTTGATCATATCGTTTAAGGATTGTAGAAATATTTTATATTACACAAAAATGAAACTTCTTTGAAGGTCACCTTTGTTGTTTTATTTAGGAATTGAGTGTTAATTTATGGGCCAAATATGTTATATGCATGCTCGTAAGCTTATACGCATTTTACCGAACACTCTGGAATCCCTTCAATTTAATTGATGTATCGTTAATTCGTGCATACTATCATGTACATTAAATACATTGTTAATAGTTAATGGTTATCGTTCTTTATTCCCCCTATCCAGTACCCCCTTCTTGACTTGCCCCACCTAGGTTGGATGTCTTGGTAGTGATCACATGGGATTCTTGATTCTAGTATTATTATTGATGAATGTTGATGATGAGAGATAGGGATCCAACGAAGATGGTATTATTTTGAAAACCCTAGACTCTTTTTCATTTATTATCCCCATTTCATTGGTTCCAATCCTACCATATCCTCGGTGCTATCGCTCTAAGACACTGACATTTCATGCTCGATTCAACCGAATAATGGTGCAATATTTCCAAATGAGGGTTGGGAAACCTTGGTAAAAAATTTACTAATGTATCTTTGTTTCACTTGGCTTCAACTCCCTGCTATATTTAATTACATATAGTTATTCTTCTTAATATATGAGTTTAATGACTAGTGTCTTGAGGTTTATGCATGAACTTTCCTCCTACTCTCTAGCTTATTATGGATTTGGGGTGTATTTATTTTATTTGATTTGTAGACTTAGAAAGGAATTTTAACAAGACAGAGCATGAGTGTTTCCACTGGTTCCACCATCAAATATAACAAAGGTGGTTTTATTCTCTCCATTACACTAATGGTAATTACCATTTACCCATGACCGACAATTCCTTCTAAAATGCACAAGTGGGTGTTAACCTTTCCCTTTACTTTTCTTTTGTAGGTTTTGTATACTCAAAGCAACACATATCTTCAAAGCACCAGCACTCTAACTGTTCTCAATGGTTCGCTATGCCGTCAGGTGAATTCCTAACATGTAATTGAAAATGTTCATATAATATTATTGATTTTTAACCATTCTTAATGTACCTATTATTTAATCATTTCAAACTGAATTTTTTGTCTTGGGTAACCTGAATTTGAGGCTTATGTGGAGTCTGACCATACCACAAACCCGTTTGACAGGTGAGATCATTTATTTTGGCTCTTCTAATTTCGCTTAGGTTTATGCTAATGTGTACTTTCTTTGTTATGTGCTTGCTACACTAGTAAGCTAATTTACAGGTTCCTATTTGATATAGGTATCATGCAACCCTTACTCTTGCCTCTGACCATTTGGTTTATGCTTCAACAGCTAACAATTATTCTACTCTTGCATAGTTCAGTGCTTTCCTAATTGCAAAGGGGCTGAATATGTCCTTAGGGTTTAATCGAGACCCAATGTTGTATGGAGGTTTAAGAAGTTATATGTTTTAAAACGCTCATATAAAACATATATATGTCTTATTTTAAATTTAAAATGGATGCCATATAATCTCCTAACTGTGAGAGATTCAATTGTATTAATAATACATGTTTTTCTTTCATTTGGGGAAAAATTGACCCACGCCATGACATGAACATATAAATGTTATTTACACTGTTTTTTTTAGTAATAAATATGTGGTTATCTCTATGAGAGACTCTTTTCCTATAAATATGGCTTACTAACAGTTTTATTTTATCCTTAATATGAGAGATTTTAGTTATGGTGGAAAATTTATTTCGTGCACCGAATATGTTTGTTTAATGATTTTCTTTTGGCATCTGTTGATATATGAATAGATGTGTATATGTACATAAATGTCCTGGGTAATTTTTTAGCTACAATAATGGATAGTTCTATTCTTTGGAAATTTAAATTATGTGTTCCAGGCATGGAACAATTTTGAGTCTCCTTGCTCTCTTTGGAACTGATCTCTTTGTTACATCATCATGACATTGGAAACATTTCTATTAAAATTCAATAATTAGTTTACTTTTTTCTATACTTTAGCATCTTCTAACTCCCTCCTTAACACTCAATCCTATTCATGTTTTAAGAGAATGAATTGATGTTTCAATATACTTTAGTATCAAATAATTGTTGTTTCTGCTATATTTTTGCTACTAATGTTCCCGAAACATTATCATTTATTGAGATAAAACTACATAACTCTATTTTTTTTTCAAGTTAAAATTTTTTTCTCGCTTACTTCAAACTTCTAGAAGCAAGAGGTTTTCCTTTTGCGAGAAGGTTTCTAGTTCAAATATAGATATCACATTAGTCTCTCTTAGTATAAAATAATCAAAACTATAAATTACTTCATGCACCAATGATGGAGGATAACAACGAGCTAACCCCCTTAAATTTGGCATCTCGACTTCTGCCTCATACCTCCTCATAGGATGTTTCCTATGTTATCCTACTCCATTCCATATGTTTCATATATTTTAAAATAATTGAGAAAAACCCTTCAGGTATTAAATTCCATTGAAACTACAAACCATTAGTTCCTATTAACCCTAGTTGCATGCTAGTAAAGAAATATAATGGTTTCCTATACCAAATTCTCCAGTAAAAAATTATTGGGTTCAAACCCATCTTAGTTCCTTCCATATGATATTGCATGTATTCAACAATCTATTTACTATAGAAATTTACCTTCAATAAAGATATCGATATATTTATATTAAAACTCAGAAAATATAATGTTGCCACATGACATATATATATATTGAATTATATGTCAGAGATTACCAAATGCTTATACTTTAGATAACAGAGCTAACATGGCAATATAAATTAAAAACAATATCATATTTCTATTTAATCGAATCTAACTCTGTAAAATTTCATTCTTTGTGCATGAATTCTTACTTAACACTACGTATTAACAATGATTATAATAACATACTTATATTAATGATCAGTAAATAAAATAGCATTGAATACCATTAGCAAAATAAATGAGTTACTATAATCAGAACATACATTCAAACCATATACCCACTGGAGACTACTTCTACTGCCTAAGTGAACATGTTTATTTTCCCATATTACTCGAAAGGAAACTCTATCAGTTCGAATTACAGAACTCAACATGTTAACTAGTTACTTAACCCATATTATGTTCAAATTAATAAGAATTAAGATACTAATAAAAATTCATCTATAGGGTATCCATGAGTTCGATTTCATCTACTTGGTCTACACTCCTATTATGCATGTATTCAATAATACTAACAACAACATGTTTCAACAAAATAAGCTATGAATTCCCGAATACCCACATACACATTTTTAGATTAAAGTTCTTATAATAAGTTCGTTTAAATTTCCATTCGGGAATACCACATTTTCTGGTAACTATTCATTTTATAAATAATAAAATGAAATTTAAATATATTTGTGTGATAAATAAAAAATAATATAAAATTATATGGAAACAAATGAAATGAAAAGACATAACACAATTAATTCAAACTAGAATGGCTGATAGGGAGCCATTTGGGAATCAAACACCACCACCCAACCTAGAACTGATTTCCTCTAGTTCACCCCCAAGTTGAGAGTACTTTCCCAGGAATCAAAACCCCTATGTTGATACCTTCAATATGTATTTAATACCTTTAATTCATGGTAAAGTTTCCTTTAGCGATGTCCCGCTTTGGTGGACCTTTTTATCCACTTGCCTAGGATTTTCCATAAAATCCCGCCTTTCTCTCCCACAGTTTTTTTATTCTTGTCCAAGATTAGCATATTTCTCTAGCTAAGAAACTTAATGGATTTTTCTGAACCATCCATTAAGCTTATCTAGAGTTTCATCGATAATATTATCATGAAATAATAATCCAATCTCATTTACCAAAGAGATTTGATTTTCTTTCTTTAGCAAGAGTCCCATGTCTAGGTGTCTCACTCTGAAGTACATACATCCCATTAATTTATTTACTAATAAATACTTTTTTACATAATTATTCCACTATTATTTCTAATGTAACTCAATCTAACCAAAAATAGTATTACAGTAACGGAGGGATATCACATTATAGCATTTATTCTTCATGTACTTATTCAAAAGAAATTTTCTCCAATATATAGTAATGTAATGGCCTATGATATAGGGATAATTTTTTTGATTTATGTAGAGGATATCATGGTTCAAATCCCAAATATATCCTCCTACCTATTTACATGGACGTCAATACCAAAATAAGTGTTATGGTTAAACAATGGGTAGCAAAAAAAATGTATGAAAGTTTCATTTAATAACCTTGCAATTTTCACATGTGTGAGTTGTTAATTGTTCCATATGTCAACCTTTCACCATGCCATGTGCTAGTCTACATCATTCCACATGTCAGTCTAACATAATTTTCATCCCTATTTTATCTTCAACTTCCCAAGGCCATAACTTTTGCATACGATATCAATTTGAGCCCATTCAAGTTGTGTTGGAAAAATATTGACAATATATTCAAGAATGAGACCTTTTAATTAGAAATTAAGACAAAAAAATGGATTGGTTGTGGGAACCCTCTTGGATTAATTAAATTTTTCGTTAAACTATAAATAATGTGAATGGTTTCCAAGATCTAATCGAGTTGGCATTTTGAAAATTGTGACTTGGCACTAGGAAATAATTGTGATTCAAGAAAAAAAATTTATTCACAACAATTTGTTAACATACTTGTTAATTCCATTTCACAATTGGTAGTTTTATTTCCATCCTTTAACTCCTCTCCTATGAATTACCATTTTTTTATGGAGTCCACCTTACTTTCACCATGCTTTGAACTTTCACATGTCACATGCTTATAATAAATAATTATTAGCTTTATAAGTAACAAATTATCTTAACGAGCATTTCATCTAAATATTTTTATTGGTTAATATGTGAGACATGAGGTTCTTAATGGGTCAATGGTGTACAATGTTATGTGATAGTCATATTCCTATATCTAGATCCTTATAATGGATATTAGTTGCCACATTAGAGTGATTTCTTATCATGAAGACGCATAACTCATGAATTTCTACTAGAATTAATGGGATGTTGTACATACAACATGGATTTGAGAAATAACAAGTTTAATATGGTGTAGAAAAAATAACACAGCATGGAATTTGAACTTGGAATTCAATTGGTTGTATAGGAACTTCAAGAAAAATTTCTTAGCTTCATTACATTTTTCATAAAAATCAGATAAGATGACTAATACTTCCTCATTGTCTGTTGATTCCTCTTCTAACTTTATTACTTGAACCTTGATTTTTATTGTTGATATGGTTCTCATGAAAGGTCTCTTCAATCCTTTAGGAACTGTTATCAATTTGAGAAGAAATGACTAAAACTTAATTAAATAAAGGACCAAAATTCAGTGGAGAAACATTTAATTAATTTTTTTTATTAATAAATCTTTTTCTTGGGATTGACAATTGGTAGATATTTTTTTTCCTTAATTTTAATTTTTTTCTATTTTATTTTTTTTTAACCTTAAAAATAAAATTTAGCCACAAGCCAAAGATATATTTTTCTAATAGAAAATAGTTTCATCCACAGGGCAAGGTGTCTTGAACTTGATAAGAAAAGTTTTTTTCAAAGGAAAATATGATTGTGAAACCAATGTTACAAAGAATAATGTTTGAAAACTTTAAAAGAGAGGCAAATCTAATATAAATAGTGTATAATAAATGAATTTATAGAACTAAAATATACTTTATAATAATGAATGAGAATTTTGGTAGAGTAGTCACATTATAAATACATTAAATTTTTATGGGTATGAAAAACATGATTTATGGGGCTTACTTTATTTATTATTATTCATATATTTACATTGTATTTATATTCATTATGTTCACTAAATGTTACATATTAATTCTGATTAAATCTCTCCCTTTCATCATGTGTATTTTACTTCCAGACATCTAGCATTATATGGAACATAAGTATGGTTCATGAGTGTATTAAATAAACATGAACATTAAATATTTTTATAACTTATAAACTAATATATAATAAAAATATCAATTATTTTAATTTTAAACAAACTCTATTCAATCTGCCTTAAACTTAAATGTGCACAAATGTGTTACTATATGCAATGCATTGAATGAGGTTTAGGCATTTTGTTATACAACATTTTTTTTCATTTAAAATAAATTAAAAAGTAAAAAAATGCAAAAACATATTGGTGCACTCCTATAGAAGAAGTTGCATTCATTATGTAGGCACATTGGAGAATGGTTTATTATCTTAAATTGATGCACATTCTAGTGTATTGTTAGTATGTAAGCACACCAATGAGTCTCTATGTAATAATCGAAAAATAGGTTTATATATTTAATTATAAAATAAAAATTTTCTATAAAATATAGATTTTTTATTAAAAGAAATAAAAAACTAACCGATGCACTTAATAGTTCTAGCAAGAATTAATGCACCTCAAGATATGGCACATTGATATATATTTTTATAAAATTGAATGGTGTCCCACTAACATTTCATTACAATATTGCATTAAAATATAAGACACATCAAATAAAATTAATCCATTTTGTTATGTAATATTGATTTCTATTTTAAAAATTACAAAATTTTGTTAGTGTGCCCCCATAGAAGGTGCACTAGTGCACTTTATATAGGTGCATTCAAGGATATCTCATTAATTTGTGATCACATACATTATGGTGCTTCATTCTCCACTACATCTTTATGTAAGAATCATGGAAATAAGTTTAGAAAATTTCAATAAAATGTGGGTTTCAATAATTGAGGGGGCTCGACTCTACTAATGTTTTTTCACACACTTTCTCTTGATTGTGAAAATGGTTGTTGTTGCAAGGGAATCAAAACCCCCTCAACTCCTTCTATCTCCCTACTGCCATCTCTAGCAGTTATTACTTTCAATGATTTTGTAACAATTGGTATTAAATCTTTGAAAACCAAACCTGACAATTTTTTTAAGGTGGATGTAGGATTTCAAAAGTACACGTGAATCCATGTAAATCTCGAGAAATGGCTATCAATCTAGCTAATAGAGGTTTGGCTTACTAATTCATTGGGGTTTGGCCTTCTCCAAGATCTTTAATGTTATGGGTGGAAAGAAACTGGAGACCCCTAGTTAAATGCCATATTGAATGTTCCTTATGTGGAAAATGTTTCTTCACCTTTTTATTTGAACTTAAATAAGATTGGGATCTCATATTTAGGAGAAACAATTACGTCATGGGTGCTCTAGGTCTTTACCTGGATCATTGGAACTTGGATTTTAATTCGATAATGATGTTCCCTCAACAGTTCCAATATGGATAAAACTTCCTCACTTACCTCTTCACTATTGGGATGGAGATACTTTGAGAAACATTGAAAATTCCTTGGGAAGATACATAGATAGATCAGAACCAAGAGATTCAATTTATGCATGTGCTCAAATTTGTGTAGAAATAGACCTTGAGAGAAACCTTATAGAAGCAATTAAACTCACATTAGATAACTAATATTTCATTCAATGTGTGAATGTGATCAGATCCTTTCAAGTGCAAAAAATGTCATGAGTATGGATACTTGGCAGGAATTTCCCAAAAATGAGGATGCGCTCAAGCAACAGGAGGATGGGGGTCATTGGACATTATACACACAAACACACATACACACACATTATATATTTTATATATATTCTATGTTGTTCACAAACTTTGAAGATCAATGACCAATATATCCATGCAATATTGTACCAAGTAGATCAACCCAAAGGAATCACATTCCATCGGCTCAATCATGGAGCCTAATCCCTAGGGTGTCCAAAGAATAGAATTGGTGAACTCTCAATCACAAAAATACTTTAACAACAGAAACTCCATCAGTTAAACATCAAAACACACACACACACACACACACACACACACACACACATTTTATAATTTATTTGAAATATTATACTTGTTTCCTTTAACACTTAATTTAAATGGTCAAAACTATATATAACCCAAAAAACCTATTAAAACAAAAATATGAAAAATTCATATAGTTTTTTAACTTGTTTCACATAATAGTTTCCATTTAGTTTCTTTAGTCTAATAATAGATTGAAACGATTTTAGTTGGAAATGATATTTTTTCATCTTTTTCATAAGCTTAGATCAACCCCTCTTGTATGAGTGGATGCAATTAGTTTCCAAATTCATTTTAATGTGAATCTTCCCTAGTAAATTTTAGAAAGACATATAAACTCTAAGAACATGTATGCATTTTTGTTTAAATAGCTTAAGAATTTGTTGAAGATATATGCATTAAATTTCTCCATGGATAATTGGATTCATATTGAAGATACATATATTAAGAATGCATGTTAAGTTTTAAAGTACACACTATTTAAAATGTGTGTGCATTTTATATATATAGAAATAAATAAATTAATCATGTATTTTTTTTCCTTAGCTAGTGATGTTTTATTCTATTTTTTTTGGGAAAAGTGTGAACACATTTAGTTCAATGATTTGGCCGAACTTGGATGAGAAGAAATGGAGTATGGAATCATTGGCACTTGATTTTTTTTACTCCATTAATATGGAGCGAAAAATTGATCCAAATCCAAATCCTAAAAATTAATTGATATTTAGATGAACTCACAAACATAATTAGTGAGCCTGCAAACATTAGAGAGACATCTCATATTTAATTGGCTACTTCACTTCACAACATTTTTGCTTTCATTGGTCATTTTTATGGCCAATTATTCAATATATTCAACTATAGGGCTAGGATGAGAGAGTACTATTGGACATGTATGAGTAAGGATTAATTTAATAGTGTAAAATACATTTAGATAGATATGTAGTTTATGGTAGTTGATAAACCTCCCTACAATAATAGGGAGGGTCCATGGTATTTTCTTCATAAATTATGGACAAAATTTATTTTGGGTCTTCATGTTAATTATTTTAACATTGATGAACTCCAAAGGGTTCGACTTAGTTCTACTCAATATTGATAAAGGGCCAAGCATAATCCATTAAGAGGATCACCCACCACTAGGAACGTGCCTAAGCCACCCAAATCCCTTCGTGATTCATGCCAATTGTAATGCTATTATATATTGGGGAATGGGAGTTGTGATTGTTTTCCTATATGTATATGAATATGAATATGAATATGAATCACATAATTACTATATTCAATATCAATTTGAGTGGGAATGTTGAACTTTCCTCTTGAACATTTATATTCCATTCACTTATAAAAACTATATACTTTAACAACCCTAGATAAGTTTGTTTCCCTAACACTTAATAGGGTAAATTTCCCAACTTTTCACTTTTCTCTAGATTCACATTCAAACTAATTTAAAAGTTTTTTTTCCTAAAATACTCTTAATATAAGGTAACGGTTCCAATTGAACTCAGTAGTTAGACTATAAATGCTTTATTTTCCAAAATATCTTGTTTTTAACATGGTCATCTAATTGTTTCTTGCTTAAAAGATAAATCATAATATATTTTTCAACAACAACAACAAAAAAGACTAAAGTTTAAGATCATTAAAGAAAATCAACTTTTTATTAAGCAAATCATGGAAATCTTAACTCTATAAATACTCTAGTATAAATCTTAATAAATGATTATAAATATTTCAGTATATTTTATAGAGATTAAATCTCTACTATCCATTTAATAAATACTAATAATTAAATTAAAATTATGAAAAACTTATTCCAAAATAAATACATAATAATTTAATTATTTTAACTTAACAAAATTATACAAAATATTAAATAATACTTTTATGTTAAAGCCATAAATTTTAATATCCAAAGGATTTTAACAAATTTTTTAAGATGAAATTCAAAAGATGATACACCGGGAAAACAAAAAAAAATAGAAAATCACTTAACCGCCCCCCCACAATCATAATTATGATAGGTATTCGTTCATATGGATGGATAAAGAGCATTTACAATGAAGTTGAATTTCGACTCCCCTCTTATGTGCTAACGAGATTTACATCGAGTACAATAAGAAAAATAGACATGAGATGGTGAGGCAAAAGCTAGTACGTGAGGTAGACGCTGAACTTGAGCACCGTTTCATCGGCGGTGTTGGAAACAGTCTCAATCATGGCGTGGCCTTTGGCCCCTTGGAACTTACCACTTCCCCCGACCACTGACATCTCCCGCTCAGGCAACGCAGTATCGTCTTCTCCAGAGAACTCGATGGTGCTGCCCTCGTATTCCGATCCATCCTCGAATTTCGCAGTGAAAGTCATGAGAAGGGTTTTGGGATCCTTAGGAGACGCCATGTAATATCCCACCCCTTTACCCATCAAACCAGAAGACTCATCCGGCCCTTCCGTCAAGGGATCCTCAATCACTATAACCTCACTGCTGCTACTGCCCAAGCCCTGACCCTGACCGCTCTGCTGATTCAATGGGAGTGGGCCTGCACCCAGTGTTCCAGCTCCTGTTAACGGCGAATTTGGTAGTGGGTTAAGTAAATTAGGGGAATTGACTAAGGGAATACCCTGCTGAGAAGTGAAAGGAAAATTAAGAGCTGCTGGGAATTGATTAAACTGAAGGTTCTGCCCATTAATGCCGATTCCATTGAGGAGAGGATTAGTGGAAGAAGATGCTACAAAACCGTTTGGAAATGTTAATGGGAGAACCGGGCCGTTCTGAAGTAAGGGATTAAGCAAGCCTGCACTAGTAGCTGCAGGGATAAGGGGGCCGACTCCATTCACAAAAGAAGGATTAGTGGGGGAGATAAATCCGTTTGGATTAATGGAAGTAGCAGGAAACTGACCATTGAACAGAGGACTCTGGGGAATTGCAGCGCCTGGAAAGGTTAGTGGGAGAGGACCACCATTTTGAAGGGGAAGATTAAGTAGGCCTCCTGCAGAAGTAATGGGAGGTATTAATCCATTGGGATTAATTAAGGCGCTGCTGCCTCCTGACATGGAGAGGGGCTTCGCTGTAGGGTTGGGTCCTCCAACTACGTCGTGCATGAAGAACGTCACGGTCGTCGTGGCAAGCTGAGGCTGAGGCTGAGGCGCAGGCGTGGGCTCAGGCGCAGGCAGCTCAGGCTGAGGCTCAGATGGAGGAGCTGCAGGAGCAGGAGAAGAGTCATCATTATTAACACGTACATCTTCCATCTTCATTTTTCTGGTGGCAGCGGCAACATTAAAATTGCAGCCCATCCCCACAAAAAGGACTGCCATTAGAAGATGTAGCGCATGCATATTTTTCCTACACTTGTGTAGAATATGCTCCATTCTTCAAATTCAAAATGGCAAACAACCAGTACGAAGTACAAGTCAGTATTCAACCCGACTCTCAAGTTGTCCAGTAACGAGATATGATAAGCAATTGATATAATGCAGTATGTGGTTCATTCCATGTGTGTAGATATATAACCCACGCACATGCAAGAAGCCATGATAGCTATGAATTAGGTAAGTAGTAGTGTTATTGAATTGGGTATAGCTGCCTTCATGAACCAAACCACTTAAAATATGGCTCGGTTAAGTTTGTTGCATCGTCCTCATTGATCGATCATCGTCGTCAACGGGGCATGGTAGTCAGTGCCCAACAAATTGGAGGCGATGATGCAATATGATTATAATCTAGTCTCTAATTGCAGGCTTTCAGTATTATTGTCCGACCCATTTGAACTGCTAATGTGATGATGTATTTAGCTTTTAAGGTAGTTGTTGAACCACCGCTACTCATATTCAGCTTTTTCGGCATGTGAATGGACATAAAATAGCACAAATGTGTTAGAGTTATTTCGGAAATTTGAGAGTATTAGCTCACAGTATTTGATCCATCATATAAATCATTTATATTGCTTAGTGGTTTAGAACCAGAAGTATTAGATGAAGATAATTTAATCTAACACGGGAATAAAAAGAGAATTTCTACAATCTCAAAAACTAATAAAAAGGAGAGAATGCCTACAACCCAAAGATTTGTGAGAGAAAATAGGAATTAGGAAATAATAAAATAAAAATATTTCTAATCATTTTATCTTACTTGTCACCTAATCATTTTTTTTCTAATTGTTATTTTTTTAAACTTTTGACTTAATCATTGAGCTGGTAAGAATCTTTCTCTTTGTATTCCTTAGTGTTGAGGATGAATCACATTAGCTAGTTCTAAACTCGTTCTCAATTTAAATGATTTATGTGATTGGATCTAGAAGAAGAATCTCTCAAAAATATCTAATTACTTATTTCATGATACTTTTTTCTTTTCAACAAGCTTTATATTAATAAAATTTATTTACATATATATCAAGTGTCTAGTTACCCACCGATAAAATTAAATATAACTTAATTAAAAATAATTATTTTCATAGCCCACTGTACTCATATTGCCTACACATTACAATATCAAAAGTCCATATATTGTCTCCCATGAACATTATATATCCATCCAAAAACCACTACTGAACCCACTACTAATTACTGTTGGGTCAAAACTAGTCACATCGATCCAAAGGGAAAGAAACTTCACCAATGGACAAACACACCATTCACTACCATCCCACAAATCCATTGACCAGACTTTAAGATTAATACCAGAACAAAAAAACACTATATAATATCCAATCAAATCAGACCTAGACAAAAACTAAGGTAAATATATCAGTCAATACGATATCCTTGAAATTCAAATACCAAAGAAATTTGCATTTAAAAAAAATAAACATTGACACAACATCCATTGTCCCAAGTGCTTTCTGAAAAAACATCCATCTACCTGCGCACCCACCACACTCACCACACAGACATCAAAAACATAAACCATAGCACCCACACCGCTAATGGATATATTTATGAAAAGTTGATTTTCCCGGATCCCTGAAATTTGTAGTTTTCAAAAGTGGAGTATAAAATCTCTCCAAATAGTTAATTGTGCCCCAACTTGGACAGTGAGTCTGCCATACCATTCAATTCCCTGTGTAAATCAAAAAATGACACCACCTGAAATTGTTCAGTCAACCCCCTAATTCTCTGTAACCAATTAATCAACAATAGAGGGTTGAAAGTTGACCACTTTGTGACCCACTTGACAACCACCTTTGAATAACCATAAACATACATTGACTTAATTGATAGCCACTGTGCACAAACTAAAACCCCCCATAGGGTAATAACCTTTGCGCAAGTATTAGTGTTGACACCCCCATTCCTACAAAAATTATAATAATGTCCGAGATTAATGATGATGCAGGAACGCCATCCGCAATTGTTGTTAATTGCGACAACATCAAAAAATCCTAAAGAGTATATTCCAACAGTATTTAATGGAAGTATGTTCCTCATTGATCCTTTACTAATCATATGCCTAGATTCATTGAAATAAGCAACAATCCTTATACAAGTACCATTTATATGTGGATTTAAGTGTTTTTTTAATCAAAATATTATTCAAAAAACATAATATATAAGGTGGTGACCAAAGCATATTGCTATAAAACATCGGAATTAAATAACCATAAACTAGTCTTAGTAAAAGATTAAAAAAATTACAAGAATCTTCATTAAAAGGTAGCACCTTCTAAATTCATATTTCATCTTACTATAATGGACTAATTCCCTTCCTTTTTAATGTCTTATCCAACAAGGTAGCACGTTCTAAATTCATATTCTATCTTACTATAATTGACTAATTCCCTTTCTTTTTTATGTCTTATCCAACCTATGTCTAATTATTACCATATGGAAAGACTAATTTCCTTCCTTTTTCTGTATTATTCAACATATCTCCATTTTTACCATATGGAATTATTAGTAACTAGTAAGAGAAAGTATCTTCAACAATGTTATTTGTTTCACTTTCTTGATAATGAAAGGAATGACACAAATTTGTGGTTAAAGAGTGTTGAGAGGGGCAAGATTTCCATTATTTGTTTAATAAAAAATGATTTTATTTAATGATCTTAAACTTTTGTGACTTTTTCTTAGTTAAAAAGTATGTTAAGATTTATCCTTTAAACATGAAACAATTGGATGGTCATGATCAGAAAAAAATTCTAACAATTGAGTTCAGTTGGAATCATTACCATATATTGAGATTATCTTAGGAATAATTTTCTCAAATTAAGCTTGAATGTGCATCTATAAAAAGGAGAATAGTGGGGAAATTCACCCTATTAAGTGTTAGGGAAACAAACATATCTAGAGCTCTTAAGGTGTATAATATCCATAAGTGAATTGGAATAGAAATTTTTAAGAGGCAAGTTTATCGTTCCCACTCAAATTGATATTGAATATAGTAATTATGTGATTCATACTCACATAGGAGAAGGATCACAATTCCCATTCCCCAATATATAATGGCATTACTATTGGCATGAATCCTATAGGGTGAAGGGATTTGGGCGGCTTAGGCATATGCCTAGTGGTGGATGACCATCATAATGGGTTATGCTTAGCCCTTGATCAATCTTGATTAGAGTTAAGGTCAACCCTTTGGAATTCACCGTTGCTAAAATAATTGACATGTTGACCCAAAATAAACTTGGTCCATAATGTATGAAGAAAATACCATGGAACCTCCCTATTATAATAGGGAGGTTTATCAAGTACCATAAACTATTTATCCATCTAATGGAGGATTTTACAATTTTAACTTCTTCCTTACTCATATATGTTCAATAATACTCTCATCATAGCCCTATAGCTAAATATATCAAATAATTGGACACAAAAATGACTAATGAAAGTAACAATGTTGTGAAGTGAAGTATTTAATGAAATATGAGATGTCTCTCTAATTTTTGTAAGCTCACTAATCAGATTTGTGAGTTCATCTAAACATTGTTTAATTTCTAGGGTTTGCAATTTGATAAAGGTTTTTCCCCATATTAATGGAATAACAATGAGTCAAGTGTTGATGATTCCATCCTCCCTTTTGTCTCGTCCAATTTTAGGCTAAATAAACAACTAAATGTGCTTACACTTAGGAAAAAAAAAAAGTAGAAGAAAAAAAAATAGAGAAAAGGATACATTATTATGTTATTTATTTCTATAAATATAAAATGCACACACATTTCAAATCATTTGTACTTTAAAACTTAATGTGACATATATATATATACATATACATATACATATACATATACATATACATATACATATACATATACATATACATATACATATACATATACATATACATATACATATACATATACATATACATATACATATACATATACATATACATATACATATACATATACATATACATATATATATATATATATATATATATATATATATATATATATATAAGCTCCAAGGTTTAGCTCAATTGGTCGAGTCCATGTCATTAAAACATCTTTGTTATTGAGAGGTCGTGGGTTGAATTCTCTTGACACCCTTGAGGTTAGGCTCTGTGATTGACCAACAGAAAGTGATCCCTTCAATTGGATTTTCCTAGTACAATATTGTGTGGATGATTTCGTGGATGTAACAATTATCGATATTTGAGGTATATATATATATATATATATATATATATATATATATATATATATATATATATGGAAAATGGATGGAAACCCTTCAATCTAGTATCTAACATAGCAGAAAATGTGGAAACCATGGATGAGTCTCAAGTGTGTTATCACTCTAGTAATTCTAAAGTTGTGAGATTTTTGGTTTTTAGTCAAAGAACACTAGAGTTAACCACAAACCAAATTCAAACTCTAGGATCTAGCCTTCCTAGGGTTCAGAGAGGGCTCTCTCTATAAATTTTAACTTTGTTTTGATTTGTAAATATTAGGCTAGTTATGAATGTGCGGCTTTGGTTTGGTTTTGATTGATTTGGTGGGAAAAAATCACTTGAAAGAGATGGATAGTGGGAGATCTATTTTTCCATTGGGCTAAGGAGTCAAAATCAAGAAAACAGAACTGGGATCAAGGCCAAGAGGTCAATTTTTTTCAGGGCAAGATAGATAACCTTTGAAGATCTTGGAAAGTTGTTTTTATGAGGTGGTATGATCGGGATAAAGGGAAAATAAGAATCCTTTGATCTGGAAAAGGAAGTAGTAGGAAGAGGTCAAACGAGAGAGGGAGAAATTAAGGGTTCCTACACTGGAAATCAAAGGAAAACATAGAAATGATAACTAGTTAAAAACATGGTGCTCTTAACAAATCTTGTAGTAATACTCCTAGTTATTAATTTAGATTTAGAAAAAACATAGATGGATGCATGTAACAAAGAAAGATAACAATGATAAGTAAGGGAATACTTCACTCCAAATAGCTCATCATAGGAATCCTGAAGTATGATTCCAATTAGTTTGATCCAGCCTGCTACCCGAAATTTGAATCACAAGAGCTTTCAAGTCCAACAAAAATTACTATAACAATCTCCAACAATTTTATTCCACACAAAATACTTCTAAAGATGAAGTATTTATACATATTTCTTCACAAAATATCCTAGAAAGATTCTAGGAATTATCTAAGGGAAAATAAAATATCTTTACAGCAATAATAGGGACAACTGCTTTGTAAATCAGCAAGCTATCATGTTTATCCAAAAGAAATAGAAACTTCTTTAAGGATAAGATGCAGCTGGCTACCTTGGTGTCCATCCTTGCTAGTTTTAGATATTTAAATTTTTTTTTGGAATCTTATATGCCTTGTCTGATACTCTTCTTTGATTCTCTTTATTCACTGATACTCTCTAAACTTTGATACTCTTTAACCATAATAAAAAACTGTTTACTGCTGTAAAAATAAAGTTTTGACTGTAAATCAGAAAACATTTTTCTCCTTCTTTCACCTGTCCGTCTTTTATCCTTCATAATAAATTTGTGAGTGACTGCTAATCCTCATCTTTAGGAATTTTTGTTTTCTTTAATTTCCTAAAGTTTTCATCAACTTCAGCGTATTTGGAAAAATTTGGCTTGATGATAAACAAGTGTTTAATCTCATGTTGCAAATAGAATAAGTCTTCAAAGCTTTTGAGTAAGACTTTTATAGTTGGAATGCCTTGTACTTGTGGTTTATTTATTTGTTCTTTTGCAAACTCTCTAGTTTTCTTATCATAGTCATTCTGAGGCATCAATTTATCATTAATGACCATAATGTCAGGTAGTCCTTTTTGTCTCAAATTTGTAAACTTGACCATAAACCTTGTTGTGGAAGTATTCATACTCTCGCACTTTTCTTCCAGTTGCCTCATTAGATTCTTTTTTGTAGCAACTTTCCTAATTTCTAGGATAGTTTCAGTCCTATCAATAATCTTGAGTTATTCTAACTCCTGTCTGTTTTTACTATTGAGGAATGTGATCAGCTTTAAAGCTTGCTCTGGTTTATCAGCCATATCACTTTGAGTCTTTTGAATTTCTTCTTGGGCTTTTAATAATAACTCTCTCTGTTCATAAATTACCTGAATTGAAGGCCATACATCATGAATGGCTTCAATGACATTGTTCCAAAGATGGTTTTTGATATATGATATATGTTCCTTCAATGTCAATTCCTTCTGCAATTTCTTTAACTTTTCATTCAGTCTAATGGCATTTTGTTCATGTGTCTTTGCATTTATCTGAGCTAATTTATTTGACTTCTCAAGATTCTCTATTAACTGTTTGAATTTACTGGTTTCATTTTTCTTCAAAGAAATTTCCTTTATAGATTTTACCAATTTGTTGGCCTCATCTATATGGTGCACTGCTGTTGTAGATGATTGAGTAGCTGAGGTTGTGGAAGAAGTTATTGGCACTGCAGTGGCCAATGGTTATTTGGGTGCCAACTCTTCAGCTAGAGTTGAAGGCACTGTTGTAATGATTATAGGAATAATTGTAGGAATCTATGGTTCTTTCATTGTTTCCTTTTCATGGACAATTTTTTCCATCTGAATCTCCATCTCCTTAATTTGAGCTGTCAACTGCAAAATCAAGTTCATCATGTCATCTTTTTCTTTTTGCCCTTCTATTATTTCTTTTGTTTTAGGGTGTTCACTTTGAGGAAGTTTTAGTTGTTTCCTCAAAGCTGTTATGTATTCATTCTTCTTTTTCACCAATAACTTTGCTGCTTTGATATTAGCAGGGTCATATCCCACCTGCAAAACTAGTTCTTCTAAGGCTTTTATCCTTAGATCCTTGGCATACAATGAGGCTTTTTCCATCTTCATCTGATCCTGCATGTTGGATATGGTATTTTGTAGCTTATGTGCACTCATGGCTTTAGTGATGACAGTAGAATATATCATTTATGAGGTCTGTCTATGGAACTGAATCTGATCAAGAGCACGAATCTTATCTGTCTAAACTTCAAAATCAACTTTCTTATAATCTTCCACTATCTTTGGAGATTTGATAGTGGGCTGCAACACTGACATGATTAGTTTCTGATTTGAATAATTAAATGCAGAAAGGAGCCTGTTTTGTACACTTTGTGTCTGTTTGAGATACTAAGAATAAATAGTGTTTTTTATTTCCTCATTCTTCAGCTTGATTTGTTTATATTTTTCTTTGATATCCAAATATTTTCCCTCAGCTGCTTGTGATGAAAAAGCTTCCATGCTTTATTGTCTTTCCATCAACTGTGTACCTTCATTGTTGACCTGTTCCTCATTTTGATTCTTAGTAGTTGGCTCATTGATAATCACAGTAGCAACATCTATTTCTAGCAATTTAGTGTTGGTATTTATGAGCTTTGTTTCTTCCAAATTAATTATTACTTTTCCTTTACATGCTGAATCTAACTTAGGCCTTTTTTTATATATGAGCTTGAACTTATTCTCAGTTGTAGTTTCTGCCACATAGGCTCCTTCTTCCCTTACTCTCTTAGTGGAATTTTCTGGTTGATTTGCAGACTCTAAAGTATGACTAGTATTACTTTTGTTTACTGCATCTGTTAAGGTGTTTTCAGTCCACTCAATATGATTTGAAAATTTTTCTATTTATGGTTTTGCTTCATGGATGAAGGGTGTTAACTTGCATTTAACCCTTAGTTTACTCAGGATCCCTTGTGGATCATAATTCCAAGGAAATTTTTCTTTAAATTTGAATTCCAACAACTGATTTGATGCTTCTTTCTCTGAATCTATGTGATTACAGATGAATGGCCCTATCTGATTTTTTTAGTTTGAATTGAGTTTTCTTCTTGGCTGCCATGAAATTAATGGAATTAGAGTTTAGGATCTGCCTAATATACTCCAAGGAAAAGATCCTCATTGAAGGATGTTTGGGTAACTTGTAAGGTAACAAGTTTCACCCAAAGACTCTGATTTCAGTATGCTTTTCATATAAATACCAGTCACCAACCTTATTTTGTTCTGACAACTGCAATATATTTTTCATTTCTTCATTTATCGTAGGTTGCTCTGTCTTTGTCAACATTGTGATCACTGGATGTAGGAAAAACTCTGAAAATTCTGAATAAGTGAACTCTGTACTTTCTTTTCTGAGCAAAGATGTCCAAAAAATGACAGATAGAGGATTTCCCTCTATGCCAAGCTTTTGGAGAGTAACTGAAAAATTATCTGATTGAAAGTATAAAAACATATGGAACAAGACGGAAGTATATATGAATACTCCTTCAATTGTAAAATTGCTCAATTGATAATAAATACTATCTGCAATGAAACCAGCATAGTCAAAGATTACTGATGGGGGTTGCCCTGAAGAAAAAGTGGATAAGAACCCCAATATGGACTCATCTGTGCGTTCATAAGTAAAATATCCAAGGATGAAGGAAAACATGGAAATCACATGTCTTGAACCTTCTAGGAATTTAGTAGTAGAATATGGGGGATTTAGCTTAGGAATTTCTACATGTGAAGGCATGAATGTTTGGAAAATCATGAATCTCTTGGGAAAATATAGGCCAATATACACCTTGGTGAGGGCCTCTATGGATAAAGGGACTGCTTGGGGGTCAAGCTGAAGCTGTAGCATCTGGTTAATTGATTCAGAAGTAATAGTGAAAAGCACTTCTTTATTGGTATTTACAATGTCTCTTTGATCAGGCACATAATGCTGTTGGCATAACCTAATAACTTCTTGGCATGGATGGGTTAATGGGAAAACATACTTAGGCAAATGGGATTCCAAAATATGGATGTCTTCTTGATCATCTAAGGACTTCTCATAGCACCAATTATGGATATCGAGTAGGTTAAATTCAACAATGGGATCTGCTATTTTGTAATCAACATCAGCCAATGGAATATGTTCAATATCAACAATAGGTGGTTGAAGAGGATTTATCACTATGGAAGTCTTAAAAGTCATGGAAGGGGTTGGTTTAGGCACTTTGGAAGCTTCAGGATTGCTAGAACTTTGCTTTTTAGGCATTTTGGGCTACTTCTGCAAGTTTAAATAGTTTGCAGAAGTATTTTACTTTAGCAAAGGATTTATTGGATAAATTTAGGCAAAGTATAGCTTTTTCTTTGGGTTTTCTTTCCAATTAGGTATGTGAAAAAGGTTTACAGGCCTTTGACTGGTTTAAAACAAGAAACAAGGGTTTCTTGAGTCTCTTACTGAGAAATAGGGCTGAAAGCCTTTTGAAATAGGTCACAGAGGCTTAGGATACCTTCAGAGACTTTCTGGTTTAATTTAGGGCTTAAAATAGTTCATCAAACTGTGAAAACTCACAAATTTCCTCAAAAATTGTGTGCAGCAGTTTGAAACAGCGTTTCTGGAAAAGAATTGGTAGGGTTCGACCTATTTTTGGACTATTTTGATGGAATTCTTTTGATATTTAAACTCTAAGTGTGTTTTTGTTCATTTAAAAGGTTTTTCAAATCGATTGTTGGTTCGAATTTTAGAAAAATGCCTATTTCTATGTAGGTATTGGGCTTCGAAATAGGTTTAGAGGTTTTTGAATGAGTTGATAACTTCTGTAGATTTTCTGGAGCAATGTAGATCTCCTCGGCAGTCTTCAATGGTCACAGGGTAAATCTTACAGGATTTTTGACATAAAAATGGCAGAAAATGATTGTTTTTACAGTCGAGGAGGCTTCGTGCAGGGTTAATGCGTAGCAGAATAAGAAATGTATGAATTTTGGTATTTTTATTAAAAAATTTGGTTACATTTAACTCTACATTGAATGAAGGTCACATCGGGTAGGAACAGTGCTTTCGGACTCAGAGGATCAAAACTGTCAGTGTTTATCGTGCAACATTTGGGTGGTAAGTGGTTTTGGGGCTTATTCACGCAATCAAATAAGAAAAGTGCATGTGGAGGAGAGATAAAGTTCTAATACCACCCATTTCACGTAGAAATGGAACGGGGGTGATCGCGCTAGTTTTCTATGCAATATTGGATTTTAGTCGTCGGATCTGGGATATCAATGCGAACGGTCACGATTGATTGGTGGAATTGCGTCGGGAAAGAGTGGGACTGAGGTTTTTTATATGTGGGAATAGGTTTATACTTTTATGAAAAGGCACTTAAACAAAGTTTTTAAACCTTAGGCTTTGTATAATATGTGGCGGGTTAAACTTTAGAATTTATTAAATAAGCATTAATCAAAGTCTAAAGTTTGGGTTTATGCAACTGGCAGAGGGGTTAGGTTTAATGTATTAATTTAAACCTCTAACAATGTTTGAACCATACATATGTGTGCGGGCTTTATTTTATTATATAGTTTTCAACCTTTTGACAGTTTCAAAAACTATAGGGGGCGGGATATTTACATAGAGATATGTTTAGACCAATGGGAAGTTGGGCGGGGTTTTATATTGCACATGTGGAATATTAAACTTTGGTATAAAATTTAAAATAAAGGGTTTGGGGGTTTATTTTAAATATAAGGGAATTAATAACATACAGGTAGGAGTAGTTTAGGGATTTAATAAAATAATTTAGAAGTTGATAATTAATATGAAATGAAGGGCTAGGGTAAAATGAAAACAAAAATACATGTTAACTCTAATTTAAAGTGTAAATCATAGACAAAGTAAAGCATTATTGTCTTTTTAATATTTCACACTTTAACTTAGGACAAAAGTATTTTTAGGGCTTATGAATGATTTTTGAAAGGGAATGAGATTAGATATTTAGGGTTTAGCTTCTACTAAGTAAAAATAGGTTTTTACTTAGAAAACATGTATTATGATTTATGAATGAAAGTTAAATGTTGATGAATGTGGGTCTAGTGTAGGAATTCAATATTTTTTACTAACTAGTCATTGAGCCTTGGGTTTGGTCCCAACAAAAGTCAGAGAAATTATCTAAGCCTTTTTGACTGATAGGTTAGAATACTGAATATTTGGAGGGGAGGGGAAATTAGTGATTTTTGCCTGATGGTGCTTTATTACATGATTTCTCAACTTCTTTCTACTTACCCATCTTTATTTCTAACATTTCACTTCATTTTCATGGGTGCAATTAAGCTTGCAACCCTAAAACATTTTTCTTTCAAAGCATGAAACTATCTAGATCTACCTTATTTCATCCGAAGGCTCAGATTAAACTGTTGAGCTCCTCATTATTCTCTACCTATCTATTGATTTTTCAAGTTTAAACTATTTGACAAATGTTTATTCTCTATCTAAAACATGAAATTGAAAGCATGAAAAGTTAAGATTAAATTGTTTATTTGATCATGGATTATGGCATTTATTGGAACTCTGCACATAATCATTATTCTTACAGTAAAGTAAAAGTAGTGCCATTTGGGCTTGCTCACTTTCAGATCTTATTTTATCTCTTTTCCTTTTGGGGTATATATTTTTCTAAGTCCTTTGATCTTTCTTTTAAGACTTTTTACCCTCTTTTTGGCTTTTTATTATTTTTCATTTTTTCAAAATATGGGAAAACAACTTGCAAAAAGCAAGGTATGTACATATTTACATGACTATCAAGGTCAATTCAAAATTTATGAACCCTATTATTATGGGATCCTAACAAGGTGAAAATGAGAATTTGTGTAATAATTTTCCTTATTTTTTCACTTTTTCATTTTTTAGGTCTTCCTCGACATTTTCATAGTTAGAAATCATTATTCTCTAAAAAAAATAGACATAAAAGTATACTAGTACACGAATTGCATACTATCTTTTCATAAATTTTGTTATTATTATTAGTTCTCTCAACACTTATTAACCATAAAATCCTATTTCCAAAAAAAATTCGCATTTTCGTATTTTCACCCCGTCCCAAGTAGGAGGATAGGAGTATTCAAAATTCCAAGGATCCTACTTATGCATTTTCACCCCTTCCAAAGTGGGACGATAGGAGAATTAAAAATACCAAGGATTGAGAACATCCCATGAATAACAATTATAGAACAAAATGTGATCCCTTAATCAACACTTACTAAATTTGTGACCCGTAAGGAGGATATTTTGGTGGGCTCAAAGAGAGTCCATTCATAACAAATTTCTTATGTGGATAAATAATCCCCACCCCAGAGGTCGATGGAGGATGAGATAGCAATGATTCCTTTTGTTTCATATATATGGGTAGAAGGTAATTAAATGATTGTAAATGAAAATAAACATCAATCATGTAAACAAAAATGGAGCTAGAGAGGAAGGTAAAAGGGTGAGATGGAAATAGGTACTCCAAGGTACTTTTGTTTCCATTGTTTCTTTTTACAAAACAATGATCGATACCATGTTGGAGAATTCTATGTGAGGTACATGTCATTTCCTCAGTGATGTCACATTATTTACAAGACTACCTGATCTAGATCTTGGGGGGAGGCCCCCAAGACTAAAAAAATTGAAATGTTAGAAAAAAAGAAGAGAGAACATGATCTAAATGTAAAAGCTACATTGTGGTGGACAATTTGTCTTTTTACAAAATGTGACTTGTTACTTATAGTATTTTTAGTTAAAATACCATGGATAAATTCCATCGGTGGGTAAATACCACTTACAATAACATGGATAGATTCCATGGGTGAATGAATACCATGTGTGGATAAATACCATGGGTGGACGAAAACCATGGGTGGATAAATACCATGGGTGAATGAATACCATGGGTAGATTTTTCTTTCCATTCAGATCATTCCTCCCTCCTTAAGAAGAAATGGTCCCCATTGAGTGAAGTTCCCTCCTGAGAAGCCTTTGTTGAAGAAGAAGAGCCATTGAAGAGAATGGTTTTGTGTGGTTAACCCATAACCATGATGAACGAATATCTAAGGATAGAAATACCCTGTAATACTTGTGTACAACTGTGATACTGATGGTGTGCGACCTAGAAAATGGACTTCGATCAAGCGTGAGTTTTTGGATGACCCATAGCCATGAAAAATGAATATCCAAGAATAGAGATACCCTATAATATTTATAACCAACTATGATACTAATAGTGTGCAGCCTAGGAAATGAAATTGAATGACAGGGATTCTGTGCAGTTGCCCGATAATCATGATAATGATTGTTGATGAAGTAGTAGGTGCCTACATAGTCTGGGTGGGAGGGCACATCTCCAAAGAACCAAAGCCAGATGTTGATAGGCTGAAACTGATGAATGTGAAGTAGGTGCCTACTAAAGCAAGGTGGGAGGGCACGTCTCCAAAGGGAACCTATTTTGAACGTTGCTCTAGATATACAAATTCATGGATGGGTGGGGTACAGAACCAGACCACACCGGAGATGTACCAGAACTATAAATGTGTTTTAGAATTGTAAAAAAAGTGACCATGGGTGTTGTAGGGTCTCTTATCCAATGAGATGTTGTAAGGGATTATTTCACATTATAGACCTCTTGCTACAACATCGTTGATAACGTCTGTTATAGGTAATGAAATCAAATTCTGTGAAAGACCCACTTAAGGTATTGAAGATATAATTACATTGATATAATAAACTTGAAATTTGATGAGATGTGGAGCGATAAAATGATTCCTGAAACTCATGGTACGTGCAGTCCCACAACATTCCAGACGTGTGTAACTTCAATTGCTCATATATCTCAAACCGAGAAACAGAATCAGATTCCGTAAAAATCCCATTTAAGCTGCTAAAAAAAATAAAATGAGCTATATTTTACCTTATAATATGTTAAGTGGATGTCATGGAACTTGCATGAAGTTTGCTGAAGATTGTTGCAAAAAATTTGAAATTGAAATATGCTTCAAACCCTCATTCCCATGGATTCGTAACCTGAATATTATACCAATGATCCAAATCTTGGAGGGAGGCCCCAAAGATCTAAAAAAATGAAATTCCAAAAGAAAAGAGGAGAGGACACACAGTAAACAAAACCACAAATATTTTTGTATTATTATTTAAAACATATAATAATTGTAAAAACTACATCGTGGTGGACAATCTGACTTTTTACAAAATGTGACTTGTTACTTATATATTTTTTTCTTTACAATACCATTGGTAAATACCATGGGTGGGTAAATATCATGGGTGAATGAATACCATGAGTAGATGCCACTTACAGTATGATAGGTGGATGTCACTTATAGTATGATGGGTAGATTTCATGGGTGGATTCCAATACCATGGGCGAATTAATACCATGGGTGGATAAATACCATGGGTGAATTAATACCATGGGTGAATGAATACCATGGGTATATTCCACTTTCCATTCGAATCACTACCAAAACCACATGGACAAAGGATCAATACCACTAGTATAGACTCCAAAGCTATGAATCTGGCACTCATCAAATCCCTTGTAGCATCCCACACATGGATGGAAATTGATGTGCAAATTTCCTGTCATTGGGTAATTTTTCTGTCAAATATAGGTTAAAAATTTAAGAAACCTTCAACATCTTTCTTTGAAATTGGAAAGATGGGTTGGGGAGTTGTGAAAATAATCAAATTTGACAGGTGGTTTTGTTTTGAAAATCCAACCCCGATCCCACATGTATTCACCAAGTACTCAACTCCAAACTGACATCCAAATGGCACCCATGGGAATGGCACTCTCTTTATTTTGAAATTCCCCCTAAATTTCATTAGGAAACAAGTTTTATTTTGGTCATGTTATTGTTTTTTGGAAAACAATGGAAATTTTAGTTTGATTTATATTCGTGTTACAGTTATTAAACTTCAAAATATTGGGTGCTGCAAATTTTTTTGACGGTAATGAATCCATTTGCACATCAAAACACTATTCAACCACTGCTACTATCATATTTATTTAAGAAAAAAAACACTAAATTTATAGCTATTTTTAGCCATCCACGCTAAATTGATGCTCAATAGACAATGATTTTATTTTGGGTTTTGAAAACAAGTCGAGAGAGAAATTTTAGCGTTCATCTCAAATTTTTCAACCTCCACGAATCCATATTTATGGAGAATCCAAGTTAGCGACCTGTCTCGAGCCATACATTGTAGAAAGAGCTATCTTGATTTAAAATTAACTATTTCCTGACTAGCACCTCAGTGTGTTCGATTATATTTATACCATTCACATTTTAATATTTTAATTTATTAGATTAATTTTGAATGTTAATATATTGTATTTGGAGATGGCTTTTGTGTGCTCCGAGTCTACCACTATGTCGTCTCGGGTTATGATGTGGCCCAATAGATTCCCTTTAGAGACTACGAAGATGCTCTTCTTGGGGTTAAGTGAGATCTCGTATTTCCGCAACCTTACAAAAATCTATTTGAGGTGGTGTAAGTGGTCACATTTGTCCTTGGGGAACATAGTGGCGTCATCCAAGTAGACCACCACAATTTTCCCCAGTAGCCCCTGGAAGTCGATGTCCATGGCCCTTTAGAAGGTTGCCCCAATATTAATCAAGCCAAAGGGCATGTGTCTGAATGTGAATGTTCCCCATTTGGTCTTGAATGTTGTCTTCAGATGATCAGGTTCAGCCACCAGTACTTGGTTGTACCCTAAGAAACCATCCAATAACAAGAACATTTCTGACCCATAAACAGTTTGAAGAATCTACTCCATGGGGGGCACTGGGTAGTTATCCTTGTCTTACGATCAATTCAAATTCTAGAAGTCCACACATAAACTGATTTCGCCAGAATTTTTGCGAAGTGGGACTAGATTTGACACCCACGTTGAATGTCGGACTTTGAGGATGATGCGGGTGTCCAGGAGTTTTTTCATTTCCTTTTGGATCATTGGTTCCAGAGTAGGATGCACCTTCCTTAGCTTCTGATGGAAAGGCTTAACTCCTTCCTTCATTGGTATTAGGTGCTGGATGATTCATGTGTCATAAGTCTGTAGCTCATCATACGTCCAGGCCAAAACATGGTATTTCTTGAATAATTCAATAAAGGACAACCTCTCCTCGGGGGTGCATTTTGTACCGAGATTAACAAACTTCAGCTTCGCCTCTGTCTTGAGGTTCACTTGCTGGTGTAGTAGGTTGGAGCTTTGCACCTTTGCATTGAGAGGCCCTTGAAACTGGTTTTGTAGGTCAAATAACTTTTCGAGGGACACAACCCCTTTGGGTATGGGATTCCCCTGGTATTCCTCCCTTTCCTTTTGTAAGGCCAAGTCATGATCTTCTTCCTCAATCATGGCATCCATGAACATGTCTGCATTCAACATGAAATGTAGTACCTAATGATCATCATTAAAAATGCGAAGATTAGTTAGATTATCTTTCACTATAGGCTTATAAACAATTTCAATAGAAAAACCGTCTCTCAATGGGGTAAACCTAGCAGTAACATTTGCTAACGTATTGGTTGTTGCATTATGCATCCTAAGTACAGACTTTATACCGAAAGTATCAAAGGCAGAAATCAAACACCATACTCTTGTTGATACCCTTTAAAATGGGGAGATAGGTAGTGAATAGTGTTGCGTACCTACCAGGTAATGATTTCGGAGTCATCGATTACCTTCAAGTAACTAAATTTGAGGTCGATTGATTTCTTGAGACTGGGGATCAATGCTTTATGTTCAGCTGTATTATTGGTGCACTGGAATTCCAACTGGCAAGAGATCAGGAACTTATTCTCTTGGGGATCTAACAAGATACAGCCTGCATCGACCTCGTCACGAGTATTGGAACCATGGTAATACAGGGTCCACACCTTGTCTTCAAATTTTTCAAGATCACAAGTGTGTACAAGAGGGGTACTCGGGTTGGAGACATCCGGTGGTCCCTCTGGCATGGCAGGGTGGAAAGCAGTAGCCGAGAGCAGCTCTAACTGGGTATCTTGGGATACAAGAGATTAAGATACTTGATAGCAACCGAACGCAGCCTCCAAGAAGCACATGCCCAACTCTTCTTGCGCAAATATGACGGGTTTGTTGGTTGCCTCAAGGTCGGTCACTATGTGTTTCATGTAAGGTTCGCTTTCAACCTAGATCTGATTATTCTTGCCCTTGTATGGGAGCCACAAGTGGGACCAGTCGGTGGAAAAGTATCCTTGTAGTTTTCTTGACCAATCTTGGCTCAATAACAGACCATAGGCTTCTGGGATATCTACGACCACCATGTCGATGCACTGATGCACCCTTGTGCCCGTGGAGAGGTGGATCAGGACGTTATTCAATTCGCCCATGGTGGGGACCTGGGATCTGTCAAGCTTAATGATCATGGCGTCGGTCTTCTCAGGACAGATGTTCAATTTATTGCATACGGATAGGGGCATGACTTTTGTGGATGCACCAGAATCGACGAGGAAATTGCGGATGTTGAAATTGAATATCTCAAAATACAAAAGGAAAGGTGGCGTGGATCCTCGGGAGTTTGCATTGACAAATTTTTTTCCTAATTGGTATTTTTCCTAACTTTTGACCTAATCATTGAGCTTGTAGGAATTCTCTCCCTTTTTATTCCTTAGTCTTGAGGATGAACCACATTAGCTAGTTCTAAAATCATCCTCAATTTAAATGATTTATGTGATGGACCTAGAAGATGAATCTCTCAAAGATATCTAATTACTTATTTCATGATACTTTTTTATTTTCAAAAAGCTTTATATTAATAAAATTTATTTACATATATCAAGTGTCTAGTTACCCACCAATAAAATTAAATATAACTTAATTAGAAATAATTATTTTCATATCCCACTACTCATATTTCCTGCATATTACAATATCAAAAGTCCTATATTGTCTCCCATGAATATTATGTATCCATCCAAAAACCACTACTAGCCCCACTACTAATTATTGTTGAGTTAAAACTAGTCATATCGCTCTAAAGGGAATAAAACTTCACCAATGGACAAACACATCATCCACTACCATCCCACGAATCCATTGACCAGACTTTAAGATTAATACTAGAATAAAAAAACACTATATAATATCCAATAAAATCAGACCTAGACAAAAACTAAGGTAAATATATCAATCAATACGATATCCTTGAAACTCAAATACCTAATAAATTTGCATTTAAAAAAAAATAAACATTGACACAAAATCTATTGTCCTAGGTAACAACTCAAATTATATGAATTAAACCTTTGTTATCTAGTAACTCATTTTGGGTATGGGAGATATGGATAGGAGAGGAGCTAGGGTTTGCAGTTCAAGGGGTTATGGTTGTGTGGCAGTGGCTCCCATAGGATGGGCCTCTGAAAGAAATAATGGATCGGTAATTACTAACTCGGATTGCAGGAGAAGGTGAAGGCAGAAGAAGGGTCAAGCTCTGGCACCATGCAGAACTTGGAAGTCAGAAGACACAACTACCTGCGCACCCACCACACTAACCACACAAACATCAAAAACATAAACCATAGCACCCACACCGCTAATGGATATATTTATGAAAATTTGATTTTCCCGAATCCCTAAATTTTTTAGTTTTCAAAGGTGGACTATAAAATATCTCCAAATAGATAATTGTGCCCCACCTTGGACAATGAGTCTGCCATATCATTCAACTCCCTATGTAAATGAGAAAATGACACCACTTGAAATTTTTCAGTCAACCCCCTAATTCTTTGTAACCAATTAATCAACAATAGAGGGTTGAAAGTTGACCAATTTGTGACCCACTTGAAAACCACCTTCGAATCACCATAAACATCTATTGACTCAATTGATAGCCACTTTTCATAGAATAAAACCCCCCATAGGCTAATAACCTTTGCGCAAGTATTAGTGCTCACACCCCCATTCCAAAAAAAATGATAATAATGTACAAGATTAATGACGATACAGGAACAACATTCGCAAATGTTGTTAATTGTGACACCATCATAAAATCAGAAAGAGTATCTTCCCACAGTATTTAATGGAATTATTTTCCTCATTGATCCTTTACTAATCATACACCTGGATTCATTGAAATAAGCAACAATCCTTATACAAGTACAATTTATATTTGGAAGAGTATTTACAAATATAAATGTGTTTCGACATCTCCAAATGCCCAAGATGATATATATTAGAAGTGTACAATATACCTTATAACCAGGCATCCAATCCTGAAAAAAATCTTCCAATGAAGTTGAATTCCAATATGCATAAATGTTTAATATATACATCACTCTATACCAAATTAAAATCATAAATGTACACTTAAAAAAGAGGTGGACCACATCCTCGAGCTCAGATCCACATAATATGCATCTACTAGAGTCACATAAACCCCTTCGACATATATTATCCCACGTCAACGCCTTGTTTTTCCATGCTAACCAACCAAAAAATTTAATTTTAAATGGGATGCTCCAACCCCAAATTTTCCCGAACCATCTACTAGACACTAAGTGTTGAGATGGAGGTGTGATATATTGGTAAACTTCCTCCACTGATATTTTCCCCTAAATCTATCTCAATATGTAGCCAACTCACCATATAAACCAAGATCTCAGGAATTAGTCCATATTTGATAATGAAGTCTAGTATTTACCTAAATCTAATTTACATAAAATACATCGAGATTATGAATCTATCCTAAAAGAGGTCAATGCAAAATATGGTCACTAATAAAGCCTAAAATGGGGTCGTGACCAATCTCCACCCCAACAACATTCCCAATATGCCACTTAATTTTTCCCAACATCCAATATCTTACTTTCATCATACACTTCCAAATATACGACATACCACAAGGATATCAACCCCCCCTCTTTAATCCATGTCACCAAAGACTAGTTCCTAAAATACTTTTCCTTTATGATCCAATGCCAAATGCCATCTCTAGAATTTAGGGTTTGTATTATATTCTTTGCATGATTACCCCTATGTTTTACATTGTGTGAAATGTAGCAGGGATTTCATAGGGGGTTCGTAAGGGCGGAAGCCCCCTATGTGATTTTTCAAGAGTAGCACCCTAGAAAAAATTGAGTCAGTTTTTTGTGTCTGTTTGTAGCGTATTTCGACACATGATTTTTTTCTTTAGAATTTTTGTTACACATGACAGTTTAGCCCATGGTTTTGTAGTTTTCGTTAAGGAACTACATTTTTACTCTAATCTAGGGTAATTGGAATGGTGGTATATAGATGTCATGGGATATATATTGTATAATAATACTGAAATATATATATATATATATACCAAAAAGCCTGTGTGGCTTTCCTAGTTTGGATTTCTAGTGTAAAATATTTGTGTTAATGTGTGTGTTTGTCACTGCCTCTTTTATGTTTGATTAAGAATCTATCTATAGCAATTAATTGTACATGGTTAAAACCTACACATAGGGTTATCATCTCATAAGATTTATGCTTACCAAAAAATAAAAGAAAAATACAAATACTTTATGGTTATTTTTACCAAATATTTTTCCATTATAAAAATCTATAGATAATTAAAAAATATATTTAAAAAAGGAGAAAAATAAGAAGAAAAATAAGAAACTATTAACCTCATCCAAGGAACTATCCTATAAAGGAGCCCCTATTGGCCCATAAGAAGTATGTGGATAATGAAAAAAATGATGAGGAATAATTAGATAAAAAACAAAATGGCCAACATGGGAAAATGTTGTGCCCAATCTAGAATTGATGATATAGCCTAAAGCCCCTACACCTAGTGTTGAAAATCATCTATGGATGGCTCCCAATGGGATGCTTCCATAAATAGTTTATGTTGAAGTAAATTGATTTTTTAGGACAATGATCATGATATTAATGGCATAAATAATATCTCCATAGAGTGATGTTTATGGGGATCATGGGGGTATTGGCACGAGGACTTGACCCTCTCAATGAGTTACGTCAAGACGTTTATCCATCTTAAGTAGAGTGAAGACGAACATCTTCGAGTTCACCAATATCAAATAATTGGCATGGCGGACCATAATAAACTCAACCAATAATTTACGAAGAAGATAACATGTAACCTCCCTATTATTGCAAGGAGGTTTATCAAATACCATAAAATGCATGTCCATCCACTAGTCTTTTGCACTAATGCTTGCAAAGACATTATTTCCTTAGAATTGGGGGGGGGGAAGGTGGGGGGCGGTGGTTCGTTTTAAAATCAATAAATAATTGAATAGTCACCATTTTCATCATATCATTTTTTTTTTTTAATTCCTTACTTATTTCATTTGAGTAGTATTCTCTTATCCTAGCCATGTATTCAAATATATTAAATAATTTTCCATAGAAATAGCCAGTGCACGAAACAAAATTGTTATGTGAAGTGAAAAATGCAAGAAAATACAAAGTTCTAGTGTTTGTAATCTCACCAATTAGGTTTTTGAGCTCATCTAAACATTGATTAGTTTCTATATATGAGTCTTGTGGGGGTGGTTGGGGCTTAGTGTTTGGGTTCAGATCAAGGTTTTTCTCCATAGTGAAAAAATTAAAATTACACATAAACAATAAAAATATATATATTATTATAATTACATTTTCTATAATTTAACAAATATAAAAATGTGATTTGGAACAAAACCTACTTTGAAGCACATCTATTAAAAAATATAGTGCTAATGATGCCAACGTCCCTCCTATTTTTCCCCACCAAGTTTGGGTAAAATCAACAATAACAAAAATGTCGTCTTAATTAGGAAAACAAGTAGAAGAATGTATCATGGGTTGAGAAAATGAATGGAGAAAAATATGCACAAAAACAATGTCAATCACCTTTTTAATCAGTGCACTCTCAAGGGTAAGATATTCTTCCTGAGAATTGAAACTAGGTAGGGAGACTAAAACTCATTTCTCCCAACTATTAGACCAAGTTATTTTTAATATATATACTTAATTTATTTTTTAGTAATCAATGTTTGTGGTTACCATTCTCATTTACTTCTTGTGTAGTTTGAGAGGATGAATACATGCACAGAGTGGTATGAGGAAACTAAGCATAAGGGGTGGAGGATTGTATGGAAAGTTACATATGTGGGAGTTGGGTCTGAGGTGATTTGTGCAAGGAAAGAGTACCAACTCAACCCAAGGGTGTAAGGAGGTTTCCTATGTGGAATTGGTAGTATACCTTTGTGAAAAGAAGTTCCAAGGAGTAGAGAGGAGGAATTATGTAACATCGCCGCATGGTGGGAGAATTCATGTGCTGAAGAAAGGCTTAAAATTTTTGTTGGCTCTCAGGATATGTTATCAGAGTTGTTGTGGGTCGTTCATATCAAGTTGAAGTCTCTCTGCATGGCTTTTTTGTTTCAAGTGGTTAATTTTGTGTGTATATTTTTATTTAGTGATTGGTTTATATGGTTAGTCTGGTTGGCTAGAAAGGGGAGCTCTAGATTTTTTTATAAGTTTTCATTAGGGAAGTAGAGACACATGGGACCTTGTTGGAGGAAGGTGAATCGCCTCCTCAAGCACTTCAGTGTAGCAGGATCCCTGGTTTCTGGGGGTTTTCAACTTTGGTATAGCCTAGGAAGGTCTAATATTATTTTTTTGCTATTAGAGCGGTCGTGGGAGGCTCGACTATCGGTTCCATCCACTCTGTGCACTCTTTGTCTCTTTCAAGGAGCTTTGGGAATATAAACATTGTGGAAGTTATAATGGGATGGGATGAAACAACTTTCCTTTGCTTATTTGGGGTAGTGTCTATGGATGTTTGTGGTGGTATGTCTCAAAATTGGGGTTGGCTCTGAGAGAAGTGGTTATCTTGGCTCTCAAAATGACAACAAATTCAAAACGAGAAGTTAATCATGCCTTTGTAGAGAGGTTAGGTGTGCTGTGTTATAAGGGACTAGGCTTGTATGGTGGTCGATCGCAACATGAGCAGGGTGAGGGGAAGATTGTTGACCCTTCACCTTATCTCCCTTTTTCATTTTTCAAATATGGCTTTTCAACGAACGATTATGGCAGGTTCTTGTTGTAGATTAGTTAGACCTTGGACCAGCTCAATTGAGCGACCTTGGACCAGCTCAATTGAGCTAGGCAAGATTACCATAATGATATTATGGACTTCATAAATCATATTCGCTGAAACATGTAGGAGATGCACGATAGGATGGTAAGCCTTTGGAGAGGGAAACAACACATCCAGGAATAACTAGACTGTCTAGACACACGATTGGCACACATTAAGGGGTATGTGCACTATGAATTCAAACCCTCACCATATGCTAGTTTGGGCCTTGATCACATTGTTCCAGTAAATTTTGATGATGTTTGATGTTAGTGATTTGTATTTTGGTTTTATGGGTGCTTTGGCACTTTTGTCCTGTCAATTTTTGTAAGTCTCTGTCATTTTGGAAGTTTTCTCTGTGTTTGGCCATGCAAATGTTGGCCAATATATATAGTAAGAGTGAGGCCAACAAATGTTTGAGAAACTAGATGAGAAGATGTGATTGTTGGAATTAATAGAAAAACTCAGGTTGACAAAAACCAAAAAAATCTCACCAATTAAATTTTTTAGTTCATCGAAACATTAATTATTTTCTATATATAACTCTTGTGAGATAGTTAGTGCTTAGTGTTCGAGTTCAAATCAAGTTTTTTCTCCATACTAATAAAATTAAAAATATACTTAAACAATAAAAAGAAATTACAATTTTATATTTTTATAATTAAACAATATAAAAAAGTGATTTGGAACAAAAACTAATTGGAAGCTAATATATTAAAACATTTAGGGCCAATGATGTCGACCTACCTCCTATTAAGTAGAATGTATCATGAGTTGAGAAAAGGAATGGAGAAAAGGATGCACAAAAACAATGGCAATTGCATTTTTTTTTAAGGCGGGTAAGATATTCTTATGAACGACGGAATATCAAAGTTGATAGGTTCAATATGATAAGTTGAGAATTGAAACTAGATAGGGAGACTAAAATTCATTTCTCCCCATTACTCCACCAAGTTATATATATATAAAGAGTTTATATTTTAGTATTGTATTTTAAATTTTAATTATTTAATATTTTATTTATTTTTGTTGGCTTGAATATTATGATTTATATAATACTTCATCATATAAATAACTAATTAAATTGACCCATAAACTTAATCATTTAATAAATTTTTAGATTAATAATATATATATATATATATATATATATATATATATATATTTGAAAATATTGTAAGACCAGTTGTCTCCAAATGATTTAATAACGAACGTTTGTTCGTTCATTCATTCATAACTAAAATAAATCACGAAATAATTGAAAATATTCTAAGACTAGTTGTCTCCAAATAATTTAATAACTTACGTAAATTTGTTCATCTCCTCCTTGAAATGAGCCATGCCCTCAGCATGATCTATACAACGTGAATTTGTTCATCTCATCTTTGAAAAAAGAACAAAAGGTTTAGTATGGGTTTTAGTTAATATGCATGGTGGTTATCCAACCAATACACTGAATAGCATCATTCTACAACTGCGGTTTGGGATGGATACATATAATCTTTAACAAACCAGGGATTAGAAATTAGACGATAAGTATATTGCATCATTCCGAGTTTCATGCGCACTGTCATGCCCCTTGACCGAGCCATATTTTAACTGGTTTGGTTTATGAAGGCAGTTATACCCACTTCAATAGCACTGCCAGTCACCTAATTAATGCGTATCCTGATGTTTTGGCTTTGGCCATTTGCGTGGGTGTTCATCTATATATACATAGAATGAACGGTATATTGCAATATATCAATTGTACTTCATCATCTTATCTCATTACTGGACTACTTGAAGGTGAAGTGGGTTGAATGCTTTGTACTCATTACTGGTAGTTTGTCATTTTTGAATTTGAAGAATGGGGCGTATTATTCACAAGTGCAGGAAAAATACTCTTGCGCTACTTGTTCTGATGGCAGTCTTACTCTTTGTGGGCATGAGCGGCAATGTAAATGTCGCTGCTGCTGCCAGTAGAAAAATGAAGATGAAAGATGTAGATGTTAATAATGATGATTCTTCTGCTGCTCCTGCAGCTCCTCCGTCCGAGTCTGCGCCTCAGCCTGCAATGACGACCGTGACCTTCTTCATGCACGACGTAGTTGGAGGACCCAATCCCACAGCCAAGCCCCTCTCCATCTCGGGAGGTAGCAGCACCTTAATTAAACCCAATGGATTAATACCTCCTGTTACTTCTGCAGGAGGCCTACTTAATCTGCCCTTTCAAAATCGTGGTCCTCTCCCTCTAACCTTTCCAAGCACTGCAATTCCCCAGAGTCCTCTACTCAATACTCAGTTTCCTGCTACATCCGTTAACCCAAATGGATTTATTTCCTCTAGTAATCCTTCATTTTTGAATGGAGTCGGCCCCTCCATTCCTACAGCTACTGGTGCAGGCTTGCTTAATCCCTTAGTTCAGAACGGCCCAGTTCTCCCATTAACGTTTCCAAACGGCTTTGTACCCTCTTCTTCCACTAATCCTCTCCTTAATGGAATCGGCATTAATGGGCAGAATCTTCAGTTTAATCAATTTCCAGCAGCTCTTAATTTTCCTTTCACCTCTCAGCAGGGTATTCCCTTAGTCAATTCTCCTAATTTACTTAACCCACTACCAAATTCGCGGTTAACAGGAGCTGGAACACTGGGTGCAACCCCACTCCCATTGAATCAGGCTGGTGGTCAGGGCTTGGGCAGTAGTAGCAGTGAAGTTATGGTGATTGAGGATCCGTTGACGGAAGGGCCGGATGAGACTTCTGGTTTGATGGGTAAAGGGGTGGGATATTACATGGCGTCTCCTAAGGATCCCAAAATCCTTCTCATGACTTTCACTGCGAAATTCGAAGAAGGATCGGAATACGAGGGTAGCACCATCGAGTTCACTGGTGAAGACAATACCGCGTTGCCTGAGCGGGAGATCGCAATAGTTGGGGGAAGTGGTAAGTTCGAAGGGGCGAAAGGCCACGCCGTGATGGAGACGGTTTCCGACACCGCCGATGAAACGGTGCTCAGGTTCAGCGTCAAACTCACCTACTAGCTGCATATTGCTATTTTGCTTCACCATCTCATGTCTTCCTTTCGTTCTCTGGTCGACGTCAATCTTGTTAGATTTCGTGTGTATAAAATTTATCGAGATGCTAGACATGTTCTCCTGTCTGTCTGTAACAATATGTATAAGCTGTCTATTAAGTCCATCCATCAAAGTGAATTCCCATCATAGTATTGGGAGGTTTAAGTCGCTTTCATAGCAATTGTAAGTTTGGTTTGAATTTTTCAATGATAAATGCTTTTTTTTTTAATATCAGAATATATTTATTATTTTTAGTGATAGTTATTAATATTTATAATTTGATAATTGTGTATCTTTTTTTTAAAGGGCGATCAGTCGAGAGGAGATACAAAACTTTGGTGTAATCTTCCTTGGGTTATAATTTACAACTTCGGTGTAAACTTCCTTGCTTGATAATTTTGTAAATTATAGATCAGTCTAACAATCTACTAATATATTTGCAAAATAATATTTAAAATTAATTAACTTAAAATAATAATTAATAAAGGTGGATTTTATGTTCTACTAGGGTTAGGGTTTGGTTTTGGTTTTGGTTTTGTAGAGAATTTTCTACAAACCATACTTACATCTATAAAAATCATGCAACCCCATCACGGAGATTTTTCAAATTTGAATTCTATCACCACACCAAATATGATTACATTCATAAGTGCCCATGTGGAGAGGGGCACAAACCCTCCTATAAACATACCAAATATGATTACATTCATGAGTGCCCATGTGGAGAGGGGCACAAGCCCTCCTATAAAATAGTTGTGGCGTGTGACTGGAGAAAATCATTCACATGCTATTGAAGAGGGAGGATCTAGAGCCTTAAATGATGGAGAAGAATCATGGACACTACAATTCTAAGAGCACAATGACGATCCTCATTCAAGAGTCGATGTTTGCTTAACGTAGAAACTAACCCCCAAATATGAGGTTAGGCCCAATAAACTAGAGGGATATAGACTATTGGAAAGGGAGGATCTAGAGCCCTAAATGATGGAGGAGAATCATGGACACTACGATTCTAAGAGCACAATGAAAATCCTTATTCAAGGGTCGATGTCTGCCTAACGTAGAAACTGATCCCAAAATATGAGGTTAGGCCCAATAAACTAGAGGGATATAGACAATATATGAAATACCACACCCTTATCTGGAAGTTTATTGGCATATGGCCTTTGGAGAAAGAGTTGGTAAGATAGATCTACAACAAATGGTAGCCAAAAGGTCAAATTGATTTGGAACTAGAAGTCAATGGATTCTTTACGGTCATCTTTACAAGCCTGGAAAACAGGGTTAGAGCCTTCGAAACTCACCCTTACTTTTATAATAATGCAAGTCTATCTGTGTGATTCTAGGATGAATGTTATAAACCAAAGAAGGAGCAATTCCTAGCAACCCGAGTTTGGGTGAGACTATTTTCTCTACGCAAATATTTTTTGGATCCAAAGATTCTTGAAGGAATCAACAACTCAATAGGCTCTTTTTTCAAGTTCTTGGAGGTCACTAGATGAGGAAGGTACACCTCATATGAAAAAATATGTATCTACATGAATATCTCTAAACCATTGATGAAGTCTATTGAGATTTCATACCAAGATGATATTTGGTGTTAACCTTCAAAATATGAACATGTTCCTTTAGTGTCGAAGATGCCACAAATATGGCCATTTATTCAAAGACTTCCCAATCCATCAAGAGGAAGTGCAAAACGAATCTCAAATGACAACTCTATAGGGTTTTCAAAGAAACAACCAAAACGAGGAACCCTAGAAATCAATCTACTCAACCAGAGAGAACCTCAAATTTGACTAGAAATAAGTATTTGATGTTTACCAATAAGGATGCAAACATAGAGTTTCCTGGAGATCTCATGAATTTGGACTCAAATGTAGAGGAGACCCACGCCAAAAACTCACCTAAAAGGAAGGCTCCATAAACCACACCGGAAATCCTATCCCAAGAAGAGGTACTAATGTCAGATGTGAAAAGAATGGATGCACAGGAAAACACTGAAATCTTAAACCTTCTTAAAGAATCAAAAAATAAATATACGAGCATGATTCCAAAATATCAGAAAGCCCAATATCACCAAATATATTTAAGAGTGAAGGACCAGCTATAGGCATTTAATGGGAAGGTGGCTGTCAGGAAAGGGTTTGGGGGTAATTACACAAAGACGAAAATGAAAAGCCCAATTTCACAAGGAATTCAAAAAAAGGGATAGCATGACAAACAAAGCATCCATTCAAATAGTTGGGGAACACCTAGTTAATTTGGAATAGATGACATTGTTATCAGAGGTGTTTGCCTCTCCCAAACATGCCGCACAATGAAGGTTATCTCCTATAACATCTATAGTCTAAACAACAAAGGTAAGAGGAGATCTCTTAAATATCAAATTAAAAAGGAAAACCAAACTATATTTATGACACAGGAAATGGAAGTTTCAAGTGACAGATTCAAGGAAATCATCTCTCAATGTTGGAGGGTCCATGAGGTTGTAGCATTAGATGCGAAAGGAAGTCCACGGGGTTTATCCATTCTCTAGAACCCTCAGGAGGTGTCATTACAAGATTGGATATCACTCCCCTATATTCTCTTAGGCCACTTTCAATATGTAGGAGCTAGAGAATTAGGTTTCTTAAAGGTGGTATATGGGCCACACATTCCTGTGGAAAAGCCAAGATTCCTAGCAAACATTAGAAAAATAAGATCCCTCCATAATAATGACCTCTAGGATATAGGTGAATACTTCAATATTATTAAATCCTTGGAAGAGAAGAAGGGGGGATCAGAAGATTAGAACCATCGGTGCAATAGTTCACCAATCTCCTACATCAACTTCATGCAGCAAACCTCAAAACTATAAAGGAGGTTTGTTCTTGTAATAATTGCATAGGATGGGAACATCAAGTGGCCAATAGATTAGACTTGCTCATAGTGTTAGAAGATCTATTAGAAAGAGATATATTCGTTGAAGTTGCCATTCTTCCAAGCATACTCTCATAGCATTAGCCAATTTTCTTAGAACTAGACCTTAAAATGACTCCCTATAATTGGTCGTTTAGAATCAAAAGCTTCTGGCTTTTGGACCCAAACTTTCTGCCAAAATCCAAAGGATAGTGGGAAGAAATACAAGTCCAAAGAAGAAATAGCATGCACACCTTCTAACTTAAGCTCAAACAATGGAACAAAAAATATTTTTTCCATAATCTCAAAGAGAAACAAGTCCTAGAATATCGTATGCAATAGGTGCAACACCAAATTTTTCTAGGTGGATAGATAGATTCCCTGGTAATGAAAGACAGATAGTTGATCAATCAAATAGAGCAGCGAAAGAAGCCGGCGGAGACCCTCTAGAAACAAAAAACCCTTATGTGGTGGCTGAGAGAAGGAGAATAGAATTTTAAATTCTTCCATAAAGAAATGGTGAAGCACAAACATAATGGTAGGATATTTTTTCTCTCCTCTCAGGATGGGCAATTTTTGGTACAACATGTAGAGTTGAAGCAAGAACATGTCTCCTACTATCACTCCCTACTAATGAATACCACTCCTAATAGATTAATCATCATCCAAAGAATTACTTCCCATGTCCCAAACTTAATTCGTCTAAAATAGAATGAAGCTATGATGCAAGATGTATCATTTAAAGAAGTGGAGGAGGTGGTAATGGAAATTCCAAGTAATAAATCCCTAGAACCAGGCATCTTAACAAAAAACTTCTTTCAAGCTTATTGGATTTTCTTAGGCCCAAAGGTTTATGATCTAATCAAAGAATCCTACCACCCACAAATAGTATGGCATGGTCTTAATGCTACTCTTATTACATAAATACCCAAATCTAATAGAGTAGAATACGCTAGTGATTTTATACCAATAGCCATTTGCAATGTTGTTTATAATATTATATCGACTTTGATTTTCAATCCTCTAAAACATATTCTTAGCGTTATCATTTCTCTAGAGAGTATCAGCTTTTCAAAGGATGTCAAATTATGGGTGGGATAGTGGTAGCTCGTGAGGTTATAAATTTCCTAAAGAGATCCAAGCAGGTTGGAATATTGATAAAACTAGACCTCTCAAAATCCCATGACTAGTCAAATTGGGAATATCTTCTTCAAACCCTCCAAGCCTTTGGGTCTTGTTTTAGGGAAAACCCAACATCCATGATTCTTCATTTGTTTACTTAAAATAATGGGAACATTCTCCATTATGTTTTGGCTAAAACACCTTTTATGATTTTCTTTTAGTTAATTGTCCTACAATTTTTCCATTTTTTTTTCATTTTCATCGGAATTCTAATTTGATTGTTTCATTCAGTTTGAATTTTAGCAAGCTTTCCATTGATACTTGTTTTGTCTCATTTGGTTATCCAATTTGTAAATGCCACTCCTTTGAAGTTTGATCATTTGACGTCTGGGTTAAAAAAATGTACAAAATGTTTTTAACTTTTCTAATTAAAATAGTAATTCATTGTAAATAAATATTAACTTCTAGTTAATTTTTACTAATTTTTTCATTGTTCATTAACGATCCTACAAAATCGCCCAGCCAAATTATAGAACATTTAAAAAAATTCTTTTGGGATCTTGGTAATTTATTCCAGTTTCTAATTTTAAAAGAAATTACCAAACCTGAAATCTCAAAATTGCAAAGTGGTTGTAGTTCATTTTGTATAATTTTTAATTCCGCTCAAAGTGAACCCCACTTCACCTCACATCCTCCCTTCCGAAATAAAACTTCCAATTTCAAAAACCCCGATATAAAACTTCTTATTTTCAAAATCTCCAATATCTGATATTGCAATATCGGTGTATCATCATTTTGTTTATGCACACATTTTAAAACTCGCAATTGACGATACACAATATGGTTTTATACCAACCTAAATCCATCTTAACTCCAGATATATCAAGCGCCGAGAGGGATCAAATCTCTAGAGGTGCAAACCTCTTTTTTGAGTGCAAAACTTGAGGAAATGTTTGCACATCGAGAGATTTGATCCCTCTCGGCGCTTGATAGATTCAGAGTTAAGATGGATCTAGGCTGGTTTCAGTCGTGTGCAGCCAAGGAAAATCTATCGATAATATGAAGAACATATGATTAATTTTATCAATAATATCAAAATACAACTAATATTAATATAACCATTTTAAATATGCCAAATATGTTTGAGATTTATTGATTCATTTTAATTTTAAATTTTCTTAGTTACCTCAACTTGTTGAGATGATAAATTGTAAAATAACTGTAATGATGAAAAATGATGAAATAAAAATTTTGAGTGTAAAGTGACAATGTAATAATATTGAATGATGGAAAATGTGAATAGTAATAATGTAGTAAATTACAAATAACCTTCATTGTGATCAATCTCAAACTATTTTCTTCTACTATTCTTATTGTCACCCTTGTTAGTTTTGTCATCTTTTCATATCAATTATATGAAAAAGACAGTTGAAATCACAAACCATTTAAATATTTAGCTCGAGTTGTTGTAATAGACATCATAACTATTAGGTTTAATTACTACAACACAAAATAAATCTACATTGTCAATCTTTTTTTGTGCTTACACTGAAATCAATGCACACTATTAATCCAATGACTTTAAAATTAATGTCCCATCATAGATCCAATTGCATCAAATCGGAAATCAACATACACAATAAAATCAATGCATCTAATGCAAACAATCAAATATGATTAGAAAACAACATCTACATTGAAATCAATGCATCTAATACAAGTAATCAAATAGGATTATAAATCACCATCTAAACTCAAATCAATGCATCTAGTGCAAGTAATAAAATAGGATTAGAAACCAAAATATACACTAAATTCAATGCATCTAGTGCAAGCAATAAAATATGATTATATAAACCACCATTTACACTGAAATCAATGCATTTAGCGCAAACAATCAAATAGGATTAGAAATCATATATATTGAAATCAATGCATCTAGTGTAAGCAATCAAATATAATTAGAAATCAACATCTACATTGAAATTAAGGCATCTAGTGCAAGCAATAAAATAAGATTAGAAATCACCATCTACAATGAAATCAATGTATTTAGTACAATTAATCAAATAGGATTAGAAATCATCTACATTGAAAGCAATGCAGCTTGTGCAAGTAATCAAATATCATTAGAAATAAAAATCTACACTAAAATCAATGCATCTAATTCAAGCAATCAAATAGGATTATAAATCACCATCTACACTAAAATAAATGCATCTATTGCAATAAATATTCTTCCCTCTCTCCCCCCTCCATATGTCTATATGTCCCTCCATATCTCCTTCTTTGTCTCTTTATCTCAGCCCCACAAACACACACACTCTCTCACTCCATATTTTCAATCTCTTTTTCTGTCCCTCCTTGTCTCCATCTATCTCTTCTTTCTATTCACCTTCCATCTGTATCTCTATCTCCCTTTGTCTCTCTATATCAACCCCAAAACATACACTCTCTTTCTCCAACCTATCTTTCTATCACCCCATCCTCCTCTCCCTCCCTCTCTCTCTCTTCCCCTTCTCGCCCTCTCCCCTGCTTCTACATCTCTTCCCTCCCACTATCCTCTCTCCCTCTCTATCCATCTTCCTTATCACTCCCCCTATCTCTCTCTATCTTTCACTCTCTATGTATTTATTCTACCTCCCTCTCTCTCCCCCTCCATCTCCATCTCTCTTTCCATACCTCTCTCCACTCTCTCTCTCTATCTTCACCTTCCAGATTTGTTAATATATTCCTCTCTCTCTCCTGCTCTCCTCCCTTCTCTCCATCTCTCCTTATTTGTCTCTTTATCTCACCCCAAAACATACACACACTCTCTCCATATCTCCCTTGTCACTCCCTCTCTCTCTCCACTTGTCACTCTCTATGTATTTCTTGTTCCCTCCCTCTCTCCTCCTCTCTCTCAAGTCGCCTCTCTTTTCCTTCTCTCTCTCCCTTTCTCTCCTACCTCCCTCCCTCTTCCCCCATCACTCACTGTCTCTCTCTATCGTTCCCCTACAATCCTCTCACTTCCCTCTTGCTCTCTTCCTATCTCTCAAGTCCTCTCCCTCGTCCTTCATCTCTCTCCATTTCTCCCCTGCCTCCCTCTATCTTTACCTGTGTGTGTGTGTATTTGTGTGTGTGTGCATGTGTTTTTTTTTCCCTCCCTCTCTTTTCCATTCAATCATCTCTCTTTGTCTCTCTGAAATCCTCTATCTTCCCCCATCACTCTATCTCTCTCTCAAACTATGTTACTATATCCCTCCCTCTCTTCTTCTCTCTCCTTCTCTCCCCCCTTGTCTCTGTCACTCTTTCTATGTATTTGTATCTCACCCCTAAACATACATACTCTCTCTCCATCTCTCCTTGTCACTCCCTCTCTCTCCACTTCTAACTCTCTATGTCTTTCTTATTCTCTCCCTCTCTCCTCCTCTCATCCTTCCTCTCTCTCCCTTTCTCTCATACCTCCCTCTTTCTTCCCCCCTCTCTCTCTCTACCCTCCAATCCCCTCTCCTTCTGCCTCCCTCTCTCATTCTCTCTCTCTCCCACCTCAATATTTATGTCTCCCTCTCCCTTTCTTACCCTTCTCTGCCTCTCACACTCCTCTTGCTCTCTCTCTCTTCATTCCTCCTCTCCCCTCTTCTTTAGTTTATCTCCATTTGTCCTTTTTCACTCCCGCTATTTCTCCACTTCTCCACCTCTATCATATGTCTTTGTTCTTCCCTCCCATATATATCTAGAGTTAATATATATATATATATATATATATATATATATATATATATATATATATATATATATATATATATATATATATATATATTATAAAAAATTTAATATTACATTAATATAAGGTTATTAAATTTAATAATATTAATATTATAATATATTAATACGAATATTAGATTTAATAACAATAATAATATTTTAATATTAATGTTAGAGTTAATAATGTTTTTTTTTGCATGTTATTATTATTAATTTGTTCCATAGCCTTCATATATAATTAGATGTTGATTTCTACTCCTATTTGATATATGTTTATTTATTTACCTTACCTTTTTATACCTCTTTTATAAATATAGTATCTGGCCCATGGTATTAATAGTAATTTGTCCCATGGTATTTAGCTCATGGTATAAATAATAATTTGTCCCGTGGTATTTGGCCTATAGGATTCACCTAATTTTTTTGAGTTTTTGTAAATATAAAGAGGTTTATGGAGGAAATATAAAAAGAGGTTTTATTTATTTACCATACCTCTAGTTATTTATATTTTTATTTGTTTACCATACCTCCCAACTAAGTAGAAAAAAAGGTTTTATTAATTTACCATATCTCTCTTTTAGTGTTCTTAAAGCTCTTCATATTTTAAATTTATTTTTAATTGTTTATTTATATGGTTGTGTAAGTTATTCTTTAAGCCGACATTATTTGGATTTTATTTTTAATTTGTTTTTTGTTTTTTTATTTTGGCTTCCGACATACTTACACATCGATTCATACTGGTATTTTTAATTTGTTTTTTGTTTTGACTTCCAACAAACTTACACATCGAAGTCATACTAGACTGTAGAATACGCCTCTGAACTGTAAAATACGCCTCTCAACACAATCATGACTAAATTTTTTTAATCCTTATAACTCACTCTCCTCCTCCCTACATCATCATGACATTTCTTATACTCCTTATCACTCCATCTCACCTCCTACTTTTTCATTACACTCCAACACTCCAAAGCCTCCACGTTAACTCCTCCTTATCATATTTTAAAAGCTAAATATGGTTTTTGTTTGTTTAAAAGTTTCATTCTATTAAATTTATAATATTATAAATATTTTAAGATAATATTATAATACATTATAATATTAATATAATATAATGTATGGAATAATATATTATATTAATATTATATTATATTATAATACATTATAATATTGTTTCCATCGAATTATGGATGGGATAGTGGTAGTTCATGAGGTTATCCATTTCCTAAAGAGATCCAAGCAGGTAGAAATACGGATAAAACTAGACCTCTCAAAATCCTATGACTAGTCAAATTGGGAATATCTCCTTCAAACCCTCTAAGCCTTTGGGTCTTGTTGTAGAGAAAATCCAACAACCGCAATTCTTCATTTGTTTATTTCAAATAATGGGAACATTTTCCATTAATTTTTTGCTAAAACACTTTTTATGATTTTCATTTAGTTAATTGTCCTACAATTTTTCCATTTTTTTTCGTTTTCATCGGATTTTTATTTTGATTGTTTCATTTAGTTCGAATTTTAACAAGATTTCTATTGATACTTGTTTTGTCTCATTTAGTTATCCGATTTGTATATGGAACTCCTTTGAAGTTTGATCATTTGACGTTTGAGTTAAAAAATTGTACAAAATGTACCATATTTTAATTTTTGCAATTAAAATGGTAATTCACTATAAATATTAACTTCTAGTTAATTTTTACTAATATTTTGATTTTTCACTAACAATCCTACAAAATAACCAAACCAAATTATAAAACAATTTAAAATTTTACTTTTAAAATCTTGATAATTTATTCTAGTTTCTAATTTTAAAATAAAATACCAAACTCGAAATCTCAAAATTACAATATAATTATAATTCATTTTGTATAAATTTTAATTCCATTACAAATGTATCCATAAAACTTTTGTTTTTCAAAACATTCAATATCTCATATGATAATATCGACATATAACTTTTTTTTCTATGTACATTTTAAAACTTGTGATTACCGATACGCGATATGATTTTATATCGCGACTACATTTTTTATTATAAAATTTCATCAACCTCCTTATAAGTCACTCTTTTCTTCCTTTTCCTTTATACCTCCTTATCACTCCACCTCACTTCCTCGTACTTTTTCAATACACTCCAAAGCCTTCACGTTAACTCCTCCTCATCATATTTTAAAAGCTACATATCGTTTTTGTTTGTTTAAAAGTTTGATTATTTTAAGTTTATAATATTATTAATATATTATATTAATATTGTAGTATATTATATTTTAATTATAATATTAATATTAATAGAATATAATTTTAATTTTAATTAATTTTTGAAATTAATTAAATTAGGTTAATAATTAATTTGTAATTAATCTAAATTAATTTTACAAATACAGTTTAAATTAGTATTAATTAAAAATTAATTGTAATTTAATTTAAGATTAGATTTTAATTAAAAATCTCTATTTTTGGTTGAGGCAATAAATTTTTTAGAATTCTCGCAGTTTTGATTTTTCAATTTTGAAAGCTCATAAGTTGAGTTTTATTTGGCCAAATAAGGTTCACGAGGGCTCGTTAGACACATAAAATCATGGAAAATATTTCTAAAGTGGTTTCATAATCATACTTGAGCATTTAATAAGTATAAAATTAAGCATAATATCAAGTTCCAAATTTTTATACAAAATTAATTTTCTAAATTTAATTTCTTGCATTTTCATTTGCTGCTAGCCTTTGTTGAGTATAGATCCATTCATATATGTTCTCCTTGACCAATTATATCTTTACAAGGATCAATGAAAGCTCATATTTCCTTTCATTTATTTATTTATTTAATTTTTTATTGGAGGTTCCAAATTTAGTATTTTTATTTTAATTTATAATTTGATTGGTTTTGACACGAAAATAGTTGAAGAGATGAGTAAAAGAAAATTTCAGTCAATGAGATTGCTCCAGAAATAGAAGAAAGGAATTTGAACCAATGAAAATTGTTGGAGTAGAATTACTCTTCAACAACTCTCATTATCCTGATGATGAACTACAGTTGGTAGTTCGAAACGCGTTGGTTCCTAAATTTCTTATGTGATTTCCTGGAAGATTTACATTTCAAAACTCTCATATTTTGAATTATTTTTGTAAATTATAAATAATGGTTTGTAAAATAAAAAAAATGGCTTCTCTTATATGCAATTCTGGAATTCTTAAAAGCATTATTGTAATGGGGATTTAGATTTGTAGGTGAGAGGAATCCAGGAGAAAAGGCGAAATAATTTAGGAGATTTTAAGTCTGTTTGTAGAGGAGTTTCAGTGCTCATTTGCATTATTGTAGTGGGATTGAAGTCTTATTTCCAGACAGAGATCGAGTTGTTGGCAACGAGAGATTTGCAATACTATAATATTTTTAGATTCTATAACTTTATTCATATTCATAATAAAGTTTATTTATGTAATTTTTGTTTGGCACTATTGTCTGCATCTATTATTGAAATAAATGTTTTCAATTTTCAATTACCTTTATGTTGTATGAGTTATTTGTTGGCTTTAGCACTATTGTTAAATGTTAATTGTTAGCCCATTTAAATTTTTGATCAAGCTACCTTGCAGAATTAATAAAAAATGCATCTTGAAAACTAGAAATTGTATAAGAACAAACATTTATTTCTTTAAATTGGCTATCTATCTAATAATTTAAATTTTATAGATGTTTTTATTTTTCTGCATATCATTTTATTTGACCTACTTCAGTACTATGTCACGAATTTCTCATTCTTATACATATTTTTATTAAGAGTTGGAGCTATTTACAGTTAAATTTCTGGTAACTATTTATTATAAATTTATTTTTTATATCTGCTTTAACAAGGATTAGATCTTGTGAACTATCTCCCTGGTCTATTTCCTTTATCTAATTCCAATTTTTACTTGCTTCTTTTCCATTCATTTTAGCTTGCTTTTGATTGAGAGAAAGACTATTATTTCCTTCAAACGAGATAGGATAAGTGCATCATAGCTTAAGTTTTTCATTTTAATTCTTGTTTCTGCATCTTAGAATTCCTCTTCCCGAAGAGGCAAACTTTAGTTGTGGCTTGGCTAAGCTCCAAATCAGCTTAAGGATCACTCTCTTTCCTAATCAACAAGATGATTGATCTTATGTGTCTTCTCTATTGGTAGGTGAAAGTCATATTTTAAGCCAGTGGAGATAGAGAGAAGGTAACTGGAACTAGTTTAACCAGTCAAAACCACCATTTCAATGGAAAAGGAGATGCTCTAAGTTCTTGGTTAGGTGATCTCACTTATAATGTTGTAGGCAGATATTTTTGAGCCTTCAAAATTTTGGCACTAGAAGGAGGGCCTGAGCCTTCAAAATTTTGGCACTAGAAGGAGGGCCTGAAGACTTGCTGCCTTTTGGATTTTTTGTATTTTAATCCCAATGGCTCTTCTTAAACTTCCCATATGGAGTTGTATCATTGAATGTGCATCAGCCATTACTCCACCAAAAATAGTAAGACACTTGTCAAGGTAAAATTTAACAGTAAGAGGAATGTTTCTGCATTGATCATGCTTTACAATTTATTAAAAAAATCAAATTCTACTTTTCATGATATTGATGAAGGTTTTTTATGCAGGATTTTTGCTTTTACATTCTCAAGAAAATCCAAAAGCTGGTGTCAATATCTTCTAGCTGCCTCTTTTCACAATTAGGATCAATTTATCACAATGTTCCTTTATAAATTTGACGGTTACAAGTATGAACATGTATGTGATGAATTTTAAGATCTACGAAGGTTTGAAAATGAATCTCTTTTATATTATACCATTAGATTTTAATTAATTTTCTTGATATTCAAAGTTGAAGATAAACCTTCAGAAATTGAAATGATAGATTGGTTTGAATATATTTGTTCTCTTCCTCTCATTTTAAATCTATATGTAACAATTTCAAGCTTTGATGAATTTCTTTCAATTCCTATTAATATTATCAAAAAATTTGATATAGATGTGCATATTAATCATGATGAAGTGGCCTCAGCCATATATGATAAATTCTTAAATCTAGTACACACTTCTTACACTATCAATGATAATCATGCTAATGAACCATTATCACAAATCTCGCAAGAATTTGATAAAAAAATGCAAGAAGATACCCGCAACATCTTGGAGAAATCGTTGCCTTGAAATCATAAAATCAGATTATAAATAAGCAAGTACAAGCATAAATATAAATTTCCAATAATACGTGATTTTTTGTACAAATTTCTGAATTTGATCATCGTCATCGAAAGAAAAATTTAGGGCAACCAAACAATGTTCTTCAAGAAAGCATTAATAGACAAATGAATGATCATAAATCTGAAATTTGCAATGGAGAAAATGCACAAGAAGCTATAAAAAGAGATATTTTCAAATTTATTGCTTTCAATTCTCATTTTCACCTCTATCCTAATATTTTTGCTAATAGAAATTTATTCCCTCTTTAATTTAATGTTATTTCAAAAAATAGAGAGGTTGATATAAATAGATTTTCAATTAGTTTCTTTCAAAATAAAGAACCATTCATTGATCATTCTTCTGGAATTAATGAACATGTGCTTCATATTCCTTTTTTTTTTATACATCAGATGAGATTGAAGAGAATTCTGGAGATTATTGTGAAGTCATTTATGATAATTACTCTGACACTGAGGGCCTTTATTTTTCTTCTTCTCAAGTGAATCCTCATGATCAAATTTAAATCACATGTGAAAATGAAGAACACTCTAACTCAAAAAAAAATCAACTAGTTCTCATTTTCAAACAATTAATCATACTCATGATTTCAACATTCAAGAACCCATTCCAATCTAGGATTTTTATAATAACAAAATTCTCACTAATATTCATAGCCCTGGCCCTCTCTATAATTCACAAGTTGGTATTGGTGATCATTCGAATTTCATTATTCTAGTCAATTCTTGTCAAGAGAAAATTGCTTCAAGTCAGTCATAATTGTGTTGTAACAATAATTGTAACATGAGTGTAAACTACGATTTGATTTTGTTATTGTTCCTTCATTTATTTTGTTTGATTTCAAATTTGTTTTCTCTTTTCATTTTCTAGTTTTTTGACATTTTATGCTGGCATATTGGGTGGTCCCATATTGAACATTCAATTGATGCATTACCTAAATGGGAAAATGAATTTTCAAATCACAATCATGAACATAAAGAACTTTATTCTTCCAATTTCAATTGATAACATCTCTTATCAATTGATTCTTTATTCTCAACATAAGTGCCAACAAGAGAGTGTATTTTCACAATATGACCAAGGATGTAATTCAATTAATGATCTTCTATTGAATTTATCAAACTTCCATCCATATTTCATTGATACATTTGAAATATACTTGGAAATTTTCGCTAAAAAAAATATTGTTAATAATTTAACATAAGTACATAGGACTTACATACAAGCCATGGTGTCTAAGAGTTCATTTTCACGATCTAGCATATTATCTCCTCTTTTGAACCTCTTCCAATTATTAAATGAAATCCATTCAGACTTCTATGATCCAATTGAAATTAATTTGGAAGGGACATTCCAAGGGAAGGTGATTGTAAATAAGTTTTTTCATGTAAATATACATTCTGCATTTAAATTTAGTTCAATTAGTTTAATTATATTTGTATTTTTGTTATTAATTTTTGATATTTACATACATACTGGAAACAAAATGTTTGCATGGTTACATTGGAAGTATGACTATACCTAGTCATATTTCCTTTTCATTCAGTTAGCAATAGGAATAAATTAATTTAAATTAGATTCATTTTGTGTTTGTATTTATTTCGTTATTTCAATTTTTTAATAAGGAAGTAATGAATCCAACTTTTTCTTGGCATCCCTTTTCATTTTTTTGGAAAAGTGGCTTAGAACATATCAAAGTTCTTATATAGTCAGATCATACACACTTGTGAAAGCCCAATTTTCTTGTTTTTATTAAACTTCATGACATTTATCATATATGAAGTAATTCCAAGGATTTGTTACAACTTGGAAATTTTTGATTCACAAGTGTTTCTAAAAAGGATCATATTCACCACTTTTGTCCTCAAATGTAAATTGGATTGGATGCAATATGAAAATCCATTACTTAGCAATTTGGATTAAATAAATAGATGATGTTGAACATATGAAAATTTTGAGAAAAACATGGGATAACTTGAAGTTTCATGAGGTAAATTTACAGTCAATATTCTTCCAAGTATGCATTATCAAGTATCTTCATTTGTTGTTAGATTTTCTCTTTTTCATAGTTTATTTCTTATTTATGTTTTGGTTCTTTTTGTAGGTCTTCATTGAGTTGATTATGGAGACTTGAGATAAGCTAGTAGCCAACCATTTCTAAATAAAAAACATGTTCAGGGAAGTATTTGTTGTTTCGTCACAATTTGGGTATTCTTTAGTTTTTCTTCTTTTCATTAAAAACTTGATAGGACTTAATACATTATCATAAGATTCATATCACATCATTATAATATTGTAACTCTCCTCATAAGAAAGTTCTAATAAAGTCATTCTCCGATCAGGTATTCCCAATATTTAATATAATTATTAAAGGGGTTTTGTTAAAGGGAAAAGTTGAGCTAAGCACTTCTTTGTGAATATAATAATAAAATGCTTTACCCCACAGGATTTCCACATAGCATTATTGGAGCTTCTAAATATCAGATTTTTCAATGTGAACGTCATTTCTCTAATATCTGATATCCCAATACTCCGATCTCTGATATCCCTTCATGCTCATCCTCTGATAGATGACTTCACCGATACTGCGATGTCCATACCTCTCTGATACTCCGATCATCAATCTCTGATATTTCCAATCATCCGATATCAGATCAACTTCCCACTATCCATATTGGAACTTTCATGTTGGGACCTTCAATTGGTTGTTACTCTTTCATACCCCTGATATTAAATCTCTGATAAAGGGCCTCTGATATCCATTCCTGCTTATATCTTTTAGTTGTTACATTGAAAACCCTATTGGAAGGTGAGAATATCGCATGTTTCAAAGATACAACCATAAGATTTCTCCGAGATTGTTCTTTTGATACTGTCATATGTGTAGATCCACGTAAATTAATGTTTTTTACTTAGAAATATGAGTCAATAATCATATTATGCCTCTCATCTATGTATCTGAAATGAAACTCTTACACTCTATTGATCAGATTTTCTTCAAACGGAGGAAAATTCGCACAAAACTCCTATAACGAATGATCTTATCCATGATTTTATCTATGTTTGTTCCAAATCTAACAACCTTCAAGTTGAGATAAACCATTGTATTATAATAATTCATATTGCTTTCCCATTAGTCAAATTCCTTTCTTCCAAAGGAACTCAGAGCCTCTAAATTGGTGAATTTTGGAATCTCGATCCTTTGTTTTTTATTTTTTCCGAGATATTTCCTCAAAATTTCAAATTTGGTGACTTATTGGACTCTTGGATTTGTATTATATCAGAAGAATTTAAAACAAATTCTGACATTTACCTCTTTGATATTAACATTTCTTTTTCCTTCACTATCATGTCCATTATACTTAGTAAAGGAAATGACACCTATTTAGCTATATTCTCTGAAATTTTTGGTCTCATATTTTTGTAAGTTTATTTTGGCTTTAGAAAAGGTTTACAATATATTTGACACCCGATTTATTCTCATATTTATTAAATTTCGGACTCCTCTCATTGTAAGCTTATTTTACAGGTAAATGTAAGTACTCTTGCAATCATTTTTTTGCAAAACTTAAAATTATCTTATTATTGGAATGAAAGACATCAGAACTACTTTATATAATCTTATGAAAATTTTACCTCTGGTACGTGAATGTTTGATATACTAACATGAAAATGTTACTACATTATAAATTTAACAAACGTTTGTTATCAGACATGATCAATATCGTAAGTTTTGTTTGTAAAAATTACACAACAAATTTTGTTCCAAGATCTTGCTTCCCTTTAATATTCTAAATGCCGAGAATTCTTGTATCAGAGGTAAAATTTAAGTAAACTTCTCAAAACAAATGTCATTGTAAACATTATGAAGTAATAATTTTGTTTATCGGAGTTTTTCCCATTAAGATTTTTGGAAAAATTGAGCTCTCATCTTTCACTTTGATTCTCTTGGAAACTCATAACTTCAGAATATTGGATTAAGAATCTTCATAAGTCTCTCATCAAATCATTATGTTCTTTCACTATGTTCACATGAATTATTTTCTTATTATCTTTGTATACATACGTTACTTCCATGTTATCATGGTGGTATAGAACTTGGATCTATTTTAATCATAATTTCATCAAATCCAAGTATCTATACATCAAGATAACTTTGTGATTATAGGGATATACATTCTTCATGGTGTATGCACATGGGTCTCTTTTACTCTTTTCGTCAATCTACTTGGCCAATGAGAAATTTCATCACCTATGGTTTCTTTATGTTTTTTCTTTGAATCATTATTGGATGCACATTTTATTGTCTCAATCATCTTTTAGCGAGCATATTCATTTTCTTTTCAAAACACTCTTAAGAAACCGCTATGGTAATGCATCAATTGATAAGGAATTTGGAACAAGTAAAGGTAAAGGACCATGGTTAATTCATATTTGAATTCTCTTTTATTTGAATTTTTGATATATCGCTCCATACTTATCATATAAAGATTCAAGTCCTCTTCATATGCATAATTGCTACATTATTTGGATTTTGAATCGATTTCAATATTTTGGGGCTGATATAAATTCAAAATGAAAAAGTAAAGTGAACAATCATCGCTACAATTAATAAAGAAGCATATCTTCATTCTCTTTTCTGATGAATTTGGTTTACTTCAGATTCCTTGAACATGAAACATTGCTTCCTTTTAGTTCATTACTTGTTTTAATTTACATTTAATAAATGGTGATTTTGGGTCAATAAGTTTTCAATTAGTTCAACTTTTTCATACTTTTAATTTTAATTAAACGAACAAGTTATATTTTATTGGAGAAGATGATATCTCTCAACTAAGATCAAAATAAATTCTCCAATGGTAATTTTCATACCCCCATTTTCATTCATTTTCATTTTTTTACTTTTGGTTTCAGTTATGTTTTTAGTTTTTGCTGATACAAAACTTTGTTTTTCAGTTCTTCATGATCCTTTTTCACGCCACTAATGACTCAGAATTGGAGCTCATTCTCCTTTGTTTGGTTTTCTTTCAAGTTTTTGGGAAGCAGTAATGGTCATCATCAAATCAGCTAAATTAGGGAGTTTCTGAACCTTTAATATGTTTCTTAAGAATTACTTTTACCAGAAAATGGTTAATATGCTTTATTGTAGGATTTTCTTTGAAATAATAAAATTTGTAGCAGACAAAGTCTTTTCATTTGGGTTGAATTTCACTTCATGACTATTATTTCCCTTACGGTTCAGAAGCCTAATCGCTTATAACTATCCAAGACAAAATTTATTAAAATCTCAACATAAGAATGAACATACACATGCTTTTCTTCTTTTACTCTTTTTTTTGACACGTTTGTATAGTTGATCTTGTTGGGGTTGGCTCTCTAAATTTGGATTTCTCTTTTGAAGCTTTCGCTTTCTTCATTTTTTCACTTTTTAGAGTTTTTTTTATTTCTTTTACTACTTTAGTTTGGAGTTATTTTCCTTTTACTTTCAATTATGGTTTGATTTTGGTGACACCGTTGAGATTTATATGGAAGGCCTTTTTCTCACCCAACAATGGTTGGCATACATGGGAAAATATTTACTCTCTATTTCAGTGAATTTTATTTATCATTAAAGACATATCCTTATGGAGCCATAAAGCCCTCATGTTTTAAATCTTTTTCATGGAGGAACACACATCCTTTCTAAGTGATAGAGTTTAGCTTTTCAAAAAAATAACTGACCTGAGTTTAATTAAATGAATACCTGCCACCCCTCCACTTTATAAAAAAGCCTCTGCTTGATAATTGTGGGGAAATATTTTTGAGTCAACATTATTAAAGTATTGTATCCATTAACATAAGTCTCTATTACCATCCCACCTCTATCACTCAATTACATCATAAACTAAAGCTTGCAAATGATTTTATCAAAATGTTGATTAAAAGAGAAAGCATGAGAAATACACGTAAACTCGTCAGGGCTATGGACGCTTGCTGATAGCGAGGCTAGGATTGTATGGCATAAAAGACAAATTTTTCGGGGTATTTTTTCGGCTTGCTGGCAGCGAAGTGATTTCAAAGACCTTTCATAACAATGGATATAGGTTTTATGAAAAAAACCTTGTATGTACCTTCTTTTATTTCTCATACAAGGTAATATTAAAATAATTTTTTTCCAAATTTTAGATTCATTATTTTTACTCAAGTCTGTTGTTGAGTATTTATCTTTTCAAACTCATATTGCTTAATCTATTTATGTGGAACCCATGGGAATGTTAGATTGTTAGATGATTTTGTGAACTCTATTATTTTTAACCTTTGGGTAAATTAAAGTTCATTATCTTTAACTAGAGATAACTCGTTCTTCTTAGTGTGTCACCAATGTTGTAGGTAAAACCAAACACCCCTCATTCTTCATTTGTTTACTTCAAATAATGGGGACCTTTTCCATTAATTTTTGGCTAAAACACTTTTTTATGATTTTCATTTAGTTAATTGTCCTTTTGTCATTTTTTTCGTTTTCGTCGGATTTCTATTTTGATTATTTCATTGAGTCCAAATTTTAGAAAACTTTCCATCGATACTTGTTTTGGCTCATTTGGTTTTCCTATTTGTAAATGAAAATCCTTTAATGTTTGATCATTTGACACCTCGATAAAAAAATTGTACAAAATGTAACATATTTTAATTTTTGTAATTAAAATAGTAATTCGTTGTAAATATTAGCTTCTAGTTAATTTTCACTATTTTTTTTTCACTTTTCACTAACAGTCTTACAAAATCGTCCAACCAAATTGTAGAATAGTTAAAAAATATATTTTTGAAATCTCGATAATTTATGTGAGTTTCTAATTTTAAATGAAATTACAAAACCCAAAATCTCAAAATTAGAAAGTGATTGTAGTTCATTTTGAAAAAAATTTAATTCCACTCCAAATGGACTCCACTTTGCCTCACATCCTCCCTTCCTAAAAGAAACTTCCAATTTCAAAAGCTCCAATATAAAACTTCTAGTTTCGTATCTATGTTTTGTTTGTGTGCACATTTGAAAACTTGCCATCAGCAATACCCAATATCGTTTTATATGGTAATTAAATTTTTAATATAGAGTTCCGTCAACCTCCTTATAACTCCCACTCCTCCCTACGTCATCATGACATCCCTTATACCTCCTTACCACTCCACTTCACCTCCTCCTTTTCCCTCCACGTTAAATTCTCCTTATCATATTTTAAAAGCTACGTATGGTTTTTGTTTGTTTAAAAGTTTGATTATATTGAACTTATAATATTATAAATATATTATAATATGTTATATTTGAATTATAATTTTTATATAATATAATTTTAATTTTAATTAACTTTTAAACCATTTTTTAAATCTATTAAATTTTGTTTATAATTAATTTGTAATTAATCTAGTTTAATTTTATAATTATAATTAAATTAGTATTAATTAATAAATAATTGTAATTTAATTTAAGATCATATTTTAATTTAAAATTTATATTTTTGGTCAAACAATAAGTTTTCCAGAATTTTGGTAGTTTTGATATTTCAACTTTGAAAGTTCATAAGTTGATTTTTACTTGGCCAAATAAAGTCCAAGACAGCTCGTTGGATAGATAAAATCATGGATATTATTTATGAAGTCGTTTCATAATAAGTCGTTTCATAATCAGATTTGATCATTTAATGAGTCTAAAATTAAGCAGAAGATGAATTAGATATTTACAAGGATCAATGAAACACTTAGATTTCCTTTTATTTATTTATCTAATTGAACTTTGATTGGAGATTCCGGACTTGGTATTTTGATTTAATTTGTATTTTGATTGGTTTTGACAGGAAAACAATTGAAGAGATGAGAAAAAGAAAATTTCAATGAATGGGATTGCTCCAGCAATAGAAGAAAAATAATTTGAACCAATGAAAATGGTTGGAGCAGAATTCATCTTCAACAACTCTCCTATTTTGAAATATTTTTTTAAATTATAAATATTGGTTTATAGAATAAGCAAATGACTTCTCTTCTTTGCAATTCTGGAATTCTTAAAAGTATTATTGTAATGGGGATTTAGAGATGTAGGTGAGAGGAATCTAGGAGAATAGGTAGAATAATATAGGAGCTTTTAAGTTTTTTTGTAGAGGAGTTTCAGTGCTTATTTGCATTATTGTAGTGGGATTGAAGTCTTCTTTGTAGACAGAGATTGAGTTGCTAGCAGCGAGAGATTTGCACCACTGTAATCTTTTGAGGTTCTATAACTTGATTCATATTCATAATAAAGTTTATCTCTATAATTTTTGTATGACACTATTGTTTGCATATATTATTGAAATAAATGTTTTCAATTTTCAATTACATTTTTATTGTGTGAGTTATTTGTCGGCTTTAGCACTATTGTTAAATGTTAATTGTTAGCCCATTTAGAATCCCGAATAAGCTACCTTGCAGAATTAATCAGAAATGCATCTTGAAAACTGGAAATCATATAAGAACAAACATTTATTTTTTTAGGTTGGCTAGCTATCTGACAGTTTAAAATTTTTAGATTTTTTTCTTTTCTGCATGCCATTTTATTTGAACTACTTTAGTACTATGGCATGAATTTCTCGTTCTTATACATATTTTTATTAGGAGTTGGAGCTATTTGTAGTTAAATGTATGGTAAGTATTTATTAGACATTTAGTTGTTTATATCTACTTTATTGAGGATTAGATCTTGTGAACTATTTCCCTAGTCTATTTCCATTATCTAATTCCAATTCCTACATGCTTCTTTTCCAATCATTTTAGCTTGCTCTCAATTGAGAGAAACACTATTCTTTCCTTCAAATGAGATAGGATAAGTGCATCATAGCTTAAGATTTGCATTTTAATTCTTGTTTCTGCATCTTAGAAGTCCTCTTCCCAAAGAGGCAAACTTTAGTTGTGGCTTGATTGACCCCTAGATCATCTTTAGGATCACTCTCTTGCATGATCAACAAGAGGATTGATTTGATGTCTCTTCTCTATTGGTAGGTGAAAGTCATATTTTAAGCTAGTGAAGATAGAGAGAAGGTAATTAGACCTAGTTTAGTAAGTCAGAATAGCTATTTCAATGGAAAAGGAGCTTCTCTAAGTTCTTGACCAAGTGGTCTCCCTTATAATGTTGTAGGTGGAGATTTTCGAGCCTTCAAAAAATCTTTAAAACAATGGATTTCTTATATAAAATCATTAATCTCTACCCCTTTCTTTTCCATTCTCTTTAAGGGCTCCCAATCAATGACTTATAATCCTTCCAGAGGTCTTCAGCAAGGGGGATCCCCTTTTCCCTTTCCTATTTATAATTACAGGGGAGGGACTGGGAAGATACCTCAAAGAAGTAGGGTATGAAGACAAAATCATAGGGCTTTACATATATGGAAATGATCTTCCCATCACTCATCTATAGTTCTTTGATGATATTATTCTCTTTGGAATTCCAACATTGTGGAGATTACGGTTTTGAAAGCCATTCTCAATGAATTCATGGAGGCTTCAAGTATATATATATATATATCTGTGTGTGTGTGTGTGTGTGTTATTATACGGAGACATCTAGTTCATATTGTGCATTTCCATATAGGTAAACTCCCTTCTAAGTACCTGAGAGCCCCACTAGTGGAGAACTCCTTACAAGTATCCTACTAGCAAGGCATACTTCAAAAGATCTCCAACAAACTCAATAGATGGGCATCAAGGACCCTTAACTTGGTGGTCCATCTGGTCCTTCTCCAGTTGTTCCTTCAAACTCTCCCAATTTACCAATTATGAGTTGTAACAACCCCCAAATCAATCTTTAAAACCATCTCTTCCCTATATAGAATTTTTCTCTAGAGAGGAGATATGAGAGAAAGAAAATGGTCATTGGTTTCCTGGGAGAAAATTTGCGTCCCCAAGCTACCTAGGGGTTTGAGTCTAAGAGACCTAGAGATGTTCAATAAATAAATGGGGACTAAACCTCTGGTAGAGGTGGATTCAAGGAGGCAATGAACTATGGAAACAAACTGGAATAGGAAATAATACCAAACCTATTCTCATTTGAATAATATAAGAGCTATAGAATATCCATTAGGCTCCTCTATATGGAATCTAGCACAATCAAATAATAGCCTTATTCAAAATCATGCTTTCTATGAGATTAGGAATGGTCACACAACACTCTTCTAGAAGGATTCCTAGAAAAAATTTCCCCACGTAGGGGAATGTGAGGATGTCCCAAAGTTGGTGGCCTTTACATCAACTCAATAGTATACCACAGTGGAGGAATTTTGGAAACCTCCCCCCCATTCTACTTTATGGAGAAGGTGGAAGATGGTGGAGGATTGGCCTGAGCACCCAACCATGACATCTTGCCCTATATTAACTCAGTAGTTGCGAAATCATAAAATTTCAATGTATCAAGGCCATGACAAACTCTGTTGGGGATACTAAACTAAAGTAATATTTCCACTCAAAGAGGCTTATTCATTGTTGGTTGGACAAAATAAACTTTAGAGGGAACACCTCTGGAGAAAAATTTGGATGCATGACCATTGGCTTAAAGTCGCTCCATTGTTCTGGTTGGTTGGAATAATGAAAATCCTCTCATGGGATTGAATTTGGAAGAATGGATTCCAGGGTCCTTTGATCTAACCTCCATGTCGAAACCAAGAAGATAATATGAAGCATCTCCTAAATGTCTACCCCTTTGCTAATCGTTTATGGACTCAGATCTTATACATCTTTGGTTATTCATACTAGAACTAAAATGGTCTTGTGGAAACTATTAATGGGCCCAAAGCATATTCAATAATCTAGTTTTGAATCATGCATGGATTTTGGTTTTGCGATTTGTTATGTGGTTGACTAGGAAAGAAATAAATAAGATGATATTTAAACAACACATAGTTACCGATCAAACGGGAATTATTACCTCAAAATGGGAAATATAAAAAAAAACATTAAAAAAAAAAACATGAAAAAACAACCCAAAAATGAAAAGTTGCATTTGTAGTAACTATTTATTTATTTAATTTTTTTATTTTTTTTTCGGGGTAAATTTTCAACATTTAAAAAAAAAATTGTATATTGGAATAACCTTTCTTTTTTCGTGGTAAATTTTCAACATTTTTTAAAAATAAAAGTAAAAGCCAATTTGTTTGGTGCAAAAAACACGTCGGAAATGGAAAGTGTTGAAACACAAATTATAGAATAATAAAAATTTATGTTAAAAATTAAAAAAATGAAAATGAAAAAAACATTTTAAAATAATTGAAAACAAAAAAAAATCATTATTTTTTTTAAATTAAAAAAATAAAAATAAAAAATTCAAAAAATAAATAAATAAAATATAAATAAAAAATTAAAATTAAAAAATAAAAAATAAAACAAATAAAATAAATAAATTTAAAAAAAGAAATAAAATTTAAAAAATAAATATATATTACTAAAAAATATATATTATTTTACTAAATTAAAAAAAATATATATTATTTTTTATTAAATTAAAAAATAAATAAAATTAAAATTAAAAATACAAACCAAAAATTAACAAAAATAAAAAACATTACTTAAATTAAAATTAAAAAAAATTCAAAATTCAAAATGAAATAAAAATATTAATTTAAAAAACCATTATTAAAAAAAAAAATTTAAATATAAAAATTAAATCTATATATATATATATATATATGAGAAACAATATTAAATTTTAATCCATTGAAAAAAAAAAAACATTTTTGAATTTAAAATTAAAATTAAAACAAAAAAATTACTTCAAATTGAAAATGGGAAAAAATAAATAAATTAAAACTATTAATTTAAAACATAAAATATTAAATTAAATAAAATGTTAAATATTAAATTTTAAATGCTATATTTTATTTAATTAAAACAAAACAACAAAATTTAAAAAAAATTTAAAAAAATACATATTAAATTTAAATTAATTAAAAAAATATAGAACTTTATTAAATAAAATTTTTAAAAAAATGACTAAAAAACAATGTTTTTCCCTCTGAGTGGCCGGCCCTCGACGCCACCTGGGTGGCGCGACTTTCATTAATTTATTTATTTTTATTTATTTTTTGTATATAATTTTTTTTATAATTTCATTTTTTTAAAATAAATTAATATAATTTTTTTTAAATTTAATATTTTAAGATTTTTTATTTTTTATTTTTTATTTTTAGTTTAATTTTTTTTTTTTTGAAATTTTTATTTAAAAAATGCTTTTTATTTTTAATTTTACTTTTATTTTTTAATTTTAAAAAATTTTAAATGTTTTAATTTTAAAAAAATAGATTTTTGTTTTTAAAGTTATTTTAAAATGTTTTTTCCTTTTTTTGATTTTTAATATTAATTTTTTGATTTTCAAATTTTTATTTTTATTTTGTTTTTTAATTTTTAATTTTGTTTTTTTGTTTTTTTTTTTTTATAATTTAATTTTTTTTTTATAATTTATTTGTTTTTTTAAATTTAAATTTTTAAGTTTTAGTTATTTTTTATTTTTGTATTTTAATTATTTTTAAATTTTCTCTTTAATTTATTTTTTATCATTTTTGTTTTTAATTATGTGGTTTTTTTTAATAACTAAAAAAATGGTTTTTGATATATTTTTTTGGTTCAATTTTTTTTCTTTAAATTGTGTTTTTTTAATTTTTTCCTTTTTTAATTTAAAGTTCGAAATATTTAGTTTTCTTTTGTGTTTATTTATTTTGTTTAAATTTTTCATTTTTACAAGTTAATTTTGTTTTTTCTTTACATTTTTATTGGTTTTTAAAATTATTTTTTATATTTTATTGTTTTTTGTCATGTTTTTTAATTTTAATTTTATGTTTTATTACCAACATGAAAATCACCACTCTAAAAAAAAGTGGTTGATGCTGCATCACCACCTTTAAAAAATCACTAACGTTTGAAAACAAATATTCATACTTCATAAATAAAATATTTAAAGTGTCAAAAATATGCTAAAAAAAGGGTGATTTTGCATCACCACTTTTCAAAATCGAGTACTTTTTTTGCTACCTCGAAAAAGTAGGTATCAGTTCAGTTACCTATTTGATCCATAACTATGTTAAAAATGGAAAACAAAGACACAAGTCTATTAAATTGTCAAACAAAACATCAAGGAGACCATCCCCTCAGAGGATTGAACTCATGAGGACTCAAAATTTTATCAGCATGAGAGGATTTTGACCAAACTAGATTTCTAACCATATATGATCCCTAAAATCCCTAGCAAGATTCCTAGTACTAGGAGCGACTCTCCTAAAATGTTTACCCCTCCCCCAATTGGTTTTGTGAAGTTAAATTCCAATGGTGCCATTAAAGGAAATCCTAACCAACCAGGATATGGAGGGGTCTTTTGTGATTGGGAAGGATGAGCATTAAATTTGTATACTAGAAATTGTGGCATAACTAGTAACAATGTCGCGAAGTTCCTTTCTTTGGAAATAGGTCTGAGTCTAGCTAAAACTGAAGGTTACTTAAAGCTTCAAGTTGATGGTGACTCTCATATGGCTATAATAATAGTAAGGAAAATAATAAATGGGGGCCAAATAGAAAAATTGTTTAAGAGTTGGAAAATATAGAGCCGCATCACTCACTTTCAAAGCCTAATCCAATTTATAACTTCATTCATTGCTTCACACTCTTGATGTATGGTAACAAAGTCATGCACTTCCTGGATAATGTGGGATGCCATGACCAAACCCTCTACTTGGAAGTAACATGGTATGATGATGCATCATCCAATTCAAAGGAACAACTCTGAATCATCCTAGAGAAAGACAAATTGTCCCTAATCAAGGTGTTAGAATTTGAGACAATGGAGGATGAGGGGGACCCTTCAACCTCGCCACCTCCTATTGCATTTAAGAGTGGGGTAGCATGGCCAACCCACTCCATGAATTCACACATGCAAACAACTATTACCTCCTTTCACAATCTCATTGAAGACTACTCTCCATCTAATCACTCAGCTTTGAGATACCTTAGCCTTGTGTTTAACTAGTATTCCTACAATATCCCCCCTCCACTAGTGGGAAAATTCCTTTGTGAAACAAGAAATATGTGGCTCAAATTTATATACTAGAGTTTAAGGTTGTGGGACAAGTTATGTGTTTCCACGGTGGTGTAGATAACAATGTATTTACATGGCCAAGGCTCAACATGCATGATAATTCCTAGAGGTTTATTTTTTGGTGATGCTAATCTATAATGCATGTGCTATATGTTGACCAGCAGTGAGGGAAGAAGGCCATTGACATCAGTGTAGGATATATATAGGATGTAGGTGGAAATTATGATGATATATAGATCAGGGTAGGGACAGTGATAACCGTCATTTTTACCTCACAGTGATTGATGCCCCTCGGTATTGCAGAGAGAATACTGCTACTCCCAAGGGTTTCAACTCCCAAAGGTCCCAAGGTTCGTACAAAATTAAGAGGGTTGGAAATATGTGTGTAAAATGTACCATATTATTCTTCTTTTTATTTTATGTGGGTGAAAACACTAAGATGAGATTTAGTTACTTAGAGACCATTATACAATTTATTCTACAAGTAAAATTCAAAATTACAGGAAGTAAACGACAGTAAGAAAATTTACATTAATTGCAAGAAAAATAAATAAAACCATTTTAACTCTTATGGGATAAAAACATGTCTATTCTATTGTGCAAAGAAAGAAAACTCACAACTGAAATAAAGCATGTAATTATCAAACCCTAATTTTGTAGGAAAAGGGAAGTTTTCTATAGCAATAAGGTTAAGGAATATACTTGGTCTCTTGGATTATAAACTTCATATTCAGGGTCTTGGGTAGGTTGTAACACATCAAATAATACTAACCATGCATTAGATGCAAGTTTGGATTAGTTTCGAATAAAAAATGCAAGTTTCTACATGAGTCCTTGTTTTGTTGCAGGGCATAGTCCAGTCAGCAAGAAAATGTACTAAGTATGCAATTTAAAGGTGGAATGAGCTAGGGGAAGGGTAAATTATGATCAAATATGCATTTCCAAGTACTCATGTCAATGGTAGATAGATATATTTAGTGAATGGGTGAATGTGGGGTCTCTTGTAGCTCTGCAAAATAGGAAATTGTATAGTGACAACACACATAAATTGATGAACGCAAACTAAAAATCAGCAAAAAAAGTGAAATTAATGCATGAAAAAAGGTGCTAACTAAAAAAAATAATTACTACTAGTATTACCATATAGTTATTCAAATTACAATGCAAGAAAGGACTGTAAACAAGCTAACTAATTAACCTTGCATAAAATAATATACATAGATGAAATTGAAAAAATAAATATATGAATAAGTGCATGAAAAGATAATAGTTTAGAAGGATCTTGAGAACTTGGGGTGGGCCCTAACCCAAGGAGGCTCTGATCCTTGGAGGAACAATACTATAAGAACCAAAGATTCATTTCATTAATAAAAAAATGTGTGTATATGAAAAGTTGCAGAACTATAACTTCTAAGCTAATTTTTCTACTAACTCAACTATTGCTAGCTCATTTTAGCTTTCTACTTTTTCCCAATTGGCTACTCAATCCCTTTATTTATACAATATGGATGGGGGGCAGCCTCCTTGAAATGAGGATTTCTTTCCCTCCATAATCCATGAAAAATAGGATCATGTTCCCTGAGTGACCTCACAGCTACAAGGAGAAATTAGTGCTTCAAGCCTACTGAGTTTGATCATCCTACAGTAAGGGACAAGTTCCACCTCGTGATTTGTGTCAAATATTCTCAATATCCTACATCATAACAAATTAGGCACACAAAGTATAATAAACATCTCTAACCTTCCTAGGAACATATTTAAGCGAAGGAAATGTTATTAAGTGTAGAAGGAGAAGTTTAATGTGCCTAGGAAAGTTCATTTGGGCCTTATGTTATACCTAATTAGGAGGACATCATACTAATCTACTAAAATTGTTTCTCATCCTTTGAGAAACCTATTCTTCTTCTTTTATCTACCTTCATCGTTCATTTCCTTGATGACTTGCTTAACATCCCATGTTGTGCCAGACATGGCTGTCCCTACTGGATAAAATTATGTATTTGTATCAATGTCATTCCACTCTCTTGGCTCTTCCTCTTGGATTTGATGTTCTTGAAATACAAGTATCAAAGGAGGATTGAATCTGAATCCAATCCATTAGGTCTCAAGTTTCTAGATGATTCTTTTATATAAAGGGGTTTTTGCTAGTGCAACTTGTAACTTGTCACATGAATGATATTCCCTTATCTTCATGTTGGATGGCATTACTTACCATCTCCTCTCGCAGGCATGTGAACTCTCTTCCCCAAATAGTCTGAAGGTATCTTTGAAGTGGAGGATGGCCTCTACCTACCTTTTTTTGTAATTCTTCACCATTTTAGGGCCCTTTACTATGATTGCATGGCTAGAAGTGTGTATGGTTGGATTAGGGCACTTTGGTATGATCTAAAATGGTTGTTTCATCTCTATGTCCAAGGATATTTTTACTTATTCTACTTGTATCTCTTCATTATTTAGCCAAGATTTTAGGGCCATCATTTGTGTGTCTACCAAATATGGATTTAGGTCACATATGGTCATATTAGGTAGCACCAAGTTGTGAATGTAAAACTTGTCAATATTGTTCTTGTCTTTTTTGTTGCACTGAAGGAAAAAGTCAATAAAATCGTTCACATATTCTAGAGGAAGATATCCTCTTTGTGCAAGCATCTTGATTTGAAATTGGCACCATTGCTCCTTTAGAAACAAGGAGTAAGTTTTAGATGACCTCTTTGTTAGGTCCCTATATTACTAGTGTATTCCCTTATTGTTGTTACTTTAGCCTCCTTATTGTTATCGTTGTACCCCTGTAGCCCCCATATTGTTATTATTGTGCCCCATAAAAGCCACTATTGTTATTGTTGTGCCCTTACATTATTATTGTTAGGTCATCTAGGATTATATTGTGACCCGATGGACTCCTATATAAAGAAAGGACATTTTGTCATTTGTACAATCCAAGAATTTTTCATTTATTTAATGTAAAGGAGGTTCCCCCCTCGAAGTGGCTGATTTCTAAGGCTTTTATCTCTCTTTTATTCTATTTTTGGAGCTGGTTTCATAACATTTGGTATCAGAGCTTTGTATTCTAGGGTTTCGCTGCTTCAAATAGGTCATCGTGGAATTTTCGCTATAAATTTTTTTCTATGAAGGTTCAGAAGCTAAAAAAACCCATTTGCAAAGAAATCCCGAGGAATTTCGTGTAAAAATTTCAGATCTTGGTTTACAATATTTTTAGAGATAAGATCTCTGGAAGTTAGGGTTTTTGTAGGCTCCTGAATTTCATCTCAAAGAGGTGACCTTGGGAAAATCATCATAACTCTCTCTCTCTGAGCATTATATTGGAATTATGTAAAAAGTGGACAAAATTAAATGGACTGTAGTGTCCTTTGTATCAATTGCAAAGCCGAAGGAGGAAATAGTGACACGTGGTATGCTGTAAAATTTAGCTCTATTGAACTAATCCATAATTAGGTCATTGTGGGAGATTTGGCATAACTTTGTCTTGAAGAATCAAAATCAGGTTAGACCTATGGCATTGGAAAGAAGATTCATAAGGCTACTAAAGGACTAAATATAAAATCTTGAGGATCCAAAATTACAGAGATACATCAGTTTCAATATCAAACTCCTCAAAAGCAATAAAAGGTTTGTGCTTTTTTTTCAAATTGCATTAGTCTTGTTTGAAAAATCAGTTTGAAGTGATTCCAAGGGCATATTGAAGCATAGATATTAGTATTGTGTTCTAAAATTACCCCTAAAAATAATTCAACACCTATTAAGCCCTTACAAGGCTCTACTATGACTCATGAAGAGGAAGAAGTGCAACATGATATATCAAAATTATAAGAGCAAGTGCAACAACTTTCGCTCTTGCAAAGAGCAACAAAAAATGAAATGGAAGTTTTGAAGAAAGGTGTGGAAGCTAAGATGGATGGTCTGAAGAAAGTCGTGGAAGCTAAGATGGATGTTTTGAATAATGGCATGGAAATTAAGATGGATGACATGGAAGAAAAAATGAAAGACAACATGGAATACATAAATAATGCTCTAAAAGAAGACATGGAAGGTTTGAAGGAAGGTTTGAAATAGTTTATACAAGAAATGATTCCTAATTTTGAAAATATAGTATAGGAAACTCATGATGAGAACAAAATAAATGTTAATCATGATTTCATAAACTCTAATGTTAGATTGAAGGCCCACCATATTCCAAAGATCGATGATGAGGAAGTTTGATGGCAAGGATCCTGTAACATGGATACTACAGATGGAGCAATATTTTGATCTCAATAATGTGAAAATCACACAAAAGGTATGCATTGCAACTTTATATTTAGAAAAAAATACATTTTTATGGTATCTATGGCTTTGATCCCTTAAAAAATTGTCACTTGGTCAATTTTTACGGAGGAAATCATGGCACATTATGAGGATACAAAAAGCAACAACTTCTTTAGCCAATTGATAAATCTCAAACAAAATGGTTCAGTGGTGGAGGACATTGAGGACTTCCAAAAATTGTATATAAGGGTAATTGATATTCCAGAGGAACACAGGATTAATGTATTTATAGGGACTTTAAAGGATAACATCCAACATGAGGTTCACCTTTGGGAACCTGATTCATTGGAGAAGGCATTCAGGTTGGAAATAAAATTGAATGTAAAATTATGGCTACAAGGAAGCCTACCACTCACATCTATAAAGATGGAATTGTTTCTACTCCTAGACCTCCACAACCAGCTACAAGTTTGACACCACAACAATTGGAAGAAAAAAGAGAAAAAGGGCTTTGCTACAGTTGTGATAGCGAATACACTAAAGGTCATAAGTGTGCTGAGAAGAAATTATTTTACATAGATTGTGAATATGAGGAAGAAAATGAACAAGAAACTTCAAAAGAAATGAGTATGACCATATCCTGTAATGCATTAGCAGGAATCACCACTGCTCAAACTCTTAAGATAGAAGGACATATCAAGAATAAAAATGTAATAGTGTTGATTGATTCGAGTAGTACCCATAATTTTATTCATTGTAAGGTAGCCAAGCAATTGAATTGCTTCTTATACCCAACACCAAAGCGTCAAGAGATGGTTAGAAATGGAGGAACTATAAATTGCTCTAGAAAATGCCATAATATCAAGCTAACCAAGGGGGAATATGTATTGAATATTCCAATGCTTTCCATTCCAATGGGAGGTGTTGATGTTTTACTAGGAGTACAATGGTTACAATCTTTGGGGATGGTAGCTTTTAATTTTCAAGAACTTTCCTTGAAATTATTTTCGGAAGGAAAGGAATTTGAATTATAGGGTATCGCAGGGAATTTGGGAAAGATAATAAGCTCTAATGTCATGACAAAGCTTCTGAAGATAGAACAATGAGGTGTAATTGCACAATTATGCTCATTAGAAGTTCCAACATCAAAATCATCTATTTCTCCAGATCTCTAAAATGTCTTGGACAATCATTCCAAGGTCATTAGGGTAATTTTGAGGTCTAAAATGGGCCTCCTAAAGAAATTATAAAATAATAGTGGAAATAATAAAATAATATTTTATTACATCATCAAATTTTATAAGGAAAAAATAAAAAACTGTTTTTTAAACTCGTATTTTGAACTTATCCCCCTATTTTTTTACTCAAACTTTGAGCAGGTACTCGTTGGATGCAAAATTTAATTCCCCATCCAAGGAGTACCCATGTCGCATACTTTTGATGGACTCTTCTACACGAAAAATAAGAAATACATGAAAAATGTGATTGCAATCATGTTTTTTCATGTATTTCTCATTTATCATGTAGGAGTGTCCACCAAAAGTATGCAACATGGGTACTCCTTGGATGAGGAAGTAAATTTTGCATCCAATGAGTACTCCTGCTCGAAATTTGAGTAAACCCTTAGGGAGATAAGTTGAAAAGGTAGTTTTATTATTTTATTCTTTTTTATTCTTTTTACTTTTTTACTCAAATAATGGTGCATCATCCCCCATGGTTGGCATCATCATCTTGAATCTTATTGGTTCTCATAAATTTTATTTTGGTTATACATTTTTCTTAGGAGGCCCATTTTAGACGTCAAAATTCCCCTAATGTGTTTGAAACTCCCAAAGGACTCTAACCTATTCATGATAATGATCATGCTACTCATTTGATTCCAAGAAGTGTTCCCCCAAACATCAGGCCTTACAGATATCCTTATGTCCAAAAATCGCAATTGAATGTATGATTGCATAAATGTTAGAGGCTGGTATAATTCAACCTAGTCAAAGTTATTTCTTTGCTCCAGTAGTATTGGTGCACAAGAAGGATAGATCATGGCACATGTGTCCAGATTATAGGGAGATCAATAAGCTATCACTATTAAAGATAAATTTCCCATTCATGTGATTGATGAATTATGTGATGAATTACATGGAGCAATTTATTTTACCAAGTTGGATCTTCGTTCAAGATATCATCAAATTAGAATGAAGACTGAAGATATTCCAAAAACAACATTTCAAACTCATGAGGGTCATTATGAATTTTTGGTCATCCCTTTTGGCCTTACCAATGCACCTTCTACATTTCAAGGGTTGATGAATTTCATTTTCAAACCATTCCTTAGAAAATTTGTGTTAGTATTTTTTGATGATATACTAATCTATAGTAGGTCTTGGAAGGATCATGTTCAACTTGTTGACAAGGTGCTCAAACTATTGGAGGAGAAAAAATTATATGAAAAAACCTCCAAATGTTTCTTTGGAGTACAAGGGGTGTAATATTTGGGTCATATTGTATCTTGGGAGGGTGTTAAGGTAGACCCTAACAAAATTAAAGCCATTAAGGAATGGAAAGTCCCCACAACCATAAAGCAGTTGTGAGGATTTCTCAGGTTAACAGGGTATTATCACAAGTTTGCACCTCTAACAACATTATTGAACAAACATACATTTTCATTGACTCTTCAAGTAACTAAGGCCTTTGAACATCTTAAAGAGGCAATGTGACTAGCACCGGTCTTAGCTATGCCAGACTTCAAAAAAACCTTTATTGTGTAATGTGACGCCTCAAGAAATGGAATTGGTGTTGTTTTAATGCAAGAAGGAAGACCCGTTTCTTTTGAAAGTTGTCCAATCAAAGGAAAGTATTTATAGAAAGCTGATTATGAGAAGGAAATGTTGGAAATACTACATGCACTAAAGAAATGGCAATCTTACCTAATGGGAAGATACTTTAAGGTAAAAATTTAGCATGATAGTGTTAAATACTTTTTGGAACAAAGATTATCTTCAGAAGAGTAGTAAAAATGGGTGACAAAGATGTTGGATTATGACTTTGAAATCATCTACAAAAAATAGAAGCTAAATGTTGTTGTAGATGCACTCTCAAGAAAGGATGAGGAGTTGGAAGCATTGCTTTGTGCCATTTATATTATCCAACTAGATTGGATAACCAAAGCAAGAGAAGAATGGAAGAATGACAAAGAAGTGTGGACACTCATTCAAAAATTTCAGCAAGATCCTAGTACATATGATACATTTAGTTTGAAAAATTATTCCTTATGGTACAAAGATCACTTGTATCTTTGTAAGAATTCCCAACTAAAAAAAAGGATTCTTTTGGAATTGCACACCTCTCCCTTCGGATGATACTCAGTATTTTTAAAAAATTACCACAGGGTGAAGAAGGATTTTTTTGGGATGGCCTTAAATATGATATTCAAAAGTTTGTGGTGGAATGTTTGGTTTTCCAACAAAATAAAGTTGAGATAATTAAGACCCAGGGTCTTCGACAACCTTTATCCATTCCAAGTCAATGTTGGGAGGAGGTTTCAATGGATTTTATCACAGCTTTACCTAAGTCAAAAGAAAAGAGTGTCAACATGGTGGTAGTTGATAGACTTACCAAGTATGCACACTTTTGTGCATTATCTCAACTAGATCATAGCTCATCTTATCATCGTCAATCCGATGGGAAAAATAAGATAGTGAAGAAATTTTTGGAAGGACATATTTGTTGGTCTGTATTTGATAAAACAACAGAATGGGTCAAGTGGTTACCTCTCGCTAAATGGTGGTATAATAATTCCTTCCATACTGCAAAAAAAATGACCCCATTTATGGCACTTTATGGATATCATCCACCATCCATCACATAATCTTTAAGAGAAAATTCTAAGGTTCAGGTAGTGGGAGATCACATCGAGAATCAAAAACAAGTTCTCCAACTCTTAAAGGATAACGTAAATTTTTCACAAAATCGAATGAAACAAAAAGAAGATCAACATCATGGTGAGAGAATTTTTGATGTAGGACACTGGTTATTTTTACAGCTACAACCATACAAACAAATGTCCCTCAAGCAAGCTAAGGATAATAAATTATCGGCAAAGTACTATGGTCCTTACACGGTGTTGCAAAATATTAGTACTATGGGATACAAATTAGAGCTTCCTGCTTCTTCTCAAGTGCACCCAATTTTCCATGTTTCATGCATAAAGAAGGTTATAGGTGAAAAAATTCCAGTTCCAACAATATTGCCAGAAGTTGATGAGGAAGGAAAAATCATATTGGAACCTAAAGCAGTCACGGAAATAAGAACTTGACAACTACGAAATCGATCAATTTCAGAGTATCCCATCAAGTGGAAGAACTTACCCACTGAAGATTCCATATGGGGGGATGAGAATTTTATACAAAAGCATCCAGAGCTACTCAAGCATTGAGGACAACACTTTTTTGAAGGAGAGGGGTATGTTAGGTCCTTATATTACTGGTGTAGTTCCTTATTATTGTTAGTGTAGCCCCCTTATTTTTATTGTTGTAGCCATGTAGCCCCCATATTGTTATTATTGTGCCCCATAAAAGCCACTATTTTTATTTTTGTGCCCTTACATTATTATTGTTAGGTTGGCTAGGATTATATTGTGATCCCATGGAATCCTATATATAGTAAGGAGGTTTTGTCATTTGTATTATCCAAGAATTGTTCATTTATGTAATGTAAAGGAGGTTCCCCCCTCGAATTGGTTGATTTCTAAGGCATTGATCTCTCTTTTATTCTATTTTTGGTGTTGGTTTCCTAACATTCCTCATATTAACTACTTCCATGGAGAGGTGTTCCATGATGCCTAGGTTGGTTTCAAGAGTTGCAACTTGAGTCTCTTTCCCCGATAGAATTTTTTCAGTTTTTTGTAGTTGGGCCCTTATCTGCTTATGATCCCTTTCATTTACCTCATCAAATATAAGGAGTGACATCTCCTCTCTCATATTTTTCATTTCTTCCTCTATCCTTCCAACATCAACAAATCCCTTAGATTCTGAAATTTTCTTCCATTTGTAAGTTCTAAGATTTTGTTCTTCAACCTCGAAAAATAATATTAGTTCTAAGTGAATAGGGAGTACTATTCCTGCCCCAATCCAAGAATAGTAGTAAGAGGATCCTTTTAGAGCTTCTTGTGGCTCTGTTGTGTGTTCTTGTAGACCTATTGGGTGCTCCTATAAATTGTTGTTTGTTCCTATAGTCTTGTAGGTTTATTTTGTAGCTATTATGTTTATGCCTATAGCCATGTAGGTCAAGTAATTAGTCCTTCTATTTGAAATTTAAACTCATTTCCTTTAAGAGGTGTAGGTGTTACTGCTAGTTGTACCACTAATGTCATTGGTCTCTACCCTTCTTTGTTTTGAGTCCCTCCTTTCTTAGGGCTAGGAGTTTCTTCGATGGTTATAGGAGTGGGAGATGGAGGCTTTGGATTTCCAGTAAACCATATTCTATTACTATTTCTTCTTCTGAAATAAAAATGAGTTTCTCTTGGTATACTTTCCTTGGGTTTTTTTGGAGTGCTTATGGTTTCCAATGTAGTAGCAACCTCTTTTTCTTCCTCTAAAATTTCTTCCCATCATTTTTGTTCTTTAGTGCTTTATGATACCTCCTCCTTTCCCTTTTTATTTTGCCTCCTTGTTGTTTTAATGTCCTCCTAAGGATTATTTTTCTTTTTTGGGACTTTGTTTGTGGTGTTGGTACTTCAGCCTAGGCTCCCATCCCTACTGGTTGTAACTGATCCAATTTTGTTTCAACCAATTATTTTGCAATTGGTGGCTCTAATAAATTTTTCTAGTGCTATACTTACCATATTTCTGCCTCTACTTCTACTTTTTTTTTTCTGCTTTTATTTTTGTGTCTTCTAACCTTGTTTTAGGTTAATCTTGGGATTATAAGAAATCCCATCTATCTATGTTAATAAAACCTTCCTAGAAAATAGGGTTTTGCAAGTGTTCGAAGGCCTCCATGACTATTATCCTGATCAGACCATCATGATCCAATTAATCATGTTACCCATCCTTCACTTTTGTGCGCATTTATTTCATGGATTGAAGGGGAAAATGTGGGATGTTAAGTCTTTCATGGATAGGTAGTTCAACTTGGAATTTTATGTTGTATAGGAGCTTGAACTCGTAGGCATAGAAAATTATTAATCACCCTTCACAGCAAAATTATTTAAGGTTGTGATATGTAATTTCATCCATAGGTGTTGTAGGCTCTCCCTCCTAATCCCAAATATTCTTTAGGTTTCTCATTAGGGAGGGAAAATCCTCTTTTTTCATTGATTTCCTTATGTATTTCCTCCTTACACCATTTAGTACCCTTGGGGAGGGTAGTCACTCTGCTAATGAGATATAAATCAAGGTATATGATCAAACCCTTAACTAAAATGACTATTTCATGGCCTTAAGTATGTTGTAAGTTTAGAGAAAATTCTAAGACAAAATCGTCATCATAACCCCTTAATCTCTCAAAGAACCCTGGCAAATAATAGTTTCCAAAATATCTCTGACCTCAACGTTATGATGAATTCAAGTTGTATCTATGGATTCCCATCTATTAAATCCCTCTCCCATGGTGTGATACAATTCTTAATATATATGGGAAAGAAATATTTTTTTATAAGGGAGTATTGTTTTTGTGTTGCTACAGGAATTAGGGTTTCTTGTGGTAGCAAAAGGATCCTATTGCTTAGAATAAATGTACAGTTTTTCAAAAATAGAGAAGGAGAAGACTCATCAACTAATTACTCCATGTAATTCATCATCATTTTGGAAATTTTTTTTCTTGAAGATAATCAAACTGCATAGCTTATGCATTGGTTAACTCGGACTTTCTAACACATAAAACTCTTCTTGACACTAGTACATTTGGGGGAAATTCCGACGCTTTTGACCAAATGTCGGAAATTTCCCCAAATTTTTTCAATCCTGCCCGAAATCGTCACCATACTGACATTTAGAGAAAGGTGTCGCAATACTGACACTTAGACAAAGTGTCGCAATTGCGATGTTTGGAGGAAGACGTCGCAATTGCGACACTATGCCCCAAAGCGTTTCTATTGCAACGGCTGCGTCCAAACGTCGCAAGTGCGACACAATGTATAAGTGTCGCAATTGCGACGTTTGGAGGTAGTCGTCGCAATAGCGACGCTTTTTCCTTCGTCAGTATAACGACACTTATATGCGCGCTACATAAAAAAATGATTTTATTAAAAACTACGACACTTATATGCACGCTACATAAAAATGATTTTATTAAAAACTACATTAACGTTTGATATCACGTGCACATTCGCCCTCAGCTCTTGTAGAACAGCATTCGTCCTCAGCATTTTCCCTCAACTCTTGTAGAACAGCATTCGCCCTCAGCTCTTGCAGAATAGCATTCGCCATCATCATTTTCCCTCAGCTCTTGCAGAACAACATTCGCCCTCAGCTCTTGCAAAACAACATTCGCCCTCAGCATTTGCCCTCAGCTCTTGCAGAACAGCATTCGCCCTGCATTTTCCCTCAGTGTTCGCCCTCAGCTCTTGCAGAATAGCATTCGCCCTCAGCTCTTGCAGAATATCATTCGCCCTCAGCATTTGCCCTCAGCTCTTGCAGAACATCATTCGCCCTCAGCTCTTGCAGAACAACATTCGCCCTCATCTCTTGCAAAACAGCATTCGCCCTCAGCTCTTGTAAAATGGTAAGTTCTTACTGCAGGCCCTTCCTCCTATAGTAGGGTTGACTCTATTTGGGTTTTTTTGGTCAATTCCATTGGATTGTGTTAGGCTATAGGGTTCTCTCTAGGCAGAGCCTTTACAACATGCAATGGAATTGCAGCTGCTTCATCAATAACCAATAGCTCCACTTGAGAAAACTTTTCATAATATTGGTGTAGGATATACTGTAGAGAAAACAATTGTAGTTATCATTCGTGCTCCAATATATTAATATACTTTTTACATTGAACTGAAGAAAGGGAAACAAGAAAATGCTAGCCATCATACAATGCTTTGACATAAGAGTTTTGAGTGACATACTTGAAAAAAAAAACTCATCCACTAATATTTATAATCATTTGAGTTATTCAAGTTAAACACAATGTCAAGAATCAAGATTCAATACCCTCTATTATCTTCATCACCCAATACAAGATTTAAATTTTTCCCAAAGAAACGCTTATTAAATTGGCAGCCATTATTTCTCCCTGCTTTAAAAACCCTACATTTAAATGAAAAAAAGCATTGCATTTCAACTACAAAAATATATTAGTGTTCAAGTGTACATGTGTGCATCACTTGTGTAGGGTATTCCTTTTCCACTTTCACATTATCCAAGAATGTGTGCAGTATAGTTCATATTTTTTGTGATTTAGATTATCTTGAAAAAGGAAAGGTAAATTATTTCCCATGGAAAAAGAAGGTTTTCCTTTTTTACTACTGGAAATGGTACAACAAAGTTCCATTTCTACCCGAAACTCCTATGAAACAGGAACCAAATAAAGGCCATGTCCTCAATGGACATCATTTGGCTTTGAAAATGGCCATTGCACCATGTTGTTTCTTATATTACATCATGATATTTTCTTAGGTCATTTCTTGTTTCTTGAGATGAAAAACAACCAAAGAAATTCTGAAGATCCTTTCAAGAAATAAATGACCATTTCTCAATCATATCTCAACTATTTTTCATTTTATTCAGTGGTTGCTTACTTTGAGAGAAATTTGACACTTTTATAAGGAATATAACATAAAAACACAAAATGGGAAGGAATTGATGAGGTAGATGACCTTTAGTTGTTGTCAATTAAGAATTGATAATACACGATGCATGTTCTGTACTACAAACTATATTCCTTCCTGGAGTTAGGACACAGAGTATTGAATCAAAGTTGTAGTTTCTAACTTCTTGTATTGGTTCATCAATCTTGAAATTCAGACATTACATGTCTTCATTGCTTCATGTTTGAATAATTTTCATCATATCGTACAATAGGAAATTAGGAATTATGATTATTATTACTTTATGGATCTGTTAAGTTACTTTTAAGGTTGCATGGTTTAGTGTGAAATTATTCTTGTGTGCCCCTAGGCCCAGGTGAAGGAATGCCAAGGACTAAGAACCCTAGTCTTTAAATGGTATTGTTTCTTATACCCAAAAACCCCTCAACATCACTTCTTATTAGTTCTTAACAATAGTGTTGTAAACAATTTGAGAATTGATATAGCAAAATCTCGCACTTCTCAAGATAAATTCCTAAAGCTAGAGTGTGATACCATGTGTAATTCAATAGCCCCATTGTCACCTCACCAACCTCTTTTCACTTCCGGCTAGCTCTCCTCCAACTCAAGGGGGGTTCTCCCTAGTAGATGTTAGGGATCTAATGGCCCAACCAAACCAAGTCAAGAGCCCCCTAACTCTCTATGTTTACTACTATCAATCAAAATATTGAACAATAGGGTCGGACATGCATCCTGAAGATAAAATTGCCAGGGTATTTTTGGGTAATTTCAAAGGGAAAGTCCCCAAACACATATAATCAAGGAATTATAACGTGATTTCAAACATTAAATATCAACAAAATCGTTTAAAGGATATTGAAAGGAAAAAGGTAATGGAAGATAGAAAGTGCCTTACTTAAATGCTCTAAGGATTTTTCAATAGTTGCTCCAAAAGCTTCACTTCAAGGCCCTTCAAGATCGTCTCCAACAATGCTATACCATCGGCTTCAACAATGTTGCTCCAAAAATGTCCTCAAGGTCTTCACAACAAGTTTACTAGAATTTTCTCCAACAATATATTCAATAAGGTCTTCATTGTCAACTCGTCTCTTGTTTGGGTGCCTTAATGTGCAATGACATGTTTCTAGGACTGAATTCAATGCAAGGAATATTTGAAACTCTAACTCTGTCTTCCGGTGTCTTATTAGAAATTATTTCAGTTTTCAATTTGTGTTTTCAAGTTAGATATTGTTTTCAAGTTTTTACATTTATAATTTTATTGCATTGTAGAAGACTGATCAGGGTAGTACATGAACAACCCCGAGACGGGATGATCGCGGAAAGAGGCCAGCGGAAGAACATGTAAAGTGCCAGCATTGCTCTATCTTCAGGTATTTTAGTTATTTACATAATTGAAATAATATTAATTTTGTTCAAATATGCAGACACCTAGCCATGGTACACTTGATGATCCCCTCTTTGAGGAAGAGCTTTCTTCATCCCTATCTCCAGCGCTCTTGTTGCGAAAAAAGGCATGAGATGCAAGGTCGGAATTTAATACTTTGATAGACGCGCCTCAAACACCTGAAACAGAAGAGAGGATAAAACATCTTATGACCCAGCTAGAAACATATTAGGTAATAATAAAAAGTCAAAAGGATATTTTTTTTGTTCTGCATGAGATGAATTGTGATAGTTTGATTTTTAATTTTTACATTGACTAAACTAACAAAAATTTCTTTTGTATGTAGCGTTTTCTAGCACTTGCTGAACCCGGTGTTGGTGGTAGTGGGACACAAGGGCAAGAGATTGCCCAGCAACCCTCTTGTACACCTTCTACTCCTTTAGGTGCCAACCAAGAAACACACCCTGCACAAGCAGACACCCAGCCAACCGTTGAACGTGTTGGCAGTGATGAGGCTGATATGGCCAACTACCTTATTGTGTTTCCTGGAGCTACACGTGTCAGCTCCACAGGGACCATTAATGGCGCGTTGTTGGTGAATGATGAAGGTGTCCCTATAAAACACGTACGACTCCCAGGGAAATTTTAATATTTTAACTATTTCATGTACTCTATCTAAAACATATTTATCATGATTTTTATTTTTAAATTAATGATAATATCTTTTTTTTCTGTGTAGGAAACAATGAGTTCTACAGGTTTTTGGAGAGCCATGCGTTGGTAGTTTTTGGCCCAACCATATGCACAAGGTGGAATTCCCAGAATTCCAACCTGAAAAAAGAACTTCTAGATTATCTAGAAGCCCTTTTTGGGGTCGGCACATTTGACAGAACAACGATGGCTCGGGTAGCCGGAAAATATTTGAAATATACCAGGGACACCTATAGGACACAATTTCAATTTAACCCTAGATACGAGCGTCCTCTCACAGTTCCAGAGAGTGAGTGGAGAGCACTCATCCATGACGGAAAAGAGAAAAGGGCAAAGAAATAAAGAAAAATGCCAACTGGACCCGCAAGGTAAATTAAAACTTTAATTCAATAGCTTTAATTTTCTCTATGTCTAAAATAAAAGTGTGCTATGTCATATCTGACTTCAATATTTTGATGCTAGGTTGCCTGAAACCTCGAAGGCAACCAAAGCTAGGATTGAAAAAAAGGGCCATCACAAGCTAGGCCAGGGCGGCTACTTGAAATTAGTCACAAGAATTGTAATTAAGTAGCTAAACATCTTATAATTAATTGTATCGCCTTCCAACGTTTTTGTAATCCTATCAAATATGATTAAAAATACACAATCATATGTAATGTAGGGTGATGACTTCGGAACAAAAACTACAGAGGAAGATAAAAATATCGCTTTCCATTTCGGCTATCAAGCCATAGTTGAACATCGCAGAAGCTTGGGGCAGGTCCCAAGATCCAGAATGTCTGATAAGGTAAAACATTAAGCTTTCAATATGTTTGTTTTCGTCCATAAATTTAATGTCTAACAACTTTGTTTAAATCAGGGGAGCAACACTACCGACGAGGCAAATAACCCAGTTTTAGAGCTAGATGTAGACGCTCCTCACGTGCAACCTGATCATTGTAGTGGGGACCAGGTCGAAAATGCTACTATCAGTGAGGGCCGTGACAGTAATTAATTTCCACTTATAATTTTTTCTAATTATACCTTGATGGTTGTCCTTATAACGTTTTTTGTTTAAATGACAGAGAATGTTTCCCTTGAGGATCTTACCACCGGAGAGGAAGACAGGGCAACAGTCCCAACGACGACAACTGGTGCACCAGGTAAATAATCTCATTGCAATTTTTTTTATTAATATTACCGAACTAGTTCAATGATATTTAAAAACTGACAATTAAAATTTAATATTATCTGTTTTTGTAGGCAATGCCCCGTCACAAGATGAGACCAAACATTGTGACTACGCAACTAGGTCAGCAGTGTGGGTCGAAAGGCACGAAACAAGAGCAGAGCACGATGATATTGATGATGTAATTAGGAGCTTTAGAAATAGGAAGAAGAAAAAGAAAATTTGATAATGTAAAATATTGTATTATTATAAGACAAACGTTACCATACTTGGAACGTTTTTTGCGTTATATAAAAAACTCATTTATCATACTATTTTTTATGTCAAGCATTAATTGCAATGTTTCCTTGCGTACTTTTTGTTGAATTGTTTTTTTATTAGTTATTGAATATTTTTTTTTATGCTCATGAAAGTGAAAAATGAAATATAGATTGGGTATTGGGGAATTGAGAGTGATGTGAGGGGGGGGGAAGGGCCCATAAGAGCTTCCACCTTCACGTGGTTGGCCCTGTTTAGTAGAGAATAATTTATTGGAGCGATTTAATCTTGGAGCAAACCTCCCTTGATCCAGCGTAGCAACAAAAAAGTCACTGTTGACTTAGTCGCTACTCTTTCAGATCGTGGGAGGCTTGTTCCAAGTTCATGCGACTCCAATAAATTGTTCTTGAAACGAAGAGGAGCTTATTCAGGTATGTTTTGACATTTTCAACATATGTTCTAACATTATCATAAGAATGCATCTTAGAGTAATATGATATCTTGAAATAATTCTCATTATAATTTCATAACCTCTGCTCTCACTTGGTGGTGTCTATATCAATAAGTGTGTCTTCTTTAAAATTATAGTTACAACAGACAATGAACAATCAACTGCACTGTGAGTGATATCTTGTAATAATTCTTATTATAATTTCCTAACCTCTACTCTCACTAGGTGTCTATATCACTAGGTGTATCTATTTTAAAATTATAGTTTCAATGGTAGATAAATTGTTATCTTAAAAGTATAGCTTTGATGGTGATACCTTGTGATTGATTACGGGGCACTGCCTATATTTTTGGAACTTCTTACCTCTGGGAATGATAATGTTCGAGAACATGTAGCACGTTTATTTTAGAGGCATAAAATTATTCTTCCCAACTATCTTTATATGTCTGTAATTTTGGAATTTGATTTAAAAAACTAGTACCCAACTTTGATTTCAACTGGTGTTCGTGTAAGGTTGTTTGGGCTTTGGGAAATATTGTTGGAGACTCTACAAGATTTAGGGATCTTGCCCTCAATCATGGAGCTCTGAGGTAGGTGCTTTCCCAGTTGAATGATACTGCCAGAATTTCAATGATAAGAAATGCTACATGGGTTCTGTAAAAATTTTTTCGTGGTAAACCCTAACCACTATTCGAACATGTAAGTAGAATACATTTTTTCCTCTTCTTCTTAGTTCGCAGATACTGTGGATTTTTTTTATAGATCTTGGTGCTTGGTAGATTTGGACGTAATATGGACCTAGGCGCTTGTTCATTACAATGACTCCATCATCAGGTTTTAGAAAATGCTCATAAATTTGGGTTTCACAAGGGGATTACCCTTGCTTGCAATTATCGATTATCAATCACATTCAAAAAAAGTCTTTCGTAGCACTGCTGAGCTCTTTGTAGGTGAATTTCCGAGGCAATTTCACAATATCTGAACTAAATTTGTCTGTCCTTTTCAATACTCTGCGCTTGTAACAGAACCAGACAAACAATCTAGTGGCCAATGCAACAACAAAAACACCTCCTGTTGCAATGCCTGCAATTCACCCTCTCTGCACGCATGAATGACTATGGCACCCTCTTTTGTGAACAGGTACTGGAGCTGAAGGTACTGGTTTCCATTAGGATCGTGGAATTCAACATCCAAAATAGTATCAAATTCCACCGCAATAGTATTCCTCGGCGAGGGCAACAGTTCATTGAGACCTATTAGACTCATCACCCCCAAATAGCCTCCAGGGCTACCTAGAGTGTGATCATCTTTGTTGCTGAGTATATTTTTATTTTTTCAGTGAGAGTTTAGGATTTTTCTAAAATAGCTTCAGAAATCCGATTCAGTGCCTGCTTGAATATCGTCACATAATACTCATGGTTTGGATTGATGAGCATGCTCTGAATGGTTGGTTGATTCATAAGAACAACCCATATAGTCATCTTGAGATATTTCAGAAGTTTTCTCGGGTTTCCTTTTTCACCGTTTCTAGTGGGTGGGATGGTGTGGGGTGATCCATCAATACTGGTGCTCTTGTAGTAGGGAATTTGTTTTTTGGGATATAAAGGAGCATTTGATGTAGATATCCCATTGGATGCATTCATAGATGGGCACGAGAGGTCAAGAATTTAAATTAAAAATATTCAACCTCTAGCATGGCAACCTGAAGGCCGCGAGAGACACTGGTTAAAGATTGTTTTGTGCTGGCCTTAATATAGTCGTGATTTCTTTCTATTATCTTAATGCAAATATATAGTCCGGTCTCATTAAAATGAAGATTGTGGTTGTATTTCTCTTTGGTTGTTTCTCTCTTAATGCTCCAGAAGTTGCCAAAAGTTGCGATAGTTGTTTAGTTTGCCTGTTACAACTTAAAAGTGGTTTTTAGCAATGAGAGTCATGTTTTTTAAGGTTCATACTAATATGAAGATCTTGTAATTTTATATTCAGGATAAGAGAAGATGGCCTTTGCTTTGGGAAGTATGACAACAATTGCCACATCTACCTCATTGGGTAACAATGGAAAGGGGAAGAAGTTGGGTGCAATGTTTGATAATTATGGCAGACAATCGTCTTCTCTTTCAGTTTTTTCACCCATTTCCTCTAATCGCTCAAGCAAAAGAGGGACTCTGAGATTACGCGACAGAGAGAAGGTAGTTAATACAAGAGCTATGGAAAAGGAGTTGTACTTCAACAAGGATGGCTCAGTGACAGAAAAATTCTAGGTCAGAGAAAAAATTATGTTTAAAGTAAGGTCACCTGCACGTGAAACTTCACTGTGGTGGATCTTTCCTTGTCCACTTATATTCGATTTCAATGTGTTATTTTATTTTTTCATGGAGGGTTGTTTTGGCATATGGTCTGGCATTCAATTTCACACTTACTGAAAGCATTGTCAATTTGTCTTGCAGGTAGTGTGAACAAACTTTCTGATCTTGTTGGAGTCACCCTTGGAGCAAAGGGAAAAATGTTGTCTTGGAGAGCAAGCATGGTTCTCCGAAAATAGTTAATGATGGTGTGACAGTAGCTAAGGAGGTAATTTGTAGATGTGTGCTCTGGTTTTCTTTTTAACGTTGTATTAGTTCCCCCTCTTAAATGTCTTAGATTTAGTAGGCATAATTTGAAAACTCAAAGGTGAAAGGAAACATATTTGTTACCCAGTGGTCTACTTGGCCTATGGACTAGCCACATTAGAGTAATGCATAAAGATTTTCACAACAATAAAAGGAAAGGGTTATGGCCGAGTCAAATTTTATTGTTATTGACAATGTAATGAAATGTATCTCAATGCTATGGTTTTGGCCTTTTTATTGGTTGAATTAGAGGACCCAGTTGAAAATATTGGGGCCAAGTTGGTAAGGCAAGCTGCGGCAAAGACAAATGATTTAGCTAGGGATGGAACCACAACATCTGTTGTTCTTGCACATGTTGGAATATTGAAAAATTCCAGAACAATGAATGGAGAATAAATCTCCCTTCCTCTAACACAAAGAAAATAATTTTTTTTTTGACAGGAGACAGAGTTTCAATACTTTGAAAACAAACTTCTAATCCCTTCAATAACTCAAAAAAAAACTATTACAATTCTTCCTCACTGAGAGGGATTACAAAATTATGATTGCTACAAAACGCAGTGCATAAAACCAACTCACTGCCTGTTAAAAACAAACATACTCTATCTCTAAAACACTCTGCTGTGTTTTTCACTTTCGCACTGTTGTGCATACACACTTAAAAAGTTACACTCAGTCTTTCACTTTTTACACACTACTGTGTAATAAAAAATTTACGTATTGTCTATAAAAAAAACTACCAAGCTTTTTTGTCCTTTTTATTTTTATATTCCGTAACATATAAAACATATTATAATAAACCCTATTTTAAAAAAAATAAAATTAAAACTAAATTCTATGGCCCACCTTTCATTTCGCATATGATATATATATAACATATGTATATATTAAAGCATACATAAAATTAAACTATCAAAACATTAAAGAACCCTTTCCATCGGACTTCAAAAGTCTGAATAGATTGAATTTCAAACCAAATTCGCGTTCCAAAATGGGATGCTGACGTCTGCCTAATTTGTAACGCAAATTCTCAATCCAATGTGCCTTATAAAAATTCGGGTCCGGTTTTCAGGTTTTCAGATTCCCTTCAATTTCATGCGATCCAATATTAATGCTCCACGTGTCCTCCTTTTGAATTTACAAAATTGTCGGGTAAATTTCTGTTTGTTTAATTTCTGGTTGGTGAATTGCGTTAATGCTGGCTGTTGTGTTTAAATACAATCCTGTACAGAAATATGGCTGTGGCCGTCTACAAAAAAAACTTGCAGGAATTTTAAATGCCGAATTAAATTTCTGGATGGCATGCAAGCAACCTCCAAAAAAAAATGTTGTTGCTGCATCCGTCCTTCTGCTGCAGCAGTTGAAGTTAAAATTCAACAGCACAGGGTTTAATAAGTGAGGGTGTAAAGGTAACTTTTTGTCGATAGTACTGGATTAAGATCATCTATTTATTTTTGTAGGGTCTTATGGTGTTTGTTTTTTTAGTTTTGGGTTGGGATTATTGAGTCTAAGATAGTTTTTGAGTGAAAAAATTGCTATCAGTATTAAAAAATTTTGGTTCTTTTGTCAAAATTTATGAGCTTGTTAGGAAATACAAAACTGACAATGGTTGTATCTTAAATTTGTGGAAAATAATTTGAAATGAAACCTTTTTGTTTAGGTTGTTGCAGCAGGTGCAAACCCTGTTCAAATTACTAGGGGCATTGAAAAGACAATAAAGGCCCTTGTTTTGGAACTCAAAATTTTGTCAAAGGAGGTAAACACTTGCCTTTTGAGTAGGCTGGTTTTCCTTTTTGCTGATGGTTTGGTGTATCTAATTGAATTAGTTGCATAAGGTATTTTTGGTTGCAAACTCCTTTTCATTTTTCATACAATATTGGCCTTGTGTAATACATTTGATTGTGTGGTCTTGTTAGATCTACAACATTTGTAGTTGTTTAGTCTTATGGCCGAGGTGCATTTTTATTATGGAAATAGTTGATGCAATATTGTCATTTAATCCTTACTGCAGGGTAGCATGTTGAGAAGTTTCTTGTGAAACATTTGGTATTCAAAATGACACTTGATCCTATACAAGATCATGCACTTGACTTCAAAATTCATATTCAAAGTGTGCCAGACAATTCTTGCAAAATTTCAAATATTTATGTTGTTTTAAACCATTATCTTTTTCATGTATTGGATGTTGAAAATGAGAAAAATACTTTGGTATGAAACCAACTGGTGAATAATTTCCAGCAAAACAACCACTTCCAAGACATGATTTAGAAGTAGAACATATGTACTTATGAAGCATAGAAAGATATCCTCGATGCATTGTCAATGTTTGGCTAGGGTTATTTTTGGAGAAAATAACTCCTTATTCCTAGAATAGTGATCTTCAATACAAGTAAATGCCAGAGAAGAGAGATCATCGTGTGACATAAACCTATTAACAAAAGTGAACAGGGAATGATTATTAATTATGGCATACTAAGTTTTCAGTGATTTTGACTATTTGTCTTTAACATGTAAAAATGTTAAATTCCAAACTTACATCATCATGGTTTGGCTTCATGAGCTTGACTAATTGTCCACCATGCTCATAATTTGATTGTTGTATTCATATCTATAAACAACGTTTCAAATAATAATAATAAAGTTCTATAAGAAAAATCCAGACCTCCATGCTGCTGCTCCTTGTGAGACAAAGTCAAAATTGCATTACACAATCTGACACATAAGAATCTCCTATATCCCGATGGTATGTATCCAAATTCTTATAATAGTGTCTTCAAGACTTATGTTGACATTGCCAATGAGATATTTAAGCAATGAAAGATGGAGCCTTCTTCATTGTTGTATATGTAACAGCCTTTTATTAATATAAAGATTGATGGTTTTGTCTTTCTGAAAATGAAATGTAAAAATAATTTATTGTGGTCAATTGAAAAGTTTTTTTTTTAAAGCTTTTCATTATGGAAGGGTGACATAGATATATGCCCTTCTAATTGAAATTCGGACCTGCCCTTCAAATTTGATCACTGTGTGGGACCTTAACAAACAATAAAACTATTCTGCTGCACGTTATATAAAACATATAACAAAACCTTTGTCAAAACTTCAAACAAACCCTTTAGCCATGGGTATTTCATCATGAATTGATCATTTTACCATGTACCTTCTTCTAGAGGAATATTCTTCCACTTGATTAGGTATTTCATAATGGTTATATGTCAAAGAGATACAGAATGTTTATCTATAACTTTTTGCGGTTCAAGAATCAACTTTCAATCTTCATCTAATTTTGGAAGTTCTATTTACATTGGCATATTTTTTCCCAAAACCTTTTTTAGGCAAGATACATGAAAAACCTTATGAATGCAAGAAGAAGGAAAATATGACTTATATACCACTTGTGCAATCCTATGAATAATTATTTAGGGCCATAACATTTTTGAGCTAATTCTTTATTCTTCTTTTTCTTGAATGAAGATTGCTTATAATGCTATAATCTAAAAAATACCCAATTACCCTCCTCAAATTATCTTTCACTTCAATGTTGTTCCCCTTGTTTTTTTATCATGTTTCATGTCATTTGAAGGTTTTCCATAATAATTTTCAATGTTTCTTTAGTATTTTCCATATGTGACTCTATTTCCTATACTTTGGACTTATCTTGCAAAAAGTATGAGATACTAGGAGTTGGATATCCATAAAGGGCCTTAAATGGGGAAATTTTAGTAGATGTGTGATAGGTAGTATCATATTACCATTCTTCCCTGATGAACCCACTTCATCCATTAAGATTGATTTTCTAAAGAGTAACATTGTAGATAACCTTAAAAACATTTGTTAACTATTTTTGTTTGACCATTTGATTGTGTTTGATATGTAGAACTCATGGTAGCTAGTGTTTCTCCACTCATATTAAATAATTATTTTCAAAATTTTATTGTTACTATTACTTTAGGAAAACCATGAAGACTATGAATTTCTTTCATGGACACTTCTGCCACTTGGCTTGTTGTTTATGTACTTTGAGCTCTACAAAAAAAATCTACAAAATTTGTCTATATAAATGACCAAAAAAATGTAATACTTACCTTTATATTTCAATAACCCTGTAATAAAGTCTATTGATATATCTTCTAGTCTTTGAATATGTATGTGGAATGGTTGAAGTAACCCTAGATATTTTACTATCTCTCTTTTATTTATTATGCAAACCTGACCTTCTCTTACAAAATTTTGAATATCTTTCTTCATTCCTTCCAAAAATATATTTTTTGATCCTTTGAGATGTTTTAAGGAACCTTGCATCCTACTATCAGAGAGACATGGGACTCCCTTAATATTTTTTTATTCAAATATGCTTGCGTGCATAAAAATATTCTACATTTGCACCAAAGTATATCTCTCTTTCACTCCCAATGCTCCATAGAGTTCATCCCATCTTTTATAAATTTTAGTTTTTGTTTAGTACTATTCATTTTTCCATTATGGCAAGCTTCTTCTAGCCACCTAGGAATAGAAAATGTAATTGGATATAAATTTGAGGCCTCTTATATTTTAGAAAGAGCATCATGTACTAAATTTTCCTTACCCTTTTTGCAGATTATCTCAAAATTAAAACATTGCATTTTTTCTCCTCATTTTTGTTAATCTTCCAATGAAATCCATAGCTTCAAAAAATAATTTATGCTATCATGGTATATCTTGACTTTAAAGTACCTCCGAGTGATATACTATCCCCATTTTTTATTGCATGTAATATTGCTTCCATTTATTTTTCATACGTAGATTTCACCAAATATTTTCTTTGAATTCCTTGTTTTTAAAAGCCAATGATATCCCTTATTGTGTTAATGTTATGTAAATTCCTTGTCCTAGTGCCTCACACTCTACTATGAATGTTTTACCAAAAGTAGGTGCAACCGATGTTGGTGTAGAAGACATGGCATCCATTAAAAGAGAGAATACCAAAGTAGCCTCATCATTCCATATAAATGATATTTTCTTCGAGAGATATGTGAGTGGACTTGAAATTCATGCATAATTCTTAACAAATGATCAATAATATCATGTAAGTCTAAAAAATCTTCTAAGAACCTTGATTTTCTTAGGAATAGGTCATTTTGTAATAGCTTGCATCTTTTGAAGCTCCAACTTCACTCCTTCCTTTAAAACAATATGAACCAAATACTCGAATTCTTATTTCCCAAAAGCACATTTGGATATTTTTACATAAAAATGATTGTTATCAATAATTTATATAACTTTTCTACATGTTTAGTGTGGTATTCCCATGATTTATTATAAATATGTGTATTATCAAAGAAAACCAACACAAATTTTATAAGATGGGATCAAACAAAATTGTTCTTAAGTCGATCCCGCTGGACTTCAAATGGCGATAAACCACAATTCAAACCAAATTCTTGTTCCAAAATAGCCTACTGACATCGGCCAATTTTGTGACGCGAAAACCAAATGAATTCCGCCCTAATCTTTTTTGGGTCTGAAGTTGGGCTAGTGTACGGAGGGAGAGTTGTGATGCGAATTTCTTATCAAATTCGCCCTAATATTTTTCGGGTCCAGATTTCCATTGCGCAAGCGGCCCAAACAAAGATCCGCTCCAATCAATTTCTGCCATGTGTCCTCAATCAAAAGTTGCCCTGTTCCTGGATGCGGGTGCATTCGATGGCGTTTAAGGCGATGGGACCTGGATGTGGCGATTTCATATCAATCGCATTAAGTTTTAACGCTATTCAATTAGCTGATATTTGAGTTCCAAGGTTTTCACATCAAATCGCATTAAGTTTTAACACTGTTCAAGATCGGACCTCCACTCCTGTTAGCGATTCCACATGCTCCAATATGATCCGGCCTTCGGCTCTCATTATTGAGAGATTAATTATGACGGGTGTTCTAATTCGATTGCATTACATTCGGGTCGATAAAATGGCGTTTCGTTATGGTTTTTCAGACGAGCCGCAACCTTTGAATTGCAGATGCTCTCTGGTTACTGGGTTACACTGCCTGCTCACTGTGATGAGAAGGAGAAGTGGCTAGCTGAACTGTTGCTTAGACCTTGGTGCATATCTGCGTTTCTCTCGATCTGGTCTGTGTCTGTCTTCCTCAGTTTCTTGGAATCCTGCTTCTATGTCTCGTCTTGTGCCCACTGCTGAGACTGCACCCATGCCTCACCTGCATCAAAGGATGCGTTGCCGCAGGGGGAGCACTAGAGGTCAACCCCTGCGCACTCCCTCCAGCCCCTCAACCGAGTCATCTTCCCAGTCCAGTGATTATTTCGCAGGTCGCTATCCAAACACTAGAAGTGGGCGGGGTCAGGTTCTAGGATTTGGCCACTGTATGGGCTCCCCTGCTCCTCATTTCCCCACTGCTTCACCTTCTCCCACGACGCGCACTGCACTTTTTTCCTTTAATTTTTCTCTGAACCACCCACGAATCACAGCTTCAATCACTATGGTTTTCCATGAGGAGGCCCAAATGGAGGAACAATGCACCCGTCTAGCGGGTCTGAGCTCAGAAAAAGCCAGCCAGCATTCGGGCCTTCAGGAGGGGAGCAGTGGCGTGAATGTGGAGATAGCACCTGGCGATCCTGGACCTTCCGAAGGATGGTGCCGAATCGTCGAGGAACCACCGGAGGAGTAGTTTGGTTAATTTGGTTTTCTTGCTTCGCAGGTCCACTTAATTGGGCATGTTTTAGATTATATTACTTTCTGGACCTCTGTAATATTTTTGAATTCTGTAAACGTTCAAGATTGGTTTCCCTGTATGAGGGCAGTCTTCTTTTTTGATTTTTTGATGACAAATTTTCCATAAGTCTGGGCAATGTTTTTGACTAAAGTCATGCTGTAATTTTATTCCCACTGTTAATAGATTAACTTTACTTAGAAAAAAAAAATGTTGCCCTGTTTCTATTTTAAACCTGTTTTTTGAAATATAGAGCCATGTTTATATGATTTGTTAGTATGAATCTTTTGTCATAAAAGATCACTTTAGCTACGCATAAAAAATAGCCCTAATATCGATTTTGGCTGCCAAATATCTTCAAATCTGCAATTAGGTGATCCAAATAATGTTGCACAAATCCAGATCTAAGCATAAAATACATTAAGCAGATAAAGTAAAAAGTGACTCCATGCATCCAATAGACAAGACAAGAACAATTGTTTTGAAAGAATTTTTATATTATATTAAAAGGGGGCACCTGAGAGGAAAACAAGAAAGGTGTTTTCTGGTTCTCCTCAATGGGATGGGTTCTTGAAAGTCCTCAGCATTTCAGATCTAAAATTCCTCTCTCTTGTTGTTGTAGAAAACACAGACAAACATAGAACTCAATGGGAGCTCATAAGGCAAAAATGGAGAATGTGACCTAGTATAGATCTAGAGTGATCTAATGCAATGGAGGTGACTAATGAATGGGGAAAACCCTTCTATTTATAACAAAATATTAGGCCAGCCTAGAACTCGATGCATGAATAAAATATTATTAATCGAATTCTAGAACCACCCTTTAGGAATATTTTATTATATTTGTTGGAGGGAAAAGGATTTTTGACTTGGGTCAATTCCTTTATTTATAAATAATAAATAAATAAATGATTTATTTATCATTTTAAGGAAATGATGGGAATATAATTAAATAAATAATGGTTTATTTAATTATTTATGGATGATTTAGTCAAATTTAACTAAGAATATTATTTAAATAATGATTTAAATAACTTATTCTTAGGAAATAATTAAATAAATAAGGATTTATTTAATTAATTTCCTTGTTTTGGGTTAAATATGATCGGGAAATATAAACAAATAAGTTATTTCACATGGTGAAAGCAATTTTACTTAGGGTAAAATTGGTCTTACATGGTGTACTTGGGTTCATCTAATAATAATAGGTTAGATGACCAAAAAATGGTGTAACAGATTGCCCCCCAACGTACGAGTGTTAGGAGAAAATCGTATGACCGAAGTACGTTGTAAGAACTCAATCACTAGACATCAAGAGGGGAGTGAGAGAGAGGAATGTAAGGTAGTCTAAAGTGCTAAAGGACTAGACCCTGAGGAGACGAGACTTACAGGTGCAACCAGTCTCTAGTTTATGAAATGGTACCTGTGCTAAAGGTGGCGGGGGAGGCATACCTATGCCCGCCGAGACAAATTACAAAGAATAGGAAGTCCAGTAAACAAGGAACCGAACCATGAAGAATATGCTGGCATAAATAAGAGCCAGAAAAAAATACTGATGGGTCCCACATACATGTTATGCCTGGAATGACCGTCAGGACTTATACAATAATATTTTAGTACAGGAGATACAAATACGCCCAAATGCCCCCTACACACGGGGAAGGGCTCGCAACATCTGACTGATACATGCAAATCGAAGAGGTACTGCAAGTGGCTGAGGCCAATATCATCAAATGGGAGGAGCTGCAGGGGGGCTACCTGCAGGGCCACCCCCTCATGAGGGTTGAGACATCTCACACACACCTGGGAATCACCAATAGCTACTGCTGCATCACTGGACTATCAAGTATATGGATCGCGATCATGCGGATAGGAGCTCGAACCAAAGTACACTGCCCTCTAGACCTGGCTTCTAGAGTAAATAGGCTGATGTCGACAAAAGGAGGTCCACCATAGGTGAGGCAAGAAGGGGTCCCCAACTAAGGCGTGAGAGAAAATAGTGGAGTGACTAATAGACGGACACTAATGATGATGATGAAATGAGGGGTACTGAGTAGCGGATGGATGACTTCCCTTGTTAGAGCATAAAGGGCATGAATGGCTTGGAAGCGACTGACACAATATCATGAGGGATAGGGGACAATGGTACTGAAGGCCATAATTTGCAACACGAGGGAGGGACCAAGAAATGAAGGGTGGAGGAATATAGCGGGATTCGAAGGGACGCGAGATAGACTCCATGACTGATGATGACTCAACTCAGATGCTCTAAACAAGGGAGACTTGATGGTGCTGCCACATAGTAAAGGTCCAATGGGGGACCATGAAAACATGAGTACAAGATGGTAACTCATGACGAAAATCAACACGAAGAAGTACAAGTATGGAGGAAAAGTGGTGCCTCAAGTACAAGTGTTGTAAGTGAGGAAATCCGATTTTGAGGAGAGGTGAAGGGACCCTTCTTCGGAAAAATGTGTCCTGGTGAAGTATCAAGGTACTAAAAAATAATAGGTACCTAGAGCTCATAAACAGGCTAGGTCGCACTTTTTGGGGTCTGTTCTGCGACCGGGGTAGCAGGTATTGGGCAGAAAACTACGACTGGTCCCAGGAGATGACCTGAAAAGTGCGACCTGTCAGAGGAAGGGGGTTGTAGTGCTGTTTTTGGGTGAGATCTGGGATTTGTATGGTTGAGGGGCATAAGTGCCCCCAAGCATGTTGTGATCATGCCAAAATATATTAAGGGGAATCTAAACACATTTTAATGATGTGGTGCACCATTTGTTTTCGTTATGGTTATGCAGTATGAGAAAGGAAATGGAGGATTACCAATCTCTTTTAGTACTGCATATATGAATCAATTGGACTTTAAGTTTTTGGGTTGGCATACCTAGTGTCACTATCCCAAAGAGAGGATTTGGAGATAATGAATTGATGTTCTCCTAGAAAACCTATAGGTTGGTCAACAACAATGTCGAAGAGACTGGGTTGCGGATGTAAAATGAAGGAACGATAAGGGGTATCATCCCGAGAGTGATCTGAAATGGTATGGGACGCTAGAGGTTCTTCTAAATGTGGAAGAATAATGGTACTATAGTTGACATGAATAGATACACTAGGAGAGTTGTGGAGAATTACTTCTCCTGGTGTCTCAAATATGGGTGCCCCCTTACCCAAACATTGGGTTGCAATGTAATGGCCACAAGATGTATGTGGTTAAAATGCATGGTTTCGATGTAAGGGGGAATAGAGAAAGTCAGGGGAGATGGTTCCTTCCATAATTTCATCATCGTGATAGAAGATGGGGTGACTGGTGGAAGAAAGACCACCTGACGCGGCGAAGCTACCTAACTCATCATCATGAGAAGAGAGGTTCACATGTGCATCGTCACAAGGGGTGACCGAAGAGTAAGCAGATAAAGGATCTACCAATGTTGAGCCCAAGGTGATCGCTGAAGGAAGGTCAAGAGAAACAACATGGGAGGATTTAGAGGGAATTTTCCCTGAGGGTCTCATGGATGATGATAGGTAGAAGATGGTGGACGAAGGCTTTGTCATCTCGACATCAGGAGGGGAAATGTCAATGGGAGCCGTCATGTCTAGTAGTTCGGCCGAAGAAAAATGCGCAAATAGGGGAGAGGTGGACTCGTTGTGCTTGCCCTCAAATTGGCGGACCGCGGCTAGAGAGGTGCGGAAGTCCTTGAGGCGGGAACAAAGGTGGGTGTAATGGCCATGGAGATCACACAAAGCACAGGGGTGGTTGGTGTGAATAGTCTTGGGGTTCTTGGCCGTGATCGCGGAAGAAACAAAGGCTTCAGGGAACGTGACATTAACCATGGGCTTGAGATGAGGCAGTTTAGGACAGGTATGGGTGGTGTGACCGAAAACATCACAAAAAGCACATTGGATGGTATGCTTTGGAGGTTGAGGAGGGGTAGGGTTTTTCGGGGCAACCTTGTCCTTTGATGCCCCCCTACGAGCTTTGCCATTCTTACTCGAAGCGGTCACAATAGGAGGTGGGTCTTGTTGAGGTGACTGAGGCACTGCTGCAGCGGGAGAAGTCATGGGGACCGGTTGAACCGGGGTCAAAGTAAGGTAAGGTTTGGGTTGACTAGGTAAGGTAGCAGCTGGAGGATCAAGGTACCAGATGGGAATTCCAAGGGTCAGGTTAGGAAGAGAGAGGGTGACCATGACAGGTACCGTGTACACTCCTGGTGGGGGAGCTAGGAACGGTATCTGACCAGTCGGGTAATGGCCAGGAGGGACGGCTCCAAGATGGTTGAGACCTGGTGGAACCAACCCAGGAGGGTAGAGAGGCAGATGGGTATCAACAGTAGGACAAGGGTCAGAAGGGAGAGGTCCAGCTGGTTGAGGCGAAGGGCTAGGAATGGGTTGCGGCGGGCGAGGTTGAGGTTGCGGACTAGCCGAAGTGGGTTGCTTAAGGTTGGCCCGAGACAATTGCATCATGCAAACATTCGCTAATCTAGGATTAGAGACAGGAGGAGGAGGAAGACCAGGGAAGGTTCCAAGCAAGGAGGATTCTTTATAGATGTCGGGGGAGACATTGTTCAAGGAATCGACGATTTTCATATTGGCTATAGAAGAGATGGTCGAATCAGGGGAGGGCTGAGATTTTGGCTCATGATATGTCAACTGGTCAATGGTGACTATATTTCCATTATGAGGGAAAAACATCTTGTGATGGACCATGGATGGGACAGCAGACATAGCATAAGTGTAGTTATGCCCCAAAAGAATGTTATAATCAAGAGGGGCATCAATGACTTCAATTTCAAAGCAAACAGTCTTGCCCGCAAGAGTGATAGGACAATTGTGGAAAAGGCCAATGGGATGGGAGGCATGGCCATCCCATGCTTGAAGAGTGATCGTGGGAGGGGCCAACTTAGGAGATCTGAGTTGTTTCCAAACCGAAGTGAACATCACACAAGTGGTTACCCCCTCATCAATGATGCATCGAGAAATGTTAGCGTTCCAGATTTTGACTGGGATTTGGAAATCTATGGAAGCAGGAAGAGGAGGAGATTCTGACTAATGGGCGTCGAAAACAATCAATTGGTCATCTGCGGGATCTACAGCACCCACGTCAGATAGTAGAGATTTCCTTTAAGAGGGGCACGACTAGAGGAGTTCCAGCGTTGAAATGGCAGCAGGAGATTGGGCCAGCTCATCTACTATGCTATATGAATGGGCAGCTCGGTTAGAAGCAGCATTTTGACGTAATAGTCCCTTAGGAATCATGGTATGAACCTCGGCTTTGGGCGGAGGGATATGCAAGGGACCATTAGTTATCGAAATAGGCTCTATAGAACCTGAAGAAGCTTCACCTGTAAGCGTGCGTTGGAAAAACTAAAGATGGATGGAATCATCGGTAATGAAATTGGATGAACACCACATGTGGAAAGATCGGATATGGTTAGAGGGATCTTCACCAGCAAGGCCTTCGAACTTGGGAATGTCGGATGGGAGCTTGGTGGGCATAGGAGGCCAACCAACATCGTGGCGGATAGGGTCATTGATCAACTAATTGAAATCGAGGAGGCTGAGACCTTCCATATAAGGGAGCAAAGGGACATTCGAGGTAGTTCCCGTGATGGTTTCGCTAGTAACATTCCCAGCATTAGGGTTTGGGTTGCCGCTAGTGTTAGGCCCTAGACCAGACATGGTGAAGGTAACAAGGGGAGAACCAGAAGTAGGGGGAGAACCTAATGAATCAGTGGAGGAGTCGGAGTGCGGACTCGGAGGAGGACTAACTTGATGACGACGGGAAGGAGTAGGTCGACCAAGCAGAAATTGAGGGTGAAGGCCAAGAAGTCTCAGGGATAAATGCCTTGGAGGCGCAATGATGACGGGAAGAAGAATAACTGACAAGGGAAGGGAGGTGTAGAATGAATTGAGGTCAATGTCAAAACAAGGGCAGAGAGGTGCAGTGTCAATTGATTTTAAATTCTGTGCCAGGCAGTGTTAACCAGGCTCTTCTTCACTTAGGGTTAGTGTGTGGCGTATGTTAATTTTAATTTTTAAACCCAGACGTTTTGAGAGTAAAAGAAAAAATGGTGCTATGTAACTGAAAATAAATCTACAGAGAACAGTAAATAAGACTGAAATAATAGAAAATTAACAGCTAACAATGCATCGATCTAACTCAAGAAGGCGGGTCTCTCAAAACTAGTCTAAAAGAGGGAAAAAAGATAATCAAAACACACTAAAAAGAGGCCAATAGATCTAAGGTCGGGAGGGACAGGGATCTAAAGGAGAAATCTGCTGAAAAGAGGTGCAGAAAAAAACAAAGAGGCAGAGGCAAGGTTGTTGTAAAAAAGGGGGAAATCAACTAAAGGTTGGAGGGGAAAAGAGGTGGCCCTAGAGGTAAACCCAAACAAAACTATATGAGGTGATTTGAAAGGGATAAGAGCTGATCGAAAGGGATCTGAAAAGGAGGTATCAGATATGAAAAGAAGAAGGCTGAAACTTTGAAAATTCAGACGTCTGAAATAGCTAAAAATCCCCCACAAAAAGTGGAGGGTACTAAAGCCCTAAGGGGAAAGATTCCCACTTAGTTGAGTGAAACAGATCAAACACAGGTCCAAACGGGCAGAGACGGAGGCTGGAAAACCGTGACAGAAGCTTCAGACAAACCTAGAAAAATTGCTGGAAAATTGCAGAAAAAAGGGCAGGTCGCAGGTTCTGACCTGTTTTCAGTCCAGGACACAGTTTTGGGGCAGAAAAGTGCGTCCTCAGGTCCAGGTCGCAGTTTTTGGGCCGATAAGTGCGATCTACAGATCCGGGTCTCTCGGTGGCAGATTTCAGAAAAAAGTGTCGTCTCAGCTGCGGCTGATGTCGGTCACCTGTGCAATAGGGCCAGAAACACACGGAAGTTAAAAATTTTAATGTTTGAGGGTTTTAGAGGTGAAAAACATCATAAAACTAGGAAAAAAAAGAAACTGAAGAGAAACCCTAGGGTCTGAAATAGCTGGATATGCAGGAATAGATAAAACGACAGCGGTCGCAAAATAAAACCCGTGTGGAGCCGCCAGTTGTTAGTATGAATCTTTCGTCGTAAAAGATCACTTTAGCTACACATAAAAAATAGCCCTAACATCGATTTTGGCTGCCAAATATCTTTAAATCCGCAATTAGGTGATCCAAATAATGCTGCACAAATCCATATCTAAGCATAAAAGACATTAAGAAGATAAAGTAAAAAGTGGCTCCATGCATCCAATAGACAAGACAAGAACAATTGATTTGAAAGAATTTTTATATTATATTAAAAGGGGGCACCTGAGAGGAAAACAAGAAAGGTGTTTTCCGGTTCTTCTCAATGGGATGGGTTCTTGAAAGTCCTCAGCATTTCAGATCTAAAATTCCTCTCTCTTATTGTTGTAGAAAACCTAGACAAACATAGAACTCAATGGGAGCTCATAAGGCAAAAATGGAGAATGCGACCTAGTATAGATCCAGAGTGATCTAATGCAATGGAGGTGACTAATGAATGGGGAAACCCTTCTATTTATAACAAAATATTAGGGCGGCCTAGAACTCGGTGCATGAATAAAATATTATTAATCGAATTCTAGAACCACCCTTTAGGAATATTTTATTATATTTGTTGGAGGGAAAAGTATTTTTCACTTGGGTCAATTCCTTTATTTATAAATAATAAATAAATAAATGATTTATTTATCATTTTAGGGAAATGATGGGAATATAATTAAATAAATAATGGTTTATTTAATTATTTATGGATGATTTAGTTAAATTTAACTAAGAATATTATTTAAATAATGATTTAAATATCTTATTCTTAGGAAATAATTAAATAAATAAGGATTTATTTAATTAATTTCCTTGTTTTGGGTTAAATATGACCGGGAAATATAAACAAATAAGTTATTTCACATGGTGAAAGCAATTTTACTTAGGGTAAAATTGGTCTTACATGGTGTACTTGGGTTCATCTAATAATAATAGGTTAGATGACCAAAAAATGGTGTAACGTGATTGTTTATAGTCGAAGCGCTGCGGGGTGGTTTATTATATTAATATTTCACGGTCGAATTATGTTCATAACAATTGGAAAAAAAAAATGTTGCCCTGTTTCTATTTTAAACCTGTTTTTTGAAATACAGAGCCATGTTTATATGGTCTACGTATTATACTCTTTCTATGTATATCTACAGGAACCTTTTTGCTATGAATAGGGTGGATGCTGTAGCGGGCTACTAATGGAAACAAGCGAGCCTGGACCTTACATCTCGGATGCAATAGATGGTTACCAATTTTGGAATCAAGCGAGCCTGGGTTTTTGCAGATGGTTTTTATTTCCGGGAACAAGCGAGCCAGAACATACAATCAACCCTGGGTTTATACATATTTTTTCTCTATCATGGATGCTTTTTGTGTGAGGCGTATATCAAAAGTACATGTCTCTGCACATTTCCTATATCCGCTTTATGATACTATTTTATGTGTTGACAGGTTATCACTCTGCCTTCAAAACTAGCGATGCTGGTCTATGTTGCTAGTTTATTGATATGGTCTGATGGTCTTTTTATATTTTGGACATATCACACTCCTCACATTATTAGCATTTTTCTCTGTTCAAGGATTTTGGGTACTTTAATTTGTATTTGGAACAATGGACGTCGGTACTCTATCTGTTGCTTTACTATTCTACATACTGCTATTTCACTTTCTTATAGATGCCTCGGGCATATTTGGATGCTTTCTCGGATTGTCGATAATCTCCATGTGGACCGTTACTGGGTTTTATATCAAGTCCCTGTATGTGACATGGGGTATTTTTCTATCACTGTCTGGGGTGGGACTTCCACTTTTCTGGATGGATATTTGGGTTCCAATCTTCAGATGTGAAAATGTAATGACTTCATGGACTGTTTTACTTCATATAATATATTAAAAACAACATTTTTTCTCTTGTGAAAAAAAAATGATTGTTTATAGTCGAAGCGCTGCGGGGTGGTTTATTATATTAATATTTCACGGTTGAATTATGTTCATAACAATTGGAAAAAAAAATGTTGCCTTGTTTCTATTTTAAACCTGTTTTTTGAAATACAGAGCCATGTTTATATGATTGTTTATAGTCGAAGCACTGCGGGGTGGTTTTTTATATTAATATTTCACAGTCATTAGAACGCCCACAATTCATAACAAATATTGGAGATTTACTGTCATGTTTTAAAGTTTCATTTTTTTTTTTAAATTGAACCCGCCGTCGGTATACCGACGCTTTCTAAGCATCGGTCTTCCGACGTCTTGAACGATTTTCGTCAGTCTTCCTAGGGTTGGTATTGCGACACTTTTGGAATGCGTCAGTATTGCGACACTTCTGGGATGCGTTGGTCTTGCGAAAGCATAAAAACGTCGAAAGAGCGACAGTATAAAAATGTCGGAAGAGCGACATTCAAAACGTCAGACCACATTTCGTCGGAATTGCGACAGTTTACAAAGGTCGGAAGAGCGACGCTCAAAATGTCGAACCACATTTCGTCAGAATTGTGACAGTTTACAAACGTCGGAAGAGCGACGTTCAAAACTTCGAACCACATTTCCTCGGAATTGCGATAGTTTACAAACGTCGGAAGTGTGACGGTTTGGGAAACGTCAGAAGAGTGACGCTTGTTTGGAAGCGACGGAAAAAGTGTCGGTAGTGCGACACTTTGTCAGTGCGTCGAAATTGTGACGTAATGGCAAACCACGTTTTGCCCGTCCTCGAACTGTCGCTCTCGTGACGACTATGTGTCGGAAGAGCGACGAAGTTGCCGTCAGAAATTGCGCCAAATTTTCTAGTGTTTGGATGATGTTCCATCTCTACTATTCCACTTGATCTGTTCTTGTACCAAATCATACCATAATTATTCCCAATTCGGCAACATATCCCCCTTGTTCACTGAGTCCTGGTAGTTATTCCTACTTTTGGGAAGGCCTAGAAGATATATTTTCACCGTTATCTTCTGGAACATTCACACCAACTCATCCAAGCTCATCCCGAACTTGTGGAAATATAATGAGATACTTTAGAATAATGTCATTCTTCTACATATTGATATTTCAATGTTTCTCTTTATGGGCTAGTTTTCTATGGTCGCTTCTATTTTTGAGTAATTATTTCAGTGCCTTAAATTTTGTGAAAGGAGTTCCTTTACCATGTATATTTGAGACAATGTGGTCTCATACTCCCTCCAATATTATTCTCCTCACCTTGGCTACATCTTTCTTCCATTCAGCTAGGTTATGGGAATCAAATAATCTTGGTTTTGCAATGTTTATCTTGACATATTGCAAAAATCTGATATCATGACGAACTGCATCCATGTGATATTTCTATGCAATTAAATTTGAGACACCTTCCAAGTCATACTCCAATATCATTCCATTGAAGTTCATTCTCCCAAATATGAAGAGATCTCGCTACACTGAAGCTACAAATTCAAACCTCCTTAGGGAAATTCAAAATTCTTGTTCCAATGTGAATCCTACTCTGATACGATGTAGAAATATGGTGATATAATTTAAACTCCTTAAGAAATTTAATTTAAATCAAGAGACACAATTCTACTCCACTTCTCTATAGAAATTAACTGCCCCCAAGTTGTCTGGTGACGCGGAAATTCAAATTTTCTCAATTTGACCAAGACAAAGTCAAATTGAGCCTTTCTTAATATATTTTCCACATTCTTGTCAATGAAGGAAAATACGATTAACCTCCTTCCACAAAGAGGATTATAAAATATTTTATTCCATGTTAGAATTACTTTCCACTTGATTAATCAAATCCATGGTAATGAGATTCTTTTTCTTACCATCCTTCTTGAGGTTCAACTTTGGGTGGAATTTCCAACACTTCTCCTCTCTATGACCATGAATTTTGTACTGGTTTCTAGGATCTTTGCACTAGTGTGTTGTAAGTGTTGTATTATTTTCCTTCCCCTTTTTAACTTCTTCTTCCCCTCCTTGGAAGCTTCATGATGTTCCTTCTATTTCAAACCACCCAACTTCTATTTTTATGGCCTATAATTTCTAGGTATTTTTCCTATACACAAGCCTCATGCATCGTTTTTGGTTTGAACATCATCACTTGCTTTCACTAATGGCTAGGTAGAGCTTCCATATACTTGAGGAGTACATTTGTTTTGCTGGGAAAGATACCAACGTTACTGCTTTCTTTTTGGACACTTTTATACACTATGTACACTAGCCTCATCTCTTCTTGAAGTAATTCCATTGGATAAAATGGTCCTCTACATTCTTGATCATAGGTAGAATCAACACTTTATGATACTTTTAAAATCCTCCCAGCTAGATACTAGAGGACCATTTCTAGCCTAAGGGTTTCCATATGGATTTCCCACAGGTTATGGCCTTGTAATTTTAAAGAAGAAAAATAAAATTCTGGTTCCCCATCTATATGGTGAACATTAAAGTAAAAATATTACTATTAGAACACTTGATTTAGTTTGAAAGCATCGATATCACCTTGATACTACCTGAATTCCACCTTTAATTCCATCTTGAAGAGGAACTATGAATGATTCATGGCATCAAAATCGATTACTCTTTTTCAGGTTCGTTTCTGGAATCGTTTGGTTCTTCCAAATCCCCCAATTTTCCCCTTGATATGACCTCTGAGTTAGAACCTCTATCTTCTTTGATTCCAAGCTTTATTTATAGAGATGCCATAATGAGGTTCATATTACAACAAATATCTATGACCTACAGTTCTAGCCTTGACAATCTCTTCGTTTCCCAATCTTGAGGGTTATTATAAACAAATTAGTTGGCCATGGCTATGGTTTTATGAGTTCTTGCTCAAATAGTTTCTTGTATCTTCTAAAACTTCCCACAAAAGCCCAAAGAAACATGCTCTTATACCAATATTATCTATAAAGTACCATGATTATTCTAATAGATCATTTATCACTATAAATATATTAAAATAAATTGAAACCTCTAGCATGAAGGGTTAATTTATTTAGATTATAGATATATTATTACTTATTTTATTGTTTATTCATGCGATACATAAAATGTGGAAAATATAGAATAGTGAAATATAGGCACACACTGATAAAACTGAACACAAATATATGATTTAGGAAAAAATTTCTGAAAAAAAAAACTAGTTGGAAGGTAAGGTTTCTATGCTCTCTTTTGTTTATAATGGAAATAATGAAAATAAAAATGAGAAGGTTGCTTGAGACCTGCACTCAAAATCGATTACTCCTTTTCGGGTCCTTTCCTAGAATCCTTTGATTCTTCCTAATCCCCAATTTTTCTCTTTGATATGACCTCTGAATTAGAACCTCTTTCTTCTCTGATTCCAACCTTTTTTCGAGAGATGCCATAAGGAGGTTCATATTACAACAAATATCTATGACCTATACTTCTAAATCACTCCTTTTACTAATATTAAGGGTTATTACAAATAGATTAGTTGGCCATGGCTAGGGTTTTATGGGTTCCCGTTCAAATTATTTCTTGTATTTATGGTTTTATGGGTTCCCGTTCAAATGATTTCTTGTATCTTCTAAAATTTACCGCAATTTCCCAAAGATACAAGCTCTTATACCAATATGATATGTAAAGTACCATGATTATTCCAATAGATAGTTTATCACAATAAATATATGAAAATAAATTGAAACCTCTAGCGCGAAGGGTTAATTCACTTAGATTATAGATATGTTATTATTGATTTTATTGTTTATGCATGCAATGCATAAAATGTTGAAAATATAAAATAGTAAAATATAGGCACAGACTCGTAAAAATGAACACCAATATATGCTTTAGGAAAACCTTTCGAAATAAAGCCTAGTTGGAAGGTAAGGTTTCTCTGTTATATATGCTTTATGAAAGCCTTTCTAAATATAGCCTAGTTGGAAGGTAAGGAGAAGGTAACCTGAAACCTATGTACCATGGGATACTACAAAATACAAACCCACCTCTATTTTTCTCTATCTATATAAAATATGGGCAAATTTACTGTACTATATAAAAAATGCACTCAAATAGAATGTAACTATATTTCCTCCGAGTGGCCTATTTATAACACAACTCGATATCAAACTGGTGTTAGGTTTGAATTCTTCAAATCTCAACTAGATTTACAAATTTTACCCTTATATATTTTTCTTCATAGTATTTACATGGCTATCCCATTTTTCATTAGTAACGAGGCTGATGTGGCATCCTATTGAATATGGTGGATAAATCAATAAGGTCAAGTTTACAGTGGAATATATATTTTACATACACACTCCATTTCATGTCATTTTTTCATTATTGGAAAGGCATTTGATTTTTTTTTTTAAATCCTCAAACTACCTATAGAAGGTTTCAGATCCCATTTTGAAAATACTTCCATGAGAGGTTTAAGAAGGAGGTGGGTTCCTCGATTGAGGTTGGAGCCTAGAGCGGGTTGGAGCTTGCTTATTATCAAGGTTGGTGCCTCAATTAGGTTCTAGCCTACAATAAGTTGTTTCTTGCACACTTTCGAGGTTGGTACCTTAATAAATTTTTAGCCTACCACAAGTGGATACATACCTATTTTGGGGGTAGGTGCCTGGAGGAAGCTGGTGCCTAAAAATCTATATAATGAATTGAAGAAGAAGAAGAAAAAAATATATTTTGTGGTTTTCTCCCATAGGGGTTTCCACATAAAATATTGTCTTCACATGTTGATGTGATGGCTTCTTGATGTCTTACTAATTTGATGATAACTTCATGATGAATTTATTTATTTATTGATACACGGAAAATTGTTGTGATTGATTGGTACTTAACTGTTCGTTAATAAAAATTTGTGAAATGGTTAAATTTCCCTAACATTGATTCATCCCCAATAACAAATTTTCATACTTTCATAAGGATAATGGATTATATTAAAAGGGTATCCATTGTAGATGAAATGTATCATGGAGCCTCTATTGGATTCAACCATGATACAACTTCAACTCAATCATTGTCTAATCATGTAGAGTGAAAAACCTATAGTAGCCTAGTTCAGTGGATACGGAAATGGGTAATAATAGATGGTATTTCCCTTGGCGAAAACTTCATGTGGGCTGCATCACTCCCATCACCTCTTGTATTTCCATCTAGCACTTGAATTTTGGGTATATATCTCTTATTTTAATCAAGAAAAGGTAGTATTAAATGTTACTATATAGGCATGGAAAAAATAGCAATATTTATGATAGTAGAAAAACTTTGATTGGTGAACCCATCAATTTATGATGCACTTTTTGGTAAGGGAGGTGGGTGAAAATTACTTTCACAAACCCTTGATCTAAGTAATTTTCATGTGCTTAATTGAGTCTTTAAGTATTTCATCCAGTCACTATATGAGTTTTGTAAGAACGGTTTGTATTCGATACAATAGACCCTTAGTAGAGCTCTTTTGCATGGTTAATTAAACCCCTCAAATAAGGTATAGACGTTGATCAAGTGTTAGGGCCTCAATAGAGGGTAAAAGTGTGTTTTAATCATATACACATTGACCTTATTTCATTTTCCACCAAGTACAAATACTCAATTTAACCATAACTAGGTCTAACTTTCATTGATTGACTTGGTTGAGCCTATTCGAGAGAGGTAGGATATTTATTTTCAAGAATAAATTGAAAATTACTGCAATCAAATTTTAAATATTTTGGTTAAAATTTTATCAATCAACAAAAATTTTTGTAATCATTTTTAACCAACCATGTATTTGTGAGAAAAAATTCTATATTTCTTTTACAATCCAATGGGGATTAAAAATGATGAATTATTAGCTGGTAGAAGATAAAACCCTCAATGCAAATGTTTGTAATATTGCTTAGAATTTGATAGTGGGAAACCAATCACAAAGGGGTTTAGACCGTATTAAAAAGAAGGAGTGCTATGTTTTTTTCTCTTTTCATATATATCCTTTTACGTCCACATTATTTATTTTATGCAATTATGTTTCTTATTAATTTCAATATTTAGTTTCATTCCTAAGACAACATACGTCACTCTACACAAAATATGCATATTTTTCTATCTAAAATAATAGATTTCCCATGAGAGAAAATCATTCATTTTCCTTTCAATGTTCTACAATCACCCACAACCTCCTATATACATATCAATATCAAATTTCTTCCATTGAAAAAAAACTATATACATATCTTTAATTACCTAATTGTAGTTAAGAAAATCTTACATGTTTTTTACTTTGCAATCATAAAAAAATTTCATATTGTATGATGTCAAACTTACTCAACTTTTTATTCTGAAATTTTAAACAAAGTTTTTCAATACATAATTTTAGCTTTTATAATTTTTTTTATTTTTCAATTCCAACCAAAACTTACAAAAGGAAAAACCCACTCAGTCCTTAATGTATATTATAGTTTTACAAAATTGACACTATGTGATTAACAATAGAGTAAGTTGAGACAACCCTAAGGGATTTTTTGTACAAGTTTTATCATAACCTTTCACTCCATCCAATATGTAATGTAGAGTTTTTTGAAGAGAGTGTATATTCTAGTTTATAACTTGATCCATAATCAAAGAAAATGGCTAGGGATTTCACAAGTTATTAGTTTATAACTTGATCCATAATCAAAGAAAATGCCTAGGGATGTCACAAGTTATCATTCGCACGGTGATGTATTCACGTTCTCAGTTGAAGTGGATCCTATTAGATGCATGGTGGCCAGAGACACTAAAAAATTCAATATATATATATGTGTGTGTGTGTGTGTGTGTGTGTGTGTTATGACATCCATAATGTCTACAAACCATCCAAATTTCCCATCTTATACAACAATTTCTAACAATAACCACTCAATTTACTTTCCAATTTTTGAAACCCCCACCCATGTTTGGGAGATCACACTATAAAATCAAATGTTCCTCTATTTTTTTTAAGGGTTCATAAACAAAACACACAAAAAGAAAGTCAGTATTGTGGTATAAAAACTGAGTTTTGAATCATTGTGACAAACAAAACATCACATTAGCTCACAGAATATATATAATCCTATAAGGATCTAAGATGATAACAAAGTGTTGAATCATGATAACTAGGTGAAAACCAGAACTAAGTTGTAGCCAAAAGAAAAAAATCACAACAACTCACATAATATATCCAAGGTTGCAATGAACCCCATACATAGTGATGTACCTCATGGGAATTTTAGTGCACATCGAACACCACTGTAAAAATTCTATACTCTTGATCAATTTAGAATAACCTAAGATGTGTAAAATATTTTAATAAGAAACTAGATAATTAATTACAAAATATAAAACTATAACTTAAATTTGTGAATTTACTTTGTATTTTTTTTTCTTATGTATATAGAGAAAGACTAAACCAAGTTTGGAGTTAAGAAAATAAACCATAACATAAAGAACAATATATCCTTCCAAAAATGTCTCCATATTAAAATAACATTCAATTTCTTCTATACCAAGACTATTGTTCTTCATATACAATTTCTGATAAGCATGTAATTGGCACTCGGATATGTAGATGAACTTGGAGTAAACTCTATTTTTGTTAATAAAAATTCTCTTTATTTACATCTGTGTTAGATATATTGTTCTTGAACGCATTTAAAATATCTTATTTGAGTTACATGCTCATTTCATGCTTGTTTCATAGGATTATTAATCACCAAATGATTTTCACCCCCAATTTCCTATTTCAATATCTATAACATTTTTTTAATATATGTGAACAGATTATGTTGGTTTACATATATGTTTTCACACCCAATTTCCTATTTCAAAATCTAAAAAAAAATTCTGGTTGATAACTCTTATCATCAATATTTTTGAAACCTACACAACCTTCTTCCATGGAAGCAAAATTTTCCTTTCATTCCTTCACGATGGCTCCTTCTCAGCAACATCTTATTTCTTCTAGGCTACTCTTTCCTATGCTATTGTCGTATGGCATTTATTTTGCAACATGTGGTGCAATTTCTAGTTATTTTAAATATACATATTCAATCACTTTAAGATTGTAGTTATTTTAAATATATTTGCATGTATTTAAAACTAAATACTATAAGAGAAACAAACAGTACTTAAGATCTGAGGTATGATAGAGTTGAGCGTTGAGAGCTGAGGTGATGAGTGATTATTTATTTAGTAGAGAGGGCAGCGTGGGTTGGTTGTATGGTCTCAAGATAGGGAAACTATCTTGGATGCACAATAAGTTGGTTGAGAGAATATCTCAACCTCACACAAAACTAGGAACTTAGATTTAGCTAACTCCTATGGAATAGTAACATACTCTAGACATAGAAAGTTACAACTAAAGACAAGTAGGAATTACATATTCCAACACACCCCCTTAATGAATACTTGTCTCAATATCCATCTACAAAATCTACATCTAGTCCTATCTAGTCCTGTTTTGTATCTTGTTCATGTTGTTGTCAATGTCCATATAAAGGAACAACCATCTACGGAAATGCATGGGTTCCCAACCGCTGCAACCGCCATTCTACTGGGGATTCCTTCACATACATGGTTCATCCAACCTCGCGATGAACTCCTCATAGATATAAAATTTCACCTCATGGAGTCTAAAACCAATATGGCCCACCCAAGTGTATCCATCCCACATGAAACACTCTTCCAGGATGTTAAAACTCTCTAATAGAGGGAACACATAACAAAGGGTTATGCATGCCTCTCTGGGTCTTACAACATGTACAAACAATAAATGACATGTATATTTGTTCTAATTACAAATTGTGACTCATACTCTACCATGGTCATGAGTCTATTCTACAAACATAATAAAACTTTGACTACATTCATATGCTAGAACACACCACTACTTCTCTTTTGTACTTTGAGTCTTTGGCATCTTCATTTTTGACTTTGGAATGCTGGTCTGCAAAGTCTAGTTGTGGTCAAACATAAGCAAAGAGATATGTCAACATCCATATAAGGGACCAACCATCCACTGAAATGCATGGGTACCAACCGCTGCAACTGCTAGTCTCATAGGATGTCCTTCACATACATGGATCTATCAACTATTATCACTGCATACATGTACTTGTATCTACATATCCCCCTCCAACATGGGTTCTATCGGATGACCCATAACCATGCTCTTCATTCATCGGTGAACTCTCACCGGCAATAGATCTACCTTAGATCTCTTTGGAAAACTTTTACCGGATCCCTTCATCGGCAACCTTTCATCGGATCTCTTCATCGATGACCTTTCACTGGATTTCTTCATCGGCAACCTTGCACCAGATTTCTTCATCGACAACCTTGCATTGGATTTCTTTATTGGCGACCTTGCACTGGATTTCTTCATCTGCGACCTTGCACCGGATCTCTTCATGAGTGGGCGAACACTGGCACAGACCTATTTCCAGTCCACTTCACTGTTACAAGTGGTTTCTCGCTAACCACAAAGCGACACTACAAAATGGTTTCTTGTTGACCACGAAACTGTAATTACAAAGCGGGTTTGAGATTACCACGAAATTTTATGGGGATACACATGCCTTACAAGGCTTACAACATAGCTCCAACTCTTGGAGTTATTAGTTACATAATTTACAAAGACCACTACAAAAAGCATCCTAGACTTTCTTACAATTAAAATGTGTGACTCATAATACAACATGCTATTGATTCTATTCTAGGAAACTCACACAAAACAAACTTTCACTTTCATTGTCCATCATCCTTTAAATGTTTCCACTGCTCTTTTACATCATATTTTGAAATATTCACATATTGGGCATCTTTGTCCCGTAGTCTTTCAAGTCTAGAAATGCATTTGTAATTGTAGTTCCCCATCAATGTTTTATCCTTCGCCTCCACATTTCTCATTCCTTTAGGATTGCTACATTTTTTGTATTCAACCCATTCTTCCACGTCATCAATGGACCTAGAAATTCCATCGAACAAAACAGATGAAAAAATACTAATTTCTGGAATGATGCGCACGATGATAGTGATAGCCACGCTGCCTATTGTGTCCAATATAACGCATTCGATGGCCATCCCAAATCTCCATGAATCCAAAATTCAGGTGAATATAAGTATTTCATGCCTCTCTCTGCCCATGATATTGATTCTATTCCAGAAAACTCACACAAAACAAACTTTCACTTTCATTGTCCATCATCCTTTAAATGTTGCCACTGCTCCTTTACATCATATTTTGAAATATTCACATCTTCGGCATCTTTGTCTTTGTCAATTAAATCTTGGAACTCCATGCTGAACCTGTCATTTGTTAGATTCTTGAATTCTAACAAAGTAACTTTACCTACATTGAGTTACCTAGGCTCAATAAGGCTCAATAACTTTAAACATGATTCCAAGAAAAAAATTAAAATTATAAACTCTTGAGATTAAGAAGAACATCAAATTTCTCTATCTCTGCCCAAATATGACAACCATTCTTCTCCAACGATACCTTTGAGGGGTCCACTGATAAAGAAATGAATCGACAACTTTTCAACTAGTCTCAATGCAGTGCATTCCAGCACAGATGTTCCAGACATAGGCACTCACAGACACACAAAGAGAAACAAATTGTCCCTCTCAAAACAAGAATCCAGGAATCCACAGTCCGATCCTCTGTTGTCCACAAATTCACTGTCAACATGCATAAAATTCAATGATTTTACACACAAAAGTTCTCGTTTCAGTATCCAATTCCCTAGCATCGCAACGTAACGCCACTTCCCCTGTTCACAATATCAAGGCTAGTGATTGCTTCCAAGCATACCTTTGATGTCATTTTCACTGTCATGCCTTCATCGCATCTGGTAGTTAATCATTTCCCTTCAAATTTGTGTGTTGTTGGAATGACCAGTTCCAACACACACTCATAATTGTGACAATATTTGGTCAGACTAAATGTCACAATAATACAACATCTAATTATTTTAACCAAATTTACATGAATGCATTTACATTTTAAGTTGATTAGGCTCAACATGAAAACAAAAGAATTCACGAAGACAATTTGTTTCATCAAAGAAAATATGTTGGAAGTTTTGGTTTCATATTCACCTTGTCTCCCTAGCTACAACTCACCATGCTTCTACTGCAGCTTACCAAAGGTCGTTCTGGTATACGAAAAAAGACAAGTCTAGGTAGCTCACCAAACTACCCTCAGCCACTACAGCAGATATGTTGTACCACACTTCACTGCTGTGCATATCACTAATTTCGATCTGCACCAACACTTTCGTTGACATTCAAATTTTCCGAGCAGCCTCATTCAAATAGCAGCGATTAGAAATTGGTCTTGGAAAACTCACAAAATTAGAAGAACGTGATGGTGCAATAGTATATTGAAACAAGAGATGAAATTTTGATCTGCTCTTAGAATATTTGCCCTCATCTTCATATTTTTCAGTATTGAAAAGACCCACCTTTGCTGATCTCCCACACATTAATTTCTCATTATTTATCGCTGAAGTATGATCTTTGTCCCGTAGTCTTTCGAGTTTGGAAATTATTTTGTAATTGTAGTTCCCCATCGATGTTTTATCCTCGACCTCCACATTTCTTGTTCCTTCACGATTGCTACACTTTTTTTACGCAGCCCATTCTTCCATGTCATCAGTCGATCTACAAATTGCATCAAACAAAATAGATGAGAATAGATTGATTTCTGGAATGATGCGCATGATGATGGCGATAGCCACGCTGCCTATTGTGCCCAATATAACACATTCGATGGCCATTCCAAATCTCCATGAATCCCAAATTCAGGTGAGTCTAAGTATTGCAGGCCTCTCTCAACATGCAGCCCTTCAACACGTTGGTTTGGTTCTTTGACCTCTGCAGCAAATGAAATGGAATCAGCTACGTCACAGAAAAAAAATGATGCAAATTCACCACGATCTACAACACATAGAGACATTGGTGGAGATTTCACAACATTGAAATTCCACAAAAATGACTCCACAACACTACAAACACAGTGGCATTGTCGTTGTGGGTAGCCAACGAGTCCATGCTCAGTCTACATCGGTTCGTATCTCTCCCACATCCAATCACCTGAAAGAGATATCAAGGTATGTGCTCTCCAACAGCACTAGCAACTCTCCAAACCAGTTTCTCATAAAACACAAAATAGATGGTTTCCACAGTGCACCAATCACTGGTCGGATTGGCACTGTGCAAATAAAAAATTCACAGATTCAACATGGTCGTAGATCTCCTCAGTCTACAAACAGGTCCTTACACCGTAGACATACTCAGCACGCATCGTCTCTAGTCGCACCAGTCTCTAATGTGGATGCCCTCTGCTCTTCGACTCTTTATTTCTCCTCAACGCCGAATGATTCGATCTCGCAAATTTTCCACGCTCTCTCCCCCACATAGCAGCAACAAACGATGGGAAAAAAAACTAAAGACAAAGGTGTGAAAGCTAAGCAGCACACGATCCATGATTCAGACAAGGAACAACTTCAACAATATCATCGCTAAATCGAACGTGGATTTACCCAGCATTTGTCGAGGTAAAACGTGTGTCGAATTGCGAACTACAAGAGATTTCTTTACATTGTAGTTGAGAAGGTCGAGAGCTATTTCCATGCCAGAGTTACCGCATCCAACGACCAAAACCTTCTTATGTTCATACTCGAAACCATTCTTGTACTCACTCGAATGAATCATAATCCCTTTAAAACTTTCAATCCCGGAAATATGAGGCTTCACGACCTCAACATTCTCCCCGATTGCATATGAACATAGAACATGACACCTCTGATAGTTTTCACATAATATGGAAAACTCCACTAAGTCTTGACAGAAGTGAGGTTGAATTTGAAATTTCTATGCATAATGCTGCAAGTAATCAAGAAACCGATCTCTAGAGACAAAAGTGGGAAAAGACTCTGGGAAAGGCATGAAGGGAAGCTGGCAATACTCTTTTGCATTGTGGAGCTTGAGACGATCGTAGGTTTTGTTCTTACACAGGGAAGCTATTCAGTCCTCCTTCTGAATCACAGGCCTGCACAACATAGATCCTCAACTTTACACACTGGAAGCTCCACACCCAAAGGCTGACCACATCGTTGCACTGGATGTGCACATGTGAAAGTCGATATTTCCTCCAAAGATCACAACACATATTCCATCGATCTGGTAGTCAAAGAAAATCTAAACTACTAGAACTTGAGTGAAACTCTAGCAGCGAATAAATCTGCTCCGTGAGAGAATGACCCAATTCGACCCTCAGCTACCCAATCCGATCCTCAGCTTCTACTGTAGATCTTGATTTAGGAGGATCCGCTTGGGAAGTTTTCGTGAATAGGAGATCTTCTCATATTTCCGCATGCCAAAGCCCAGCAACGAACAGTTCTCTCAACAACTCCACTCACTCACATTCAGCTCGAGTTGGCTTCCACCTAAAGCTCGATCGCCTCTCCATGAATCTCCACGGTGGTAACAAAAAATCCCAATGTTTCAAGGGATTTGCAAAGCACCACTCACATACTCTATGCCATCGCCACAAGAATCCCAGTAGTCAAACAATAACTCTATACACACAACGGACAACGAGTTTCTATGACATTCAATTCAAATGGACGAACTGAAAACAAAAAACTAAACCAAAAAATATACTCTCTTATATTTCCTTGAGCCCAGGAGGGGCCGAGGTTCAGGCCCATATGGGCTCTCATACCAAGATAAAAATGAGATACACACTATATACATTAATAAAAGAGATTACACATATAAATACATGAAGTATAGTTTCAAGATAGGGAAGCTATCTTGGACGGACAATAAGTTGGTTGAGAGAATATCTCAACCAACTTATTGTGCGTCCAAGATAGCTTCCCTATCTTGAGACCATACTTCATGTATATATGTATGTGATCTCTTTGATTAATGTATATACTGTGTATCTCAATTTTTATCTTGGTATCAGAGCCCATAAGGGCCTGAACCTTAGCCCCGCTGCATCCTTTAAATGTTGCCACTGCTCCTTTACATTATATTTTGAAATATTAACATCTTGGCCATATTTTTCCCATAGTCTTTCGAGTCTGGAAATGATTTTGTAATTTAAGTTCCCCATCGATGTTTTATCCTCGGCCTCCACATTTCTCGTTCCTTCACGATTGCTACATTTTTTCTATGCAGCCCATTCTTCCACATCATTAGTCGACCTACAAATTGCGTCAAACATAACAGAGGAAAAAAGAATGATTTCTGGAATGATTTGCATGATGATGGCGACAACCACACTACCCATTGTGCCCAATATAATGCATTCGATGGCCATCCCAAATCTCCATGAATCCCAAATTCAGGTGAATCTAAGTATTTCAGGCCTCTCTCATCATGTAGCCCTTCAACACGTTGGTTCGGTTCTTTGACCTCTGCAGCAAATGGAATCGAATCGACTACGTCACTAGATCTCTTCATCGGTGACCTTTCACCATATTTCTTCATCGGCAACCTTGCACCAAATTTCTTCATCGATGACCTTGCACCGGATTTCTTCATCGGTGACCTTGCATCAGATCTCTTCATAGTGGGAAAACACTAGCACAGACGTGTTTCCAGTCCATTTCACCATTAAAGGTGGTTTGTGGACCACAAACTGACACTGAAAAATGGTTTCTGGCTAACCATGAACCTATAATTACAAAGTGGTTTTGAGATTACCATGAAATTTTATGGGGATACACATGCCTTAAAAGGCTTACAACACAACTCCAAATCTTGGAGTTATCAGGTACATACTTTACAAAGACCACTACAAAAAGCATCCTAGACTTGCTTACAATTAAAATGTGTGCCTCATAATACAACATGCTATTGAGTCTATTCCAGGAAACTCACACAAAACAAATTTTCACTTTCATTGTCCATCATCCTTTAAATGTTTCCATGCTCCTTTACATCATATTTTGAAATATTCACATCTTGGGCATGTTTGTCTTTAACAATTAAATCTTGGAACTCCATGGTGAACCTGTCATTTGTTAGAGTCTAAAATTCTAACAAAGTAACTTTACCTACATTGAGTTAGCTAGGCCCAATAAGGCTAAATAAATTTAAACATGATTCCGAGAAACAAAATAAAATTATAAAATCTTGAGATTAACAACAACATCAAATTTATCTATCTCGTAGCTGCTACTCAGGGTGGTACTCTGCACAACCATTGTATTTATCATGCCTGAAGTTGAAGTTGGAGCTGAAACATTCTGAATTTTTCTTCACTAATGAAGTCCAATTAATCACAGACTGTGCCTTTGCTTCTTCATCCAATATTTGTACAGGAAATTTGAACCTTTCTGGTTGATAATAAAAAACAAGTAAACCAAAATTTACTCATGCTTGAATGATCCTTCGCCATTGAAATTTAGGCACTGATAACTAATTACATATAATAAAAATTGGTTGTAATTGAACATAATTTAGGGTGTCTTACGAGATGAAAACACTCTAATAACCCTAAGATAACTTCATCTACCCACTGATCATTCGAATATCCTAACAGAAAAGAAACCATGGAAATTACATGCCTAGACATCGGAGGATCAATCATCTTACAAAAATAACGCTTCTTACATGTTGTATCAATTTCCTGTTTACTCTTGCCATCAAGGAATTGACCACTATTTAAATAAAATGTCTTTTAAACCAAAATAAAAATAAAAAATTATAGTATGAAAAGATAGATGTAATTCATTACAGTGGTTAGAAACAAATATGATACCTTCTCCTTCTCTTATCCCTCAAGAAATTATCAATTTATGTTTACAATTATAGATTCAATTTATTTTTATCTATTCCATTATCTAATCTTTTTGTGAGTATGCACTTGTATATATGAGAAATATTTGAAGCCACTTTACTTAGGTGACAAGTCTAATTAGAATATAGTGTAATCTAAAAACACACCATTTATTTTGTCACAAACATATGTGTTTTCTCAAGATGCCCATTTTTTGGGATACATATCAATTAAGAAAGGTAGGCTAGTATAATGCTTATGCAACTTGAAAACTATTTCCAATATTTATTCATATGAAACCACAAGTTTATGCTCATCAATGTGAAGGTCCTCTTCAATGTGATTTTGGGTATGGATTGGTTGTATCTCCATAGGACCAAAGTGGACTGCTATGACAAAGTTATTGAGTGCTTGGATGACAATGGAGAACACAGATTATTTCAAGTTAAGAAGAATAAGACATCAGTTATAATGGTGAAAACTATGCAGATGAAGTGTAGTTTTAGGAACATGTGTGTGTTATTTGCAGTACATATTTCTAGTGACAAAGATAAGGAAGTTGATGATGCAAATATCTTGAGCAAGTACCTAGTTTTACAATAGTTTCGGGATGTATTTCTTGTATATATTTTAGATTTTTCTCCTCACAAGGAGGTGTATTTTTCTATTAAGTCAGTAGCATGGGCAACACCAACATAAAAAAAAATTCATACAAGATGAGCACTCTGCAATTGGTAGAGCTAAATTTGCAATTGAAGGAAATGTTGGACAAGGGATAGATTAGGCCAAGTGTACCACCATGGGGCACACAAGTATTTTTTGTGAAGAAGAAGGATGGTACTCTCAGGTTGTGCATTACTTACATGCAATTGAACAAGGTGACCATGAAGAATAAGTATTCGTTGTCGAGGATTGATGATTTTTTCGATCAATTGAAGGGAACAACAATGTTCTCGAAGATTGCTCTGAGATTAGGATATCATCCGAGATTAGACTATTGACTATTAACATTTCTCCTAAGGGTTGCAGAACTAGGGTTCAGCAAGGGGGCATTTGTTATGCGATAATTTTTGCAATAGGATTTAATTTTTGACCTAAAGTCTGCGACAATGGTTTAAGAACTTAGGTTTAAATTTATAATTTTTAAAAGCTGCGACGGATATTGTGTCAAAGTCATTTGACTTTAGAAATATATATATATATATATATATATATATATATATATATATATATATATGGTTAATATATATATATATATATATATATATAGATATATATATATATATTATAAACTTCTAAATTTTATAATATATATATATATATATATATATATATATATATATATTAGAAGCTTCTAAATTTTATAATATATATATATATATATATATATAAGTTAAATAATTTGATTTCTTTTTTGGTCATATAAAAAGGAGAAAAAGGCCCGAAGGTAATGTTGATGACTATGTGTATTATTGAAAAAGCCAGAAGAGGCAAAAGTGACAGTGTGTTGAAAAACAGAGTGAGGCTCTGTATTAAAAACAAAGAGAGCAGTTGTAAATGAATGAACTGCTGTGTGGAAATGCCAGAAGGTAGAAAATAGTGTTTATAATGTGTGTATTTTCTTTTTATGAAGACAGAGACCAAAATTGAAAGAAAGCACTGTGTTTTTGTTGCAGTCAAAGAAGTTTTTTTTTTAAAAGGCCGGAACGACATTTCTGAGGAATTTTGTAATAGCTTTTTAAGTTTAATGAAAGAAGTGTTTTTGTGCCATCTCTATCGAGTGATTTTTAATTGACTTTAATTTAAAATTGACTTTAATTTTTAATTGACTTTAATAAAAATTGACTTTAATTTAACATAATTTAGGGTGTCTTACGAGATGAAAACACTATAAGAACTCTAAGATAACTTCCTCTACCCACTGATCATTAGAATAACCTAACCGAAAATAAACCATAGAAATTACATGCCCAGACATCGCTGGATCAATTATCTTCCAAAAATAACGCTTGGAGGAATATTATCTTACATGTAGTATCAATTTCCTATTTACTCTTGCCATCAAGGAATTGACTACTATTTAAATAAAATGTATTTAAAAAAAAAAATAACTCTTTGTATAGGATGAGAAGATACATATAATTTATTAGAGTGGTTAGAAACAAATATGATACTTTTTTCTTCTCTTATCTTTCAAGAAATTATCAATTTATGTTTACATTTATAGAGTGAATTTATTTTTGATTATTCCATTATCTAATCTTTTTGTGACTATGCACTTATATATATGAGAAATATTTGAAGCCATTTTACTTAAGTGACAAGTCTAATTAGAATATAGTGTAATCTAAAAACAACCCATTTATGTTGTCACAAACATATGTGTTTTCTCAAGATGCCCATTTTTTGGGATACATATCACTTAAGAAAGGTAGGCTAGTCTAACGCTTATGCAACTTGAAAACTATTTCCAATATTTATTCATATGAAACCACAAGTTTATGCTCATCAATGTGAAGGTCCTATTCAATATATATATATACTTGGCATAAAGTCATAAACAATAAGGCTTTCATTTCCCTATGCATACTAGCTAATAGAATGTAGTGAGATGGTAATTGTTGTACGTAATACATGGCCATTGACACTAGTGATATTGAGAGAATTCTCTTTGATTTTAATCGAATAGGCTTTGAAGCCTTAAGTATTTTATCTTTTCTTTACAAATATATTTCTTATTATGTCATGAGATATCTCAGCTATGGTATCAACTTTCTTATAGCTAGACAAACCCTCAAAGACTCCATTCCAAAAATTAAAAGCATTGGTCATGTTGTTTCATTTTTTGGTTATAAAAATATTTTTTGGTTATTGGTCATTTTTTGTTTATCAATAGTTTATCTTACTCTCCATTAACTCTTGCAAAAATGATTCAAATCAAGGAATTCTATAAGAAATTTTAGAAGCCTCACTAGTATAGTAAAAACATAATAAAACAAAACAAAGACAAAATATGTTTCACCAAGTTTATAAAGTATGGTAAGCCTCATATGATTATCAAGCTTCTTCCTCACATAAAATACAAGAAAATATCTTGTTGACATAAGAAAATGACCATTGTAATCTTCAAATGCTTACTTGGAAAAGGCACCCAATTAGAACTTTCTATGTTCAAACTTCCACCTATGGCCTAATGGCCTTAATATAGGATTTTGTGAGTATAAACTGGCTGATGAAAAAACCATTCAATGAAAAAATGTAGTATGTAATATATCTAACTAAATCCTAACTAATGGAACAAAAGAAAATATTTAATAATGAAACCAATAACATCAACAATAGTCCCATTTGCATTCAAGGATAAACTCAAATAAAATCCTCTAGATTCCCTCATCAAATGAAATGATTCAAATTTTAAGAACACCACATTCTCGCACAACTATTTACTAACCAAGCCAAAATAAAATGTGACTAGAACATAACCATAGGGAGAATACTCCACGAACTAATCATATGCATAATAAAAAAATTTATGCAATTGAGATTGGTATCCAACCCACTTGCCAAAATAGCCTCTAATCATTGGCATGATCATAATTTCGTATGAAGCATAAAAAAGCATCAAATAGGTGAGAATAAACATCATAACATGGGAATATTCCCAAAGGTTAAAATTTCCACTTTGTCTTCCATTAAAAAGTGCTACAACCTTTTAACATAGGTAAAAAATAAAAAGAAATTTCTAGAAGCCTTGATGGGGAATATTATACCAAAAAGAAGGAATGTAGCCCTACCTATTTTGGCCTCATTCCATGGTTCATGAATCTATTCCCTCGCATTACGGAACCCTAATCCCCATCTTTGTGGATTTTATCCTTAAGAAGAGGATCTCAAACCTCCTCCTCTTTCCCAATAAATTCAGCACAAACTAGAGGGAAAGGGGTTGAATTTTTATGTAAACGTAAGTTGTTAATTGGAGGATGGAAGCTTATCACTTAAGGAAGGATTGGATACTATTGGAAGGAGTCTTATTGAAATCAAGGCTAGGATGTGTCTCTCCTTTTGATTCATATATAATACAAAAGAGTATTTCTTTCTCACTATATTGTCCATCACATATGATTACTAGTCTTATTGATAATTAGTATAGGTTGTTTCGAATTATTTATATATCAAGTGCCTTTTATTTTATGTTTGTTAGTGTATTTGCACTTCTAGATTCTGAACAATGTAAATCTGTATCAATCGAATATAGCAAGGATCGTCATCACACATTTTGTTTGAAAGGTATGGATTTCATAATCCATTACACTTTCATTTGATTCAATACAATGGACCCAAGCAAATATTTACTAGTGTGTTTGTTTGTTACTAGATTGAGTCATTAAGTCTAAGGATATTTTTTCCTCTTGACCTATATGCTTATATGGAGTATTATTTACCTCTTTCTCTTATTTGTAGAAATATGGTGATCGCATTGCAATTGTTTAAAAAATTTAATCTAAATCAAGAGACACAATTCTACTCAACTATTCTATGGAAAGTAATTCACAATTTAGAAAAAAATTCAAAAACATGCTTCATCAAATACATAGGTACACCGTTGTTTCTAGGGGAAAGCTATTGCTAAAAACCCCTTAATATTGTTTTCAATTATCAAGTGAATTGAAAAAAAATTACAATTAGAATCTCTCGCTCTAAGGACAAATTGCAAGCATGAACTTTTTCTCACTTTGCCTGTGCTCGTGGTGGCGAAACTCAGGCTGCATGCACTTGTGCTGTATGTAGTCACTCTACCCTACTCGTACTCATGCTTCCTACACTCACTTCTATTTCCTTACAAAATTCCTGAGGAAATAGGCCATTATTATTTAGGAATTTCCTCCAAATTGATTTCACAATTCCCAAGGATTGATTACCTCACTAATACTCTAAATTGTACACTCAATCTTGTATATAATTAATTGTACATGGCCTTGGAATCTCCACCGTAACTGGGGAAAACTAATTCCTTGCATGCACTAGCTATTTTGAGTTGATTGATAAGTTATCTAGATGATCACCGAGTTAGACTGTTATCCCACATCACAACTAACCTTCCACTAGTTCTATCAATAGTTAGAACTAGTTTAACTGAATTCAACTCGATATAACTGAACTGAATTACTAAAATTCTAAATCTCACATCCATAACTAAACTCCAACCCCTCTAAAGCGAATTTACTGAGCTAACTGAGTGAAAAGAGTCATGTCACCTCAGTTAATTTCCTCCAAGATGTCCATTGATCTGGAAATTTGAATTTTCTCAATTTGAATTCTTCTTGCTATAATTTTTGTGTGGACGCTTTGTAACATAGTGTCGGAATTCATGAAATTGAAGCATTTTATTTTGGACAAGTATTTCTTCTTTCCCCCTTGGCTACATTCAGCCTCACGTTGGGACTTCTTTCCCTTAACCTTCAATCATTTTCCAACTATAGAAAATTTGTATTGCTCTTCTTTGGATGATGTTCCATCTCTACTATTCCACTTGATATGTTCTTGTACCAAATCATACCATAAACATTCCCAATTTGGTAATTTATCCCCCTCATTCACCAAGTCCTCATAGTTATTCCAACTTTTGGGAAGCCCTTGGAGAGCTATGCTCACTAGGTCATCTTCACTAGCATTCACACCAACCCCTCCAAGCTCATCTCAAACTTGTGAAAATCTAGTGAGATACTGTGGAATAGTGACATTCTTATACATATTGACATTCCAAAGTTTGTCTTTGTGGGCTAGTTTTCTATGGTCAGTTCTATTTTCGAGTAACTCTCTCAGTCGGATTCCACTTTATGAAAGGATTTCCTTTACCATGTACATTTGAGACAATTCAGTCTCGTACTCTATCCAAGATTATTCTCCTCACCTTCGCTACATCTTTCTTCCATTGAGCTAGGTTATGGGAATCAATTGATCCTAGTTTTGCATTTTTTATCTTGACATATTCCAAAAATCCGATGTCATCAAGAACTTCATCCATGTGATCTTTCTATGCATTGAAAATTGAGCCAACTTCTAAGGCATACTCCAATATTATTCCATTGAAGGTCATTCTCCCAACTATGAAGAGATTCTGCTACAGTGAAGCTACAAATTGAAACCTCCCTAGGATTCAAATTTTGTGTTCTAATGTGAATCCTGCTGCAATAAGATGTATAAATATGGTGATAGAATTGCAACTGTGTAAGAAATTTAATCTAAATCAAGAGACACAATTCTACTCTACTACTATGTAGAAATTGATTCACAATTTAGAACAACATCCAGAAACATGCACCATTAAATACACAAGTACACATATTTTTCTATGGGAAATAAAATTTTAAAACCCCCTTATGCCCATTTTAATTAATTAAATGAATTTAGAAACAATTACAATTTTTATCTCTTTCTCTCATGAAAAACTACAAGAGTAAACCTTCTCTCACTCTGGCTAGACTTGTGCTACCCTCACTCATGTTTCTCGTCCTCATTTTTCCCGCAATCATGTTACATTAACTTTCTCCTATTTCCTTGTGCTATTCCTTAGGAAATATACCCCTATAATTTAGGATTTTCCTCAAAATTTATTGAGCAATTCCCAATGATTCATCACATGACCAATACTCTAAATGGTACAGTCAATCTTGTATATAATTAATTTTACACTACCTTGGAATCTCTACCACAAATGGGGAACTGGAATTCTTTACATGCACTAGCTATTTTTAGTTGAATAAACAATATACAACTGGATATAACTAAACTTGATCTCTAAAATTTAGCAATCACACATGCTTAACTCCACTCCAAGCCTTGTAACTCGAATTTATTGAGCTAACTGAGTGATAATAGCCATGCCACCTCAATTAACTACCTCCAAGTTGTCTGTTGATATGTAAATTCAATTTTTCTCAATTTGACCAAGAGAAAGTCAAATTGAGCCTTTCTTGTTATATTTTCCACATTCTTGTCAATGAAGGAAAATAAAATTAACCTCATTCGACAAAGAGGTGTAGAAAATATTTTCTTCCATTTTATAGTTTCTTTCCACTTGGTTACTAAAATCCATGGTGATGAGATTATTTTCTTACCATCCTCCTTGAGGTTAAAATTTGGGTGGAATTTCCAACACTTCTCCTCTATGTGACCATCAATGTTGTAGTGGTTGTTAGGATCTTTTCACTAGTGTGTTGTAAGTGTTTTCTTCTTGTCCTTTCCCCTTTTCACTTCTTCTTCCCCTCAGAAGCTTCATAATATTCCTTCTCTTTCGAATGACCTAAATTCCCTTTTTATGGCTCATAATTTCTAGGTAATTTGCATATACACAATCCTCATCCATCATTTTGGGTTTGAACATCATCACTTGATTTCACTAATGGCTAGGTAGAGATTCCATATACTTGAGGAGTATATTTTTTTTTTTGGGCAAGATACCAACATTACTGCCTTCTTTTTGGACAATCTTATACACTCTATACACTAGCCTCACCACTTCTTGAAGTAATGCCATTAGATAACATGGTCCTGTACATTCTTGATGATAGGTAGAATTAACACTTAATGATACTTTTAAAATCCTCCCACCTAGGTACTAGATGATCCCTTTCTATCCTAAGAGTCTCCATATGGATTTCCCACTAGGTTAGTTTATGGTCGTGTAATTTTAAAAAAATTAAAAATTTTGGTTCCTCATATATATGGTGAACATTAAAGTAAAAATATGACTATTAAAACACTTGATTTAGTTTCAAAGCATTGACATCACCTTTATACTACCTGAATTCCACCTTTAATTCCACCTTGAAGAGGCATTGTGAATGGTTCATGGCACTAAAAATCGATTACTCTTTTTCATGTTCTTTTCTAGAATCCTTTGGTTATTCCTAATCCCCTTGTTTTCCCTTTGATATGACCTCTAAGCTACAACCTATGTCTTCTATGATTACAAAATTTCTTTCTAGAGCTGGCATAAGGAGGTTCATATAACAATAATATATCTATGACCTACAATTCGAGCCTTGATATTCTCTCCTTTTTCCAATCTTGGGGGTTATTATAAACAAATAAATTGGTCATGGCTATGGTTTTATGGGTTCTTGCTGAAATGGTTGCTTGTATCTTCTAAAAATTCCCATAAATTCCCAAAGAAACATGCTCTTATACAATATGATCTGTAAAGTACCACGATTATTCCAATAGATAGTTTATCACAATAAATAGAGTAAAATAAATTGAAACATCTAGCATTAAGGGTTAATTTATTTAGATTGTAGATATATTATTATTGATTTATTATTTATGCATGCAATACATAACATTTGGAAAATATAGACTAGTGAAATATAGAAAACACTGATAAAAATGAACACCAATATATGATTTAGGATAACCTTTTTGAAAAAAACCTAGTTGGAAGGTAAGGTTTCTCTCATGTCTTTTCTTTAGAATGGAAATAATGCAAATACAAAGGAGAAGGTTACTTGAGACTTGCACTCAAAATCGATTACTCTTTTTCGGGTTCTTTTCTAGAATCCTTTGATTCTTCCTAATCCCCCAATTTTCTCTTTGATATGACCTCCGAATTAGAACCTCTTTCTTCTCTGATTCCAAACATGTTTCCGAGAGATGCCATAAGGAGGCTCATATTACAACAAATATCTATGACCTACACTTCTAGCCTTCATGATCTCTCCTTTTCCCAATCTTGAGGGTTATTATAAATAGATTAGTTTCCCATGGCTAGGGTTTTATGGGTTGTTGTTTAAATGATTTCTTGTATCTTCTAAAACTTCCCACAAATTCCCAAATAAATATGCTCTTATACGAGTATGATCTATAAAGTACCATGATTATTCCAATAGATAGTTCATCACAATAAATCTATTAAAATAAATTGAAACCTCTAGCATGAAGGGTTAATTCACTTATATTATATATCTATATATCTATATATATATATATATCATTATTGATTTTATTTTTTATTCACACAATACATAAAATGTGGAAAAATATAAAATAGTGAAATATAGGTACACACTGAAACAAATGAATACCAATATATTATTTAGGAAAACCTTTCAGAATAAAACTTAGTTGTAAATTAAGGTTTCTCTCCTCTCTTTTTTTTTAGAATGGAAATAATGCAAATACAAAGGAGAAGGTAATGTGAGAACTATGTATCATGGGTTACTAAAAAATACAAACCCACCTCTATTTCTCTCTCTCTCTCTCTCTATCACATCTCAGCTACTTTATTGTACTATATAAAAAAATGCACTCAAATAGAATGTAATTGTTTTTCGTCCTAGTGGCCCAGTTATAGCACAACTCGATATCAAACTAGTGTTAGGTTTGAATTCTTCAACTCTCAAGTAGATTTACAAATTTTACCCTTATATATTTCTCTTCATAGTCTTTACATGTCTATCCCATTTTTCATTAGTAATGAGGTTGATGTGGCATCCTATTGAATATGTTTGATAAAGCAACAAGGTCACCTTTGGAGTGGCATATATGTTTTACATACACAATCCATTTCATGTCATTTTTGAATTATTAGAAAGGTATTTGATTGCAGATTAACTCCAAGGTATCTGGAATAAATGATATTTTTTGGACTCGAAAAAAACATTGTTTAAATCCTCAAACTACCTCTAGAAGGTTTCATACCCCATTTTTAAAATAGGTCCATAAGAGGTTTAAGAAGGAGGTGGGTGCCTCCACTGAGGTTGGAGCCTAGAGAATGTTGGAGTTTGCTTATTATCAAGATTGATGCCTCAATTAGGTTCTAGCCCGTAGTAAGTTGTGTCTTGCACACTTTCAACGTTGGTTCCTCAATAAAGTTGAGCCTACCACAAGTGGATATATACATATTTTTGGGGTAGGTGCCTCGAGGAATGTGGTTCCAACAAAATTGATATAATGAATTGAAGAAGAAGAAGAAAAAATATATTTTTTGGTTTTATTCTGTATGGGTTTCCACATAAAATATTGTTTCTTCATGTGTTGATGTGATGGCTTATTGATGTCCAATTGATGTGATGATAACTTCGTGATGCATTTATTTATTTATTGATATGCTGCAAACTGTTATGATTGATTGATAATTAATTGTTCATTAATAAAAAGTTGTGAAATGGTTAAATTTCTCTCACATTGATTCACCCCCAATAATAATTTTTCATACTTTTATAAGGATAACAGATTATATTAAAAGGGTATCTACTCTCTATGAAATGTATCATGGAGCCTCTATTGAATTCAACCATAATGCAAATTCAACTCAATCATTGTCTAATAATATAGAGTGAAAAACCTATAGTAGCGTGATGTTTCCATTTCATGTTGTAGTATTTAATCTCTTTACATTTCATGATGCAGTAGTTAATCTCTTTACATTTCATGTTCGTAGCATATAAAATCTCAAAACTATGTGTTAAAGCCTCCCTCTCTCACTTCTTCCATTGGAGCTTGAGGAGGGTAGATCTTCACCAAAGACCCACAATTGTTTTTAGTTTATGATTTCTTGGAGAAGTTAGATAGGTTGCTTTTATTATCATGGACATGTTGCAGATGCAGAGGTAGTTTAGTGGATATGGATATGGGTAACAATAGATGGTATTTCCCTTGTCCAAAAATTCATGTGGGTTGCATCACTCCCATCACCTCTCCTATTTCCATCTAGAAATTTATTTTTGGGTATATATCTCTTATTTTAATCAAGAAAATGTAGTCTTAATTGTTACTATATAGGCATGGAAAAAAATAGAAATATGAATTATATTAGAAGAAATTTGATGGGTGAATCCATCAATCTATGATGCACTTTTTGGTAAGGGAGGTGGGTGAAAATGATTTTCACAAACCCTTGATCTAAGTAATTTTCAGGTTCTTAATTGAGTCTTAATTCTTTCATCCACTCACTATATGATTTTTGTAACAATGGTTTGTATTAGATCCACTAGACCATTAATTGAGCTCTTTTTCATGGTTAATTAAACCCCTCAAATAAGGTATAGACCTTGATCAAGTGTTAGGGCCTCAATAGAGGGTAAAGAGGTGTTTTAATTCTATATACATTGACCTTATTTCAATTGTCACCAAGTACAAATGCTCAATTTAACCATACCTCAATCTAGCTTTCATTGATTGACTTGGTTGAGCCTATTGGATTGAGGTAGGATATTTATTTTAAAAAATAGATTGAAATTTAGTGAAATTAAATATTAAATGTTTTGGTTAAAATTTTATCAATCAACAAAATTTGTTGTAATGATTTTTAACCAACCATGTATTTGTGAGAAAAAATGCTATATTTATTTTACAATCCAATGGGGATTAAAAATTATCCATTATTAAATGGTAGAAGATAAAACCCACAATGAAAACCCATTATTAAACGTTAATTAATCCTGATATTAATTCAGCGACCAGTTTGGAAGGTCCACTATTTGCGCAGCCACCTCCATTTTTGACAGTGCTAACTGGAGTTCTCTTGAGATTTGGAGGGGTTTCCTCGGTCAGAATTGAATGAGGCATAACTGGAGCATTTTTTGACTAATTTTGGCTTAGAAAGAGTCATTCCTAGATGATTTGGATGCTATGAGCATGATGGTGTAGGTTGCAGAGCCATTGGAGCACATCTATAAGTGATATTTCCACTTTGAAGACTAAATAAGTTAGGGCCACGAGGAGGTGAGGCCATGTCTAGATCACCTGAAGACCATTTGCAGAGCTTGAAGAGTCTATTTTTAGGTTTATGAGTCTTCTGAATCCAATGGAGTAGGTTGAAAATCCATTGGAGCACTATAGGTGCATGTAATCATAAAATTACAATTAATCCAAAGAGGGCCTAGCCATTGCAAAAGGTCGATGGAGATGTAGCCCACGAGGGGTTAAACCCATTATGAGCTATTGTGTAATGTGTTTTCTATGTGTTATTTCTCTGCAATTTACGTGTTTTACATGGTAAAGATTCCAATAAAGAAGTCAATAAAATGTGTGATCTAGTTGGTATGACTATAGTTTATGATGACCTATTTACATTAGAGTTTAAAGCATTTAAATTTGAGAATAAAATATACAATTTTTCATATGAATTAATGCTTTGTAGAGTTGAAAGAGAGTCTCTCATGAATCCAACAAAAACTGATGAATTTGGTGAAGTTGAAATTGTTAATGAGCACATGCATGCTCAGATATATCACCACAAAGTGGATGAAAATTATATTGATGAAATTTGTGGTTTCTTTTTTGAAACAGGGATTGATTGTGGAAATATGGAAAGTGCCATGTTTGATGAAGAATTGAAGGTTGAAGCTACCACTCTAGCAGAAAGTTGTAACAACCCTAATAAAAAATCAATGTAAAAGTTAATAAAGGTAAAATAAGACCTTGGTCATGGGACACGTATTCCATGTAGAATGTTGAGAAAAAAAATCTTAGTGGGTGTTCATTTCGGTTTATTAATGGTTATGGAAGTTGGAAAAGGAAATGGAAAAGGCTTTAGAAATGCATGAGGCATTTATTGGTATTTTAGTTATGAAAATAATGGAAACTAGGTGAAAAGGGAGGTGAAAGGTCACAGGTTGCATATGAGGATGAAAATGAAGGAAAATAATGGAAAAATGAAGAAATTAGAGGCCTCATTGATGTTGGCAATATGATGCAATGTGTTGTCCTTGATGGAAACCTACTTGATGAAATTGTTCTTGATGGAAGCTGTTGTCTTTGATAACAACCTATTTGCTAATGATGTATCTACAGATCAGTTCAAAAGTAGCAGAAGAAAGAAATTCCAGTAAGTGCCAGAGAAATAATAAATAGGATATATCACAAAGAATACGCGGGTTTGTAACATCCAAGTCGTGTATGTACGCGTATTAGTACGTCCCAAGTCGCTTATGCCCTTTTACGCTCCAAAATTACAATACCAAGGGGCATTACCATGGTTTTGGCACAAAGTATTGAGCATTGTATGGTTGATTTGATTCCATCCAAGAATACCATCGCAAGTGGTGTGGTTTTGGCTCATGGTATTGGTAAAAGCTAAATCTATTTAAGGAGAAGAAGATCATAGTGAAAGGTGTGCATGAGTAAGGGTTGTTGATGAATAAATATCTCTAAGGAATATCTGCATGGATGAACTCTGTTCTTAATTGATAGATCTAAATCTATGATGCACCCATGGATTTGATGATGGTTCAAGATCTCTAGATCTGATAATGATGAATCTCTAAGATGATCTGTAGAAGAAGAAATAGTGAAGATCTGGCGCAAAGTCTGCTGAAGGTAATAAAGAAATCTGGGTAAGTTTATAGATCTGGTTTGTTCTGCAAAGTTTTCCATTTACAGATCTATACACTAGTTTGTCTCGGCAAAAGCACGTGCATACGTGGGTTTGGTTAATGAAAAACGCGTATAGGGTTTTCTGAAGAATAAAATACACAGAAGTATACGCGGGTTTGTGTGCAGGAAAGCGCGTATGTACGCGGCTTCAGTAAATAAAAGTAGCGTATGATATTTGAATTAATGAAGGTTCAGGGTTGAGTTTGTATCTGCATATCTATTCTGAAGTTTGGGTTATTTCTGATATTCTGGTTACAGTGGTCTCACTGTTCTGTTTGAAGTTTTGGGCAAAGTATGTTTGTAGATGATTAGTGAAGGATTGTGTTGAAGCTGTTTGATCCAGTATGAAAATTGATGAAATGTGGTCTGCAGTGGATCTGAAGGTTGAGGCCTTCAGTGTGGAAGTAGAAGCTTTCAGCTAGTAGAAGCTGGTGTTGAAATCAGGGGGTCGAAGCTCCCTTCCAGGAGAGGCGGGTAAACGAGTTCAGGGGGTTGGAGCTCCCTTCTAGTTGCAGTTGGAAAATGAAATAAGGTTGCAACCTTCTGCAGGTAGAAGCCTGCGTACTGATATGAGTCTGCATTAGTACTATGTTGTAAAAAAAAATTTATATAATAAAGATTGAAGACAGCGACGACAACAGTGGTGGTTTTATCCCGAATTGGGTTTCCACCTTAAATATTGGTGTTCATGTGTGTGATGCTTTATTCTGTCGATTACTGTTCATAAATTCTAACCTGATACATAACTGATAAATCTGTTTATAAGTCTGCTTCTGAGAATTTCTCTGAATCTGGAAAGTTAAATTTGTATACGCTAGTTTCCTTTTGCATTTCCGTGTGCATACGCTAGTTCCGTTCATAAAAACCGCATATGGAAATCTGCTTAAAGAAAAAGTTGAATTTATGTTATAAGCTCTAAATACTGATTCATGCCCCCCTCTCAGTATTTCTCCCAAAAATTGGAATCAGAGCAGGTCCTTCTTAAAAATATTAGCCTCTAGAAGGAAGATCAAGCAAGATGAGAAATCAAGATGGAACAACATCTATCAGGCCTCCGGTCTTTAACGGAAAAAATTTAATCTTCTGGAAAACAAGGATGAGATCCTATCTTCAGTCTCTGGGAGTAGATGTATGGGCTATTTTTGAAGGAGGATATCAATATCCAGCCGCAGTACCAACAGATTCGATGGAAAGAAAGAATTATGAAACAAATGCAAAGGCGGTCAATTCTCTATTGGGAAGTCTAACTGAATCAGAATTTTTCAAAGTCATGCAGCTGAATACAACAAAGGGAATATGGGACAAAATCATTCTAAGTTATGAAGGTGATGCAAAGGTAAAAAGTGCTGAACTCCAAACTCTCAGAATTCAATATGAGAATCTAAAAATGGATAATGAGGAGAGCATTGCCAATTTTTTTTTACGTCTTGATGATATTGTAAATCGTATGAGAAATCTGGGAGAAAAAATAACCGAATCTACTTTGGTTGAGAAAATTTTAAGATCACTAATGGAAAAATTTGAGTCAAAAGTTTCTGCTCTTGAAGAAAAGCAGGATCTTCAAAATCTTACTGTGGTGCAACTTCATGGCATACTAACTGCATATGAAATGAGAAGAGGAGGACCATTTGAAGTCAAAGAAGCAGTCTTTAGAGCTTCTACAAAAGGGAAATAAGTACAAGGAATAGAAGGATCAGGATATATCTCAGAAGAAGATGAGGTAAATTTTGTAAAGAAACTTCAACTTGGCACAGGACAGTTCAGAGGTAAGCTTCCTTTCAAATGTTTTGATTGTGGAAGAGTTGGTCATTATGCTGCTAAGTTTCCTCATAAAGAAACACATGAAAAAGGGAAGGTAGTAGCAAGAAGGAATAAGAATCGGTTTAGCACTAGAAAAAGTTACTATACTCATGAAGACAATGATGGGTTATTTGATAGTGAGGAAGAATGTGAACAAGATCTTAAACTTCTCATGGCATTTGAAAAGGAATCTAGAGAAGAAAAGGATACTTTTATGGATGCTCTAGAGGACAATGATTTTCTTGATGAAAACAATCAACTCAAAATATGCTTAGAAGAAAGTAAAATAACCATAGAAACTCTGAAAAATTAGCTTGAAGAAAAGGAGAAACACAATGAAAAATTAGAATGTGAAGTAGTAAGTCTAAGAAAAGAACTTGAAAAAGTAAAGACTCTGAATCTTAGATTTTCTAAAGGATCTGAAACCTTAGATGAGATTATCAAGGTACAACGTTCTCCTCTTATAAAGACAGGTCTTGGATATACCGGAGAATCTTCTCAGGCTTCAGCACCAAATTATCTAAAAGCCGCTACAGCTGGTTTACAACATTCTACCACTCAGCAAGGGAATAAAGAATATTTACAGGTAAAGCATGATCATCTCAATTCAAAGAACACTAACAGGAATATCTTTCAAAGAAACACCAATCAACAGGTAAATTCAAGTAGAAGATTTCATGATCGCGGAAATTTCTTCTTCAATGGACAATGTTTCTCATGTCACAATTTTGGTCACAAAGCTGTTCAATGTGTTGCATATAAAACCATCATGACAAGAGAAGCAAGAAAGAAAAGGATTGATATTGAAACAAAGAAGAATACCTATAACAACTTTTCTCCTCTTCAAAATGAAGTTGAATGTGCTTATTGCAATAACTTTGGCCATGAAGAATTTGAATGCAGGAGAAAAGTTCAGCCAAAAGAACATGTTCCTTCAAGCTCCAAAGTATGGAAAAAGAAGGAATTACAGGTTGAAAATTGTGGCATAGCGTTATTTGCAGAAGATGAAGAAAACCAATGGTACATTGATAGTGGATGCTCAAGACACATGATAGGTGACAAAAACAAACTTCTTACATATAGTGCTCTAGAAAAGGAAAAGAATGTTACATTTGGAAATGATACTCCTGCGGTCATTAAGGGAAAAGGGTCTGTTTTTCTAAAAGAAAAGTTGAAAGCTAATAATGTCATGTATGTGGATGGATTAAAGCATAACCTGTTAAGCGTAAGTCAAATGTGTGATCAAGGAACTGAAGTTGTCTTTAGTTCAAAACAATGTGTGGTACGTGATCTTGATACAGGTAAAACAATTATAAAAGGAAAAAGAACTCCAAGCAACCTGTATGTATTGAAGAACTGCAAAGAACAATGTTACTTGAGTAAATCTTCAGAAAACTGGCTATGGCATAGAAGGTTGGGGCATCTGAGCTTCTCTCAGATCAAAAAATCAAGCAGACTTAAAGTTGTCCGTGATCTTCCCTATATTACTCTACCCGAAAATATCATATGCAAATCTTGCCAATTTGGTAAGCAAACCAGAGTACAGTTTAATGCCAAGGAAGGATCATCAAGAAAGCCTCTTGAACTCATTCATACTGACATATGTGGACCTGTGAGGAAAAATTCACCACGTGGTGAACAATACTATATCTTATTCATTGATGATTTCTCTAGAATGTGTTGGATTGGGTTGATTAAACACAAAGATGAAGCATTTGAGAAATTTTAGATCTTCAAAGCACTGGTTGAAAATGAATTAGATCTAAAAATCAAGTGTCTTAGATCTGATAGGGGAGGAGAATATACATCAGATGAATTCCTTGAATTTTGTGAACAACATGGCATAAAAAGACAGTTTACTGTAGCGGGCACTCCACAACAAAATGGTGTAGCAGAAAGAATGAATAGAATAGTTCAACAAATGGCTAGAGCTATGCTTGATGATTCCGGAACACCCGACACATTTTGGGGAGAAGCAACACATACATCGGTAAATATTCTTAACAAGGCACATGTTCATGTAAATAGTGATAAAACTCCATATGAACTTTGGTATGGTAATCCTCCCATTGTGAAGCATTTTAGAGTTTTTGAAAGAAAATGTTTTATCAAAAATAATGATGAAAAAATTGGCAAGTTTGAACCCAGAGCAGATGAAGGAATACTTCTTGGTGACTCCTCTAGGAGTAGAGCATATAAATGTTACAATAAAAGACTTCGAAAGATTGTTGAATGTATTGATGTTGTTATTGATGAGTCTCCTGCAGCTCCAAAAAAATAAAAACAAACAACAGATGAAGATGATGATGACATATATCCTTCTACTTCAAATAGAAATGATATGGACTGTGAACCCAATGAAGAACCCGAAGATGATTTATCTGAAAAAGCTCCATCTAGATATGTTCAAAAGAATCATCCAGTATCTCAAATTTTGGGAGAAAAGGGATCACGTGTACAAACAAAAAGGACTCTTGTGGGATCTTCTAGCCATCTGGCATTTCTATCCACTATTGAACCACATAATGTCAATCAAGCTAGCAAATATGAATGTTGGATTCAATCCATGAATGAAGAGCTTGATCAAATTGAAAAGAATCACACTTGGGAATTAGTACCAAGACCTCATGACAAAAATGTCATTAGAACTAAATGGATATTCAAAAACAAGTTAAATGAGAATGGGGATGTTATAAGAAATAAAGCTAGACTTGTTTGCAAGGGGTATGCTCAACAAGAAGGTATATACTTTGAAGAAACTTTTTCTCCTGTAGCTAGACTTGAAGCCATAAGAATGTTTCTTGCTTTTTCAAGCTTCCAACAATTCAAAGTTTATCAAATGGATGTTAAATCTGCTTTTCTCAATGGTGATCTAGAAGAATAAGTTTATATAGAACAACCAGAAGGATTCATTTTGGGAAATGATGAAAAACTTGTTTGTAGACTTAAAAAGGCTTTATATGGTCTCAAACAAGCTCCAAGGGCATGGTATTATCGTCTTGACAAATGTCTTCATCAACAAGGTTTTTCAAAGGGGTCTGCTGATAGCAACTTAGACACAGAAAGTGAAAATGATAAACTATTGATTGTGGTTGTATATGTTGATGATATCATTTTTGGAAGTAATGAAGAGTCTATGAGTCAGAAACTTGCTTCTGTTATGCGGCAAGAATTTGAAATGTCTTTGCTTGGGGAACTAACATTCTCTTGGCTTCCAAGTACATCAAACAACAGATGGCATATTCTTATCACAAGAAAAATATCTTAAGCAAATTCTGAAGACGTATGGCATGGAAGATTGCAAACCTGTAAGTACACCAATGGTAACCGGATGTAATCTCAGTTCTAATGATGACTTCCCCACGGTGAATCAACCATAATACAGATCAATGATAGGAAGTCTACTGTATCTCACTGGGACAAGACCAGACATTGTGCATGCAGTTGGGATTGTTGGACGATTCCAAGCTAATCCAAAAGAGTCTCACCTCCAGGCTGTCAAAAGAATATTTAAATATCTACAAGGAACTCAAGACTTTGGACTGTGGTATCCAAAGAATGTTGATCTTACTCTTCATGCTTACATTGATGCAGATTGGGCTGGAAATGTTGATGATCGGAAAAGCACTAGTGGTGGTGTATTCTATATGGGGCCCCGGCTAGTATCTTGGTTCAGCAAGAAGCAAAGCTCTATTTCCTTATCTACAGCAGAAGCAGAATATGTGGCTGTCGCATCATGTTGCACTCAACTTCTTTGGATGATGCAAACTTTACAAGACATTCAAATCAAATGTTCACCTCCTATCTCCATTATGTGTGATAATACAAGTGCCATCAGTATCTCAAAGAATCCTGTTATGCATTCCAAGACCAAGCACATTCCCATTAAGTATCACTTCTTACGTGAACAAGTGCTTGAACAAAAGGTGAAGTTGGAGTATGTTCCCTCCAAAGAACAAGTTGCTGATATATTTACCAAACCTTTACCCAGGGAAGCATTCGAATACCTCAGACAGAAGCTGGGAGTAGTCTCTGCCATGCATAAGATCAGATCTGCTTGAAAATAGAAGATTAAATTGGATATGCATATTTCCTGAAAGACAGTCGCGTATATACGCGAGTTTATACACAGAAAACCGCGTATGGGTGTTTGCTGACAATTTTTTCCTGGGTTAGCATTCTTTAGCACAGATGTGGTGCTGATTGGTTTCTCTGGTGATGTTTCAGCTCTCATATTTCTATTTCATTCTCTGATGTTTGATGTCGATGCCTTGATGATTTGCTGTTGAAAGTGTTCAGGATGCACAAGCTAAGGGGGAGCATTGGTCATGTGGAAAGGATGCATTGTTGGCATTCTAATTATTTGTTGTAGTCTGATCTCATGCTTGAGATTCTTTGGTCTTGCTTGTATAAGTTATTTCTATAATTTGATGAAAAGGTCATGTCGAGACATATGATGTAAAGTGTTATATTCAGTCATGTAAGGACTTCTTCAAATTTATAAACCCACTTGGTTGGGTAGTTGAGTCAAAATGTGTAAACCCACTTGGTCGGGTACTTGAGTCACATATGTAAATCCACTTGGTTGGATCATTGATGTAAGTATGAGTCCTTGGTGATAGGAAAGGTCATATAGTCATGTACTTCATTGAAAAATATGTTTGAAGATTCAGCATGAACTCAGGGGGAGCATGGTAACTTCAGTGCACATCAGATCTACAGAGCTCTTCTTTCTACAAGAGAAGAAAAACCTTGTTTTGGTTTTGATACGTCCTTTTCCCTTGATGTCAAAGGGGGAGAGTATCATGGTGTTTGAATAATGGTTATAATCAATGTATCTATCTGTTGTGGCAATCAAACACCATAATGGTTGCCATCAAGTCCAAAGGGGGAGATTGTTGGCGATATGAGGCAATGTGTTGTCCTTGATGGCAACCTACTTGATGAAGTTGTTGTCTTTGATATCAACCTACTTGCTAATGATGTATCTACAGATCAGTTCAGAAGTAGCAGAAGAAAGAAATTTCAGTAAGTGCCAGAGAAATAAATAAACATGATATATCACAAAGAATACGTGGGTTTGTAACATCCAAGTCGCGTATGTACGTGTATTAGTACATCCCAAGTCGCGTATTCCCTTTTGCGCTCCAAAATTACAATACCAAAGGGCATTACCATGGTTTTGGCACAAAGTATTGAGCGCTTTATGGTTGATTTGATTCCGTCCAAGAATACCATCGGAAGTGGTGTGGTTTTGGCTCATGGTATTGGTAAAAGCTAAATCTATTTAAGGAGTAGAATATCATAGTGAAAGGTGTGCATGAGTAAGGGTTGTTGATGAATAAATATCTCTAAGGAATATCTGCATGGATGAACTCTGTTCTTAATTGATAGATCTGAATCTATGATGCACCCATGGATCTGATGATGGTTCAAGATCTCTAGATCTGATAATGATGAATCTCTAAGATGATCTGCAGAAGAAGAAACAGTGAAGATCTGGCACAAAGTCTGCTGAAGGTAATAAGGAAATTTGGGTAAGTTTATAGATCTGGTCTGTTCTGCAAAGTTTTCCATTTACAGATCTATACGTTAGTTTGTCTCGGCAAAAGCGCGTGCATACGTGGGTTTGGTTAATGAAAAGCGCGTATAGGGTTTTCTGAAGAATAAAATACATAGAAGTATATGCGGGTTTGTGTGCAGGAAAGCGCGTATGTACGCGGCTTCAGTAAATAAAAGAAGCGTATGATATTTGAATTAATGAAGGTTCAGGGTTGAGTTTGTATCTGCATATCTATTCTGAAGTCTGGGTTATTTCAGATATTCTGGTTATAGTGGTCTCACTGTTCTGTTTGAAGTTTTGGGCAAAGTATGTTTGTTGATGATTAGTGAAGGATTGTGTTGAAGCTGTTTGATCTAGTATGAAAATTGATGAAACGTGGTCTGCAGTGGATATGAAGGTTAAAGCCTTCAGTGTGGAAGTAGAAGCTTTCAGCCAGTAGAAGCTGGTGTTGAAATCAGGGGGTCGAAGGTCCCTTCCAGGAGAGGCTGGTAAACAAGTTCAGGGGGTTGGAGCTCCCTTCCAGTTGCAGCTGGAAAACGAAAGAAGGTTGCAGCCTTCTACAGGTAGAAGCCTGCGTACTGATATGAGTCTGCATCAGTACTATGTTGTAAAAAGTTTTCTATATAATAAAGATTGAATACAACGACGACAGCAGCGGTGATTTTCTCCCAAATTGGGTTTCCACCTTAAATATTGGTGTTCATGTGTGTGATGCTTTATTCTGTTGATTAATGTTCATAACTTCTAACCTGATACATAACTGATAAAAATTTTTATAAGTCTGCTTCTGAGAATTTCTCTGAATCTGGAAAGTTAAATTTGTATACACTAGTTTCCTTCTGCATTTTCGCGTGCATACGCTAGTTCCGTTCATAAAAAATGCGTATGGAAATCTGCTTAAAGAAAAAGTTGAATTTATGTTATAAGCTCTAAAATACCCATCTACCCCCCCCCCCCCTCTCGCGCATTTTTCCCAACAAGAATAATAATTGTGACTATAACACCGCGTGGAGAACCACCACCGGTTGAACCCCAATTAAACATCCGAAAATTACTAATTAAAATTAATTAATTAACACAATTGAGGAAGGGACAACCTTACAAATCCTTCGTCTACAGGGAAATTTTCTTACCCACCTATTTTAAAAATCCATGACCCATACCCAAAATGGCAACTTAATGTTGCAATTTCTTTCAAACTCGCAATCGATTATCTAACAAGACATTGTGCGATGCAATTGGGGTAGAGTTGGAAGAATTTACCGATAGCCATTAAAATATTGGATTGGGGAAATGGAAAGGTAGACGATGATCATTCCCTTTTCCCCTTGTAGATCGAGGGAGAGAGTGCCAAAGAGCTGTTGATGCTCTCCCGTATACATAAAGGGTTTCAGCTCTTCCTTATTTATACACATAGCGAGGAGCATATGGAATTTATTTTAGAATCACTCTATTCTATCTTCACTATCTATATATGTTTATCTTATTAATTCATATTGTTCCTATTTTATATCAAACGGTATTCAAGACCGATTCTAGGTAGTGTAGTTGTGGGTATGGCATATCTAACTCGAGTAGCGCAGAGATAATTATAGAGCTTGTAACCTAGAGCTAGTGCTCAATGACCTGATTTTTGGGCTCTATGACCATGGGTGTTAATCCATTTGACTACATTTGAAGCCATGGAGCTCCTTGTCTAAATCTTGTGTGGTATGTATGAAGCTCAATAAATGACCAAACCATTGGTGTAAACTTCCCCTTTCTGCAAGGATTTCCTCAAACTTTGGACCTGCATTTGGGGGTGATTAACCGCAAGAAAGGTTGCAATGTAGCTTGCCTGCGGGTTGGGTGGACAATAGAAGTCCCTCCTTCCAATTTCTAGCTAATTCAAGTCACGAAGATAATTATAATGGTTAAATCATATTTGATTATGAGTTATGATAGTGATTTTTTAGTGTTATTGGTTGATATTTGGTTCTATAATATTTATGAAGGAATACCGAAATCATTGTGTGTTCATGGTAGACAAGTTGTATTATATGTCTCTATGGTTATATTTACTTCTAACACTATGTGATTATTATCATCTTCATGAACTCTAAGGGGTACTTATATAATAGTGATTTATTTTCTCGAGGTCACTCACCTATCCTATTATTACATGTGTTCCAATCATTCTAAGATGTTTATGAATTTGACAAACCATAGCCATAGCCATGTTTGTAGGTCATCTTACATGGTATGAGTTTACCTTATATGTTTAATGTTAAATGAATATATGGATAAATCTAATGGTCACTTAGTGCATGAATGATTGGATGGTTATGTGACCTATGCACTCTTATATATTGTTGCAACCAATAATTTTAATCAAATGTAACATCTCGAGATTCATCGTTTTAAGTATGGTCTATGCCTTCGAGTAATCATGTAAAGTGAGTGCCTCCTTAAAAATGAATGAATAAATATTGATTCATTTAAGAATTTAATTGTAATCATAACATATCTCATAATAGAACTCCCTTTGCATATCTCATCTTGTATAGTGTTGAAGTTGGTTGAAATGGCCTTAGGAACCATTCCTTTCTCTTCGCTCTTGACTTGGTGTAATTTTGGCTTTGATGGAACCCCTTCATTTTCTTCTCGGAATGGTAATAATAATTCTAAGAATATTTTCTCAAGCCATGGTCTCAACCTTCAAAAAATTTGGTGTTCTGATTGATGCTTTGACCAAATAAATTTCCTCGAATTTCTCTATTTTTCCGTTATTTTCTAGGAGTGTTGCGTAAATTGAAGAACCCGAGCATCTAGGGAATATAGGAGTAACAAGGGAACGTAAATCATGAAGGCTTGGATACATCTAGGGCCATATTACTTTGAATCATGGTTGGTTATATAGCAATCCGTAAATCCATGTGTGGCATGGGTGCATACCTATTTTGAGGCTCGTACACACCATAGCCCAAATACAATGTAGCCGTAGCCTGATCACCCCTAGATAGGATCGATTGGAGTGAATATAGTATCCATGGGATTATAAAGCCTTTCTCACTCTTGTGATGATAAAATAATTGTTGGGTATGTATTATGTTTAAGTGCAAGAGGGATATGTAGATTCGGTCTAGGAAGTTGAAAAACTAATACAATGTTGAACAAATATATTAGTCATGAACCAGATATAAAAAGAAAAATGTTGCAAAATTCCCATTCAAAATGGTGATGTGGACCCTACACTCCGGAAGCTGATATGGCAGTGCCATGGGCTCGATAGGAACCACGTGGGATTCCACTTTGTGAATGCAAGGTGACGTTGACCACACCGAAAAATGGTGATGTGGACCCCCGCACTCCGAGTTGATATGGTAGTGCCATGGGTCCCACAGGGAACCACGTGCATTTCTCTGGAACCCAAGGTGATGTTGACTAGTTCGATGACTTCGTAGTGCCATGTGGATTCCATGTGGTAATACCATAATAACATGTACCCATGCCAATGTTGACATGCAAATGCCACATGAAAATGAGTTTGTGGAACTATGCTAATAAAATGACAACCCACCACTCACCATTGTACACCCTATGTGATACAACAACATGGAACACGCTTGGCCACAATGGAGTGGTGGTTGCAATTTTTTTGAAAAGGTATGTTAGCAAACTCGTCAATTGACGAAACCACCCTGCCACTTGTTAGCAAGATTTAACTCCTTATAATTCCCCAATGGTGGTAATGGTAGAACAACAGTAGCATAGTAGTGAAAATCATCATCTAAATTTAATTGTCAACTGAGCAAGATTTCCCTTGTTATTAAACGTACTTCCTTTTATGAGGTGATCACTATAATATTAGCTTTTGCTACCACTCTTGTAAATTTCACTATGAATTGTAATTCATGTAAATAAATTTGAAAATGTAAATATGACTCTAGTAGGGAAGTGAACACGGATTGGGATACTGTAGAGAGGTTTCTTTGGGATGTGATTAAAACTAAGACATCACGGTTTCATTATACTTATTCCATAACTTAATTGTATGTTATACACAACATATAGGGAGGTTGAATATATTCACTTAAGAAAAGTATGAACCCATATTTTGTTTTCATGTAATGCATTGGTGGAGTCAACACAAGAGAAAGTAAAAGAGTTTGTGAATAAAAGGACTAATAGAATATGGTGAGAAGAGAGGATGAGTAACGAAGGTGCAAGTAGAGCATGGGAACAAGCAATGAATATGTGAGAACACATAGAGTAAGAAAAGAAGAGAAAATGGGATGATGATCCTGTATTTTTTTTATGTATATTGTTGTTATTCCGCTTATGTTGGGCCGTTGAAGAACTCCTATGGAGAAATTTACTCTAATAGTGATTTTTCTCGTTGATAAACCTATAAGTTCTATACTTGGGTATAATAAACCATTAGGGAGCTTGTTGGAAGGTTGATAAACCACTTAGGAGGTGGAGACACTATGTTTATAACTATTGGAGGAAGTTGATAAACCACCTAGATAGTGTGCTTTGGATTTTTGTATTGCTTTCCTCAAAATCCAATTGACAAACCACCTTTAGAGTGAGATCATAATCTTTTAATAATCATAAATTCATTAAGACTAGGTGCTCTCAGAAGTAGAAGTGTCATTGTGGTGCTTACTCTAATAGGAAATTGATAAAAACCAACGACAATGAACTCCCCTCTCTAGTCTAGTTTATTGTTATCAAGTAGAAATTCCCCTTGAGAACTTAACTCCTCAAATGTTGAATCTAAATTTGGGGTGATCAAGCTATAAGAAAAATTATAGTGTAGTTGGCTCATGTTGGGTGGAGAGTTGAAATCCTCCTCATTTTGCCAAATACCTGTTAATAGATAAGTGTAATATATTTATGTGGAATATTTTTGCACTATGAATGATGAATAATGTTTGGTATGTGTTATGACAAAGTAGGCATCAGCACTACTAATGGAGGAAATGTATTCACATTTATTTATGACAAAATTTTGCATACATGTGTTCTCATGGTTATGAGAATACGTGAATACATGTTCTCATTAGTTACAATTAATGCAGCCCTACATTTTCATTTTACCTTGTATTTTTTCCATCATTAGTAGGCCATATGAGTCATTAACCTCCCCTCTACATCTTCCTCTTGTCCCCATCATATACATTTTTTTTCACATAGGCACCCATCTCTGTTTATACAATTACTCCATGTTTTTCTATTCACTCAACAAGTGTACAAATATTTTTTGAAGAAAACTTCTACCATCACCGAATTTTTGATAGTCCTATTCTCCCATGGTTGAGCATTTATGACCAATTTATCTACTTATCAAATACCCTATAATCTCCACCATCAATATTTCCCAAGCTCCACCACTATGATCCACTCTTTCTTTCAGGATTGCAGTTTCATCATTTATATCCAGTCATCAACATGTCAAGCACAATTTTTAGTTTCTCCTACCCGCATTATTGTTTGTCTCGCTCTTGTTTTAGTTGTCTCACCCTACTTCCATAACTCAGAATTGTACTGCCCAAGGAAATCTATGTCCTTACATCATTGTCTACCTTGTCCATCAATGATTTAATTTTACTTCATTACAATTTTGTATATGGCTCATTTAAAGTTTGATTCCCATGGCCATTGTGGCTTCTATCCTATCAAATTCAACTCACACATTCTAGAATGTGAATTAGTGTTGTGTAGATTAATCCGTCTTGCGACAAGACCGATCTCTCTAGTACAAAAGGTAACTAGCAACAAATGTACCCAATTATACTAATCTCTCTCTACATATGCAATTTATAAAAACACTACTAAAAGTGTGGCCCACCTTATATCCATCGCTTGCTTGCTTACTTGATTTCACAAGTCCTTCCCGTGCACCGAAAGAACGCCCTTCGTATATCCGCAATCACAAACAAGGAAAAAGATTAAGCAAGACTCGTATAGACATTATCATAAATCATACTTATCATAATGATCAAGGAATTTATGAAATAAACCACAAATTGACAGCTTAATGAGAGAAATGAGTATATTTGTATTAACTTTAAAGATAGAAACCTTACAACCTCGGTGTCTTGATGTTGTGTGTGTCCTCCTGTGGTCCGGCTGGTGGAATCTCCTTTACTCGACAAGCATTGCACTCTTTGAACTAAGACAAATGAGGATAAGTGATTTAACCTCGCCGTAAAGTCTTGGGTTACTCAAGTCTAAATCTCAAATAAACATTTTAACTTTCCAAATCTCATGTTTATCCCCTTTGAGGCTACCCAAGGCCTCTTTTTATAGGAAAGAGAGTGGAGGTTTCTAGTTCCAAATATGAAGGGATAGAATCCTCCTTCAAAGGGATAAGCTCCTTACATCAAGGGGTTAGCTCCATAAGAGAGGGATGCATGAACCAAATTCTTCAAGCGTATCCATTCCGAAAATTTCGTCTAGAATTCTAGAATTCGACTCAGAATTCACTTTAATCTTCATTTTCTCGCCTTTATGTTTGCTGCAGGTCTCGCACCCATTACACAAAGAAAGTGCGGTATGGTTCGTTACGTGTGCCGAGATTTAGGTGCGGGACCCAGTGGAATGCATAGAGAAAAAGTGCGATGTACTACCTCTTTAGGGATTTTAAGGATTTTCTTCTGATGAAGCTTGATATGAGGAGCCGGCATATTAGACTTGCAAAAAGGAGGAAGTACAGAGTAATAATGAGCTCATACTAGCCACAGAATGTCAAGGTGATGAAGCCAAAGGTAACAAATTGCCCCCTAAAGTGCAAAGTCTGTAATAGATGAAGCTATAGTCCGTCATATATGAAGAGTGTGACTTTATCATTTCAAAGATCATCCCGTGGACACCCCAACAGACGTAAAAACATTCAATGCAAAATATATACATGTATATGTCATCACCGAGGTAGGCATTCCTATACTCGTATAAAACTAACTATAAACTAATCGAAATCGTTCTGATACAAAATAGAATGATTTTGAATACATCATAGTACAAATATATGTAGATAGCTAAAGATAGATTGTACCTATCCGTTTATCATAGTCTATCAGATAGATGACAAAGAATTCTCACTGATGGTGGAAACTAGATCCGTGGTCTTGATTTTCGTATTCGGAACCAGCATGAGACTATCCCATGTGAATGAATGTACAGTCGAACATGAGAACCACTGATTAACAACAATTATGTGAACTCGTTAACAAGTGTGAGAGAACCACCAAGTAATGTCAATGGCTCTCAAAGTACTTAAGATGTACTCCAGTATGAAATGAATGAGCATCAGAGCTGAACTCGAACATGTCACGAGTCATTCACCGAAGGTCATTAATGCAACCCGTCGTCGAAACAGAAACCCGCCATTGAGGCATGATTTCAAGGTACCGACGATTTCCTTGATCAACTTCCAGATACAAGCCATGTCGGGCGAAAAGCGATCCTCGTCAGAGGCAAGCCCACAAATACGAAATCATAGATCAAGTTTTGAAGAGTGTTGGCAAGGACTCCACTCTGGATGGTCAATGATGGATGACAGAGAGTTTGCGTATGAATGGTTTTGTTTGAACTGCTTCTGGACATAACGACACCTGGCAGATGGCTTGGTGGACAATTGACTCAAAGCTAATACCCGTAAACCGCTGAAAATTTTCAATGTGGTTTGATTAACTATTAAGCAAAGGATTTCCCAACCCAGGTGAATATAAGTGTCGTGTCCAAGAGTGGTCGACCGAGTTTTCGTACAATTTTAAAATACAAAATAAACATGCTCATTTTTCTTTCCCCCACCATTTCTCGCAAGTACCTCTTTTATTTTTGACAAGCTCGAGGAGGATAACATTTGCTTGGTTATAAGCTCACCCTCTCCCTGGTGAGTCCAACTTAGTTTAAAATCGAACCCTAAGAAGGAGTGGTTCTGTTCGTTGAAAATTAAACAAACTTTTATCAAGTTTGAACAGTCCAAGATAGGAGAAACTCAGAGCTTTGGTTTTAGGGAGTCGAAGAAAACTTAAGAAAACTCCATGGGTGTTCTTTTTCGTAAATTTATCTCTCGAGCCCGAAAAGGATAAAATAATGTGGGAGAGAACTCTATTGACCGTATTTAGTCAATCGTATACCTTTTTCGTAAATAGTCCATTTCACCGTAAAAGGGGCAAACTTTGACCGAAGGGACGATCGTTCATTTACTTTAACGAGTTTGAATAGTCAAGTACTTAATCTTTTCATATTTAGAGAGTCCGAAAAGGGCTTAAAGAGGACTCCAAGGTTTCGCTTTTTCGTAAAATTTTTGAAAGAGTCCGAAAAAGTGATAAAAGTATGCGTTCTTTGTTGAAAAATGATTATTTCACCCGAAAAACCCCGTTTCACAAAATCCCTAAAACATTACACATACTCGTTTAAGATAAATAAAAAATTCTTTCAAAATATCCTTTTAAAGTGAAAATAAATAAATTTACAATTCATTCATTCGAAAAAAAACTTATAAAAAGGACTTTTTCTATTTCATTTTTACCGTTCTACTGGCAGAGTGAAAAGTAAAAAGCTTTTTGGATAAAAAGTTCCCGTGAAGATTCTCGGGAAAATTCAACTGGTTGGAATCGAAAATCACAACAAAATCCAATTTCCACCTCCTTATCTTGTTTTTCATCCGTTTAAAATTCGTTTAGGCTTTAGTTTGATTTTTTAGGCAAAAATAGGTCAAAAAATGCGCCCGCGGGTCCGCAGCGATGGCCAGGTTGTTGTAGTGACCTCGATTTTTTCAGTCCTGAAAAAATTTAAAAAATAACTTAACACACCTCGCGTGCGGTGAGCCACGTCCGTTTACAAAGAGCTGGCATGGCACCCGCGCGGTTAAAATCTGCCACGCTTTTCTCAAATTTCGCCAAAAGTTTTCAAATGAAATCACATACAATATGCCTTATTTTGTGTTGGGTGCAGGATTAACAAGATGCTTATTTGGCGAGAAAGGAACATGAGGATGTGGATGAAGCCGCAATACTCCATTTGCCCACACAAAGGGCATTAAAAGCTGTCGCTTATACAAATTTCGGGGCCACATTCGGCATGAGGGCACAAGTGGAACTCTTAACATGGTTGGTAGACAAGATGGCATGTGGAGTGACCCGTTGTTTCTTCATTGGTAACACCGGTTCTGGAAATTGAGGCCGTGAGGATATACTTTTGACCGGTTTGTCCAAGAGGGGCGAACATGTATCTTTGTTTGGGACTAGGCCGTGGCCAGGATCGTCGCTAGTCTTCAACTCGAATTTTGCAATGATCAGTGTATCCTGGACAAACGCATTGACATAAAACATAAGATCCGTCCCGAACCGAAAGTAGCATTCATCGTTACCAAACTATGTGGAGCGTCGCGCTTCATGTAGCTACCGGTTCCCAAATGCGGTATTTACTGTGACCGTTTTCGTGGCACCATCTTCAACTCGGTGCGAAGCCGTGTTGGCAAATATAAAAGGCCAACTTACCGTACAAAAAACCGGGAAACTAAAAAACTTTTTGGATATGGTTCCATTGTCGTTTCTTTTGCTTTGGAGAGGGTCCCCGCTAGCTCCACGTAGTATTTCGCCTGGATGCCTACGACTTCGAGAACCAAGGGATGGCCCGCCGTCCGCGCCGATGGCTCGTCATGCGACCGAGGGCACCGAGATTGTACGATTTCTCCCTCGCTTCATATTTTCATTGGCCGGATCGCCAAATTTTTACGATAGAGGATTTTCCATATGCAGGGATAGATTTCCGAGGAGATTAGGAGAGGGAGGCCCTCCCGGCAGGGGAACAAGGGACGATTCAGCAAACATTTTTCAACGTTTGCTAAGTTCTAAATTTTTTAATTTTTTATCGTCTAGAAACTAATAACCAAAAGTTTTCAAATACGTATGGGTCCACAACGTCCAAATTCCCATCTCCAACCTTTCGAGAGGAGGCAACTGGCCACGCTCGCACTAGCCTCAAGAAAGCCAATCAAGAGAAATTTTGATCGATTTGGAACATCATCTAGACACTTGACCAGATATACGAGACGAGTATAGATGATATTCCCTTCAGTTTCAAAGATATGTGATTGGAGTCCCGGTGACCTTCTGTGAGGTTCCCGGCGTGTGGTTGCCTACAGCTTGTTTCTATCGAGATCAATTTATCAGTGATGAGATGATCATGTAGACTCATTTTGTACTTTTGTGTTAACATTTTGCCGATCATAAGGTGTTTTCAACCTATGATCAAGACGATGTATATTTTTTGAACACACTTATGATATATATCACTATTTTTGACGGCTATCTCGCGTACATAAATGAATGTTTTTTGTTTTACCGCTTTTAATTATTGCAAATGTCTATTTATCATACTAGAAGCAATTGAATCTGCCAATGATTAAACGTCTTGGAATATGCCGATATTCAATGTAATCAAACTCACGTTCCAAGAGACGAACTCTCAAAAATAACCGTAATAACACCGGATTTCTAATGGTATAAACCCCGTTAAGTCGTAATACAACAAGTTCAGAATCCAACCTTACAATCAAACTCCGAATTCCAAATGATATGGACTCGATAATAACTCAATCAATCGCACTATACTCGGCAATGTTATTTGTTGTTTGACTAAGGCTTACCCCATGCATGGATACTAATCCCCGTCGAGGGTGAATAGATAACCCAAGTCAGCGGGAAGAAATGTTCCGTGTACTACGACAAGCACCATCAACAAAACCAAAGTAGGTTTGAAGAGACGCGACATCCGCAATATCAAGAGTAAAACTCGATAAGCAACATAATGGAAAAACACACTTCTAAACTAGTACACTTTTTAATCTAAAACACACCAACAGAAAGAAATCTAAAACTAACAAAAAATCTCCACACCTTGTTTAAGCGTAATATCTCTTTAGATAAAGCCATTTATCTAAAGGGACACCATCAAAATCTACTAACTCATAGGCCCCTTTGCTAACTTTCGTTTCACAATGTAAGGACCATGCCACATAGGCACGAATTTTCCACTTCCCAGTTTGTCGTTAGTTTGATCATAAAGTAAAACTAGGTCTCCTTCGAAAATTTAGGCTGCATTTCTATCATACTCCCGAGCTTTTATCCTTTTAACATGAGCCTCGTTTGCTATTGCGCACTTCGCCGATTCTCATCTAATTGGGCCAAGTATAATAAACGTTTCCTCTTCGTACGTAGCTGGAAGTAATTTACACAATGAATACTGCATTATCTAATTGGTAGCACAGCTTCTAAACCGTAAACTAGTTGAAAAGGAGGAAACCCGTTGATGTTTTGACCGAGGTTCGATATGCCCAAAGTCACTAAAATAACATGGAATTCCAATTCGTCTTTGTGAATACCAATGATTCGTTTTTAATCATGGCATTTGGAAACTTTATTAATAGCTTCAACCAGGCCATTTGCTTGTGGATAGTATGGAGTGGAATTATCGTGGCGTAGGCCAAGTTGTTCTCGTTAATTCATCATCATGATGTTCCGAAATGACTTCCATGATCCGTAATAATAGCTTCGAGGAACACCAAACCTAGCAATTATGTGATTGAACACGAATGCGTTAGCCTTGCCGTCACCGAATATGTAGGCATCGCCTCGCCCATTTCGTAAAATAATTCCACAGCGAGAATAATATAGGCATGCCCCCCGACCGAGTGAGGGTTACATGTGATAAAAATCATACCCCATTTTGCAAATGGATCTCAACAAAGCACTATAGGGGTGAAGAGCGTGTGGCGGCGCATTTTCCTATCAAAAATTTGACAAGCTTGTGGTATTCCGAACCGCATAAATGCATCTTTTAAACAATGTTGGCCGTAAATAACCTCGCACGCAATACTCCTTTGGGCAAGTACATACCTGCATATGACCGCCACATGCCCGTAATGACAAGCCATTGAGTACCTTTTCAAATTTTCTTCATGAATTAAACAACGTCGGAAAACGAATCCGCTCCTCGTCGATAAAGAGTATCACCAATGATGTTATATTGTTGGGATTGGAAGCGTATTTTCCGTCGTTGAGTTCGTGAAATTTCGTGCCGAAAAGATTGCCTGAGATACACAATAATATCCCCATACCATGGATCAAGCGTATCGATAAGAAAACAAAGATTCGTCCACAATGGACTCTTCTCGCCACCGTTTCAACATCGCAGAGGAAAATCACACATTAGTTCCGCAAAACCAAAGATTTCTTTGCCTTGGATTTTTCAAATTCCAAAGTCAAATTCTTGTAGGATAACTATCCATTTAGAATATTTGCCCCCTAGCAATTGTCGGTCAAAATATACATCATAGGGTTGCAATCGTGAATTACCGTGGTTTCCACGTAACATGTAATGTCGAAACGTTGACGCTCTTGAATACCGCTTAAGGCTAATTTCTCCACATGTGTATATTTGATTTCATTGATTCAAATTTCGACTAAGATAATAAATCACATGTTCGTTGTGAGATTCATCTTCCCGAACTAGTACCATCCCAATAGTGGAATGAGAAGCAGCCGAGATATAGAATGTAATCCCGGTTGTAGTTGGGAGGATGCACACCCGTGCATGGGTCAACGCGTGTTTAAGTGCATCAAAAGATCGATCGACTCCGTCCCAAAAGAACTAATGTCTTGTTTCAACAACCGGTAAAACCCTTGGTGTTTTCGCATGTTTCCGAATAAATCTACGTAAAAAGTTTGCTTTCCCCGCAAACTCGGAGTTGGCGCAATGTCGAAGGAGGAGGCAATTTAACAATAGCTTCGACCTTCGAAGGATCAACACGAATGCTCGATTTTGAGACAACAAATCCCAAGAACGACCCGATTCTACGTTTAAAACACATTTATGCGGATTCAACTCATCCGATAATGCCGACATCTCATAAAAATTGCTCGTAAATGAGTGGGATGATCGGCCCTACGTGATGAATGAGCAGTGTAAATCATCAAGATATGGTTGAACAATGTGCTTAATGTCATGAAACGCATAAGACATGGCCCGTTGAAAATTTGCTCCAAACTGCTCTTAAGTCCAAAAGGTAGTTTAGCAATAGGAAAATGTTCCCATGGACAAATGAAAGTCGTTTTTAGGTTGATCTCAGTGGAGTATGTTTATTTGATTGTAGCCTTAAAACCATCCATAAAAGAGAATAGTTCACTCCCAAAGACAATCGTCAATTATCTGATCGATATAGGAGTTGGATAATTGTCCTTTGGACACGCTCGATTAATATCCCTATAATCGATACATACTCTTATTGTTCCTTGTTTTTTAGTCACAGAACAATATCGATACCCAATCCGTTAAAGGGATTGGATAAATGAATCCTCGCTCGAAGTAATTTTTCAACTTCGTATTTTATAGCAAAGCAGTTTTTCTAGATGTATTTGACGTAATCGTCGACGACCAGGTTTAGCATCCCAAGTCTTAATTTCCACATGTACTACGATCGATGGATCAATTCCTCGGCATTTCTTCGTAAGACCAGGCAAACACGTCACGGAATTTTGAAATAGGCTTTATAAGTCCGAATTTCTTCGTCTCAACAACAAGCACCTATATGAATGTTTTCAATTATTCCAGGTTTTACCGAAATGTCAATTGAACGCCGTTCTAGATATATTTTCTAAATTTAACTCGTAACTCGTGATTTTCAATGATTCTCGAGGTTCCTTGGCATATTCAAGAAGATCAAGCGAAATCATTTTCAAAAATGATCTAATCTTGTGTAAGAATGAAGACCTATGATGGAGATCTTCCCATGTAGTGAATCATCAACAGACAAAAACTCACGAATTTGCTCATCCGTATGAACAATTTCGTGAAATGTCGTTTAAGGCTCGAACTAGAAATAGAAAGTGATTCCTCTGATCCCATTCATCGGATCAATTTTGGTTGAAAAGGTGTTGGGAAAAAGATCAGGACACTGCATTTTACCTCAAATGGACTCAAAGGCATCACGCCATCAAATGAGTCAATCTTGGATTCCGAAGGTAGTATCCAAGGATCATCAAAATCAGAACCGACGAAATCATATGAATAGTTGTCAGAGAAGACGATACGTTAGGAGGAGGAAAGGAAAAAGTTCCTAGTAAACCGTAATCTTTAATCAAACCTACTCCAACATCCTTATAAGAGATAGTCGTTTTACCAACATGCCGGATTGCTTCGTAGAGGCCGGGTCTCGACGAAAAATAAGTTAACTAATCTATTGTTACGATCCTTCCTTGATATGGAAATTTTATAAGTCGAAAGACCGAAGAGACAACAAAGTAGCTCATAGCATAAGACCAACTACGACCCGCAGAAGGTTGTAACTAGAGGGGCATCAACCACCTCCACATCTAGATTAACAATTTTCCCTTCAACCCCTATGGGTAAATCCTCAGAAATACCATAAGGTTGAAAACCTCGACTATCAAAAGCTTTTAGAATTGCTCTGAGATCGGCTAAGTGTAGGAGAACCAAGAGATTTCCAACATCAAGCGACATAATACACGTTGAAGCTCCCTCATCAATCACAAATTCAAAAATAGCCCGTTTTTTACTAACACCGGAATCGTGGAAATCCATTTGATGAGGAAGACGTGGTGTACTAGTTTCTAAATCGAAGATTATAAGGTTAGAATCATTAACATCAAATGTCTCCTGCGGCATAATAACAATTTACGTTGTGCTGGACACGATCGTTAGCATCTTCCAAAGCCGACATTGCTGAAGGAGAAATAGCTAAATCTTCAACAATGTTGTATTCGAGCAAACCTCTCGCATGTGGATTGAAAGCCGATTTACGAAGAACACCTTTAGTAAAGCGGCTTGATTATCAAGTTCTGATTTTGTTTCGATCCGTAGCGACCGGAAATGTGAGGAGTTGTATTTGATGCGTTGGCATTGAAGACTTCTCCTTCTTTGCCATCAACGGGATTCTTAGAACCGTAATCTTGCGATCGTCGCAACCCTTATATGAGACATCATAATAGGCTCTTCTAAAGTGGTCGAGGAAGAACCAATCATCTTACTATCTTGAACCGGAAAAAAGATCCTTCAAGACAAGAAAGTTGTTGCGATCCTTTAATGAGTTTCGTAACCTCTTCGATATGGGCATTCTTTCGTGAAGTGATCTTGTTCACAAATGAAGCAAGGATAACGAGGTTTACGTTTCTCATCATTGATTCTTCTCTATCTCGTTTTCTCTTTCGAATTTTTCTTGTTTTTATTCCTCCCTTTCTTTTTACCACCGGTTTTTTGATTTGCCGTAGATGTTTCAACGACATGAATATCTAAGCAGCTTCTTGAGAGGGATCTTCTTCGGGAATCAAACAAAGAGTGATTGGAGAAGAATTCTTTGAAGATTTCTTCTTACTTTTGGAACTAACTGTACCAATCATACCGCGCCCGCATGAGACCCCGAAGGAGGAGCAAGAATTTGACCTTGTTTGGGTAAATCAGGAATTTTTTTCATGTAAAGTACCCGACCGCGTATAAACGAGGTCTAGGTACCGAGCTCCGAGCAATTACTTGCTCTTTTCAAGAATAACACCAGCCTTAGCTGATCTTCGTTGATCTTAGGCAAGAATGATTTTACAAACCACTCGTCAAAATTTGATCCGAATATAAACCTTCACCAATCGTCGTCTACGCCGCCACCATGAATATGATCGAAATATACGGGGACGTAGAGATTGTTTTAGTAGCTAATAATTCGTGCCATTGTCGTATCCGACAAAAAATCGGAAATGAGTTAAGAAAGACGTTGCTAATCGACCGAAATTATGAAACGAGCCTCGTGGCAACTCAATGTACCATTTGGTCAGTAAGACCTATGAGTGTCCTTGAAAAAGACGAAGCGAATCGAATCATCAACAATAGAATTAGATGCACACCAAAGGTGATAAGTCATCACATGATTTTGATGGATCCTCTCCCCGACTTACCTTCAAATTTTGGTATGCTCTACCGGGAAACTTATGAGGCATTGACGGCCATTTCCGATAATAGAAAATAGGATCATTAGTAAGGCGCGTCAAAATCTGCAAATCCAAAGTTGCGATGAACTAAGAATCGACGGGTTAGGTCACGAAACCTTGAGAAGTCGTGCTGCATCCGTGGAGGCGATACCTGTGATAACTAGGAATTGATTAGCATTGGGTATTGTATACCTCCTGAGCAACTGTGGATGACCCACCATACCGAGGTTGTCGATGTTACAACTGTGGCATGGCCGATAGCTCGGATTTCGAACACAGGACCGTGGCTGGCGGCCGGTCTCGGTACTTGCTGATAAGTAAACCGAGGTTGACTCGTAACAACTCCATTTCTGTACCGATTGTCCCCGCAGCATCCGAACCGAGTCCGAGCCGTAGGCCCCGACCGAGGCGCAGACTTGAGGGATTTGCCCGGGATACGTGATAGCCGAACTCGCCGTACACTCCAGAAATAGGTGTAATAGGTTGAACGTACGTTGCGCGCTGGGTGCAGCAGCTTTGGGGCGAGTCTCGAGGTGTACTAGGCCTGTACCGTCGAATCGAACTAGGTGCAGGAGTTTGAATAGCCGGCCGACTGTGTCACGAATTGAACCGTAAACCATTGGCCGACTGTGTTGATAAGGTAACCGCACATTAGGCCGCAAAGGCCGTTGATATTGGGACTCGATCCCACACCACTATTCCGGGCATCGTCCGTAGAAGGTTGAACGTAAGGACCAAAACCTCGTTGGAACGTAGGGGTTATAATAAGGTAAAGTTCCGGCTCCTTGAATAGATGGTTGACCGTAAGGCCGTTGGTATCCTTGTATTGGGTAATCGCCCTTGAGGTTGATAACCTCGAGGCGCGCATCAAGCCGGGGTTGTTGAGGACCCTCGAAAGCATATTGAGTTTGGGGTTGGACTCGATGAATGTACTCCGGTCTTTGAGGCCGGTAACCTTGAGGTATGTGCATCGTCCTTGGGGTTGCCCCCCCAAAATAATATTGATCCAGCGTTTGCCCCGGGGAAAAAAGTTACCTTGAGGTTGAGCTCCGGTGGTAATCGACTACTCTTGGGGTTGCCCCCGTGCTGTACCTGCCCACCCCGAGGTTGCCTCAAGTGGTAACCGAATTCCCCGAGGTTGACCCCGAAGGAAATCGATCGCCTGAGCTTGAGGATTAGAATATTGGACAGACATCATAAAACTTGCTCGTGCTCGACGTTTCAATTTTAAGTCCACCAAGACCCGTATGATAACACATTTTCGATAAAGGAGGAGTTGCTCCCGAGAAAGTACCGTATTAAAGATCGATATCCCCAGAACAAGGACCACCATGTAAAAAAGATTCAAAGGCTTTGCGAAAAACATGGACGACTCTCCTGTACCATAATAGATGACGATAGTAACCTCTCGGGTGTAGGATGAAATGGAGCTCGGTAAGGGATAAAAAGTAAGACCCGGATTCTCTAAAAATCGCTTAAAGAAAGATACTATGGATTAGTTCTAATAGGGTTGTAGAAAATGGATTCACGCTCCCTAAGATTTAACGATTGAGGGGAGTTGGGAAGAGATATGTCTTCGTCCGGATTAGTAAGTTCTTCTATAGAAATTAGTCCGTATGAAGATTTTCGTAATGATATTTCTAACCCTTGGTGAACTCCGGATCGCTAGGTGCTGGTGAGATAAATCCTCAAGATGTTTCTACCACGTAAGATCTGGTCATGCCTCGTAGATTTTTTGTGTTCGCTGCCAATTCTCCCGTAGGAGAAATATGTTCGTTGACTTTAACCGAAATCGGTTCTTGAATATATTCTCGTTGTGGGAATTTGATGATCAGATGTATCACAACAGCGCAGCTTCGCCTTTCCTCGTTGATTCAATTCTACCAAGCACGTGTGGTACCGAGCCCGAAGCCCTTCTAGACTCCGGTGTAAATTCAGAAGTTTCTTGTATTCTCCCAGGATTGTCTCTGCACTCCGCCTACGATGAAAAATTATCTAATCACACGCAAACAAAGAAAATTTCCAATGAAAACACCTAAAGTCTCTAAGAAACAAACAATTGAATCATACGCTTAAAAAATCTAAGAGTTCAAAACCACACACAACAAGTAACTTTTCGATTAAAATCACTAGTTGGTGATGAAATCCAACTTAGTAGAGTTTTAACACGAAAAGGGCGTTGGAACAAGCTATCCCGACAACCTCGCTTAATGAAACAGACCGGCACAAGTTTCTTCACATAACCATCTCGAGTGAAGAGAACTCCCTGTGAGTCCAAGTGAGTCTAGTTTTATACGTCTGCTCCATGTACAAAGTGATCTTCCTCCACCGTCACCTTAGGAAAGAATCCTAAAGATTATGGCCTCTAAGGTTACCAACCGAAACAAAATATACTCCGGGGGAACAAGCCTACGATCCGACACACACGCAAGGGCAGAGTAACAAAGCTCAATCCCCTTGAAGGCTCCTTGAACAATCCGTTTACCGACAAGTGACCCTTGGCTCGACAATGGTCTATCCGAGGTTTACCGTTTTTAATACGTGTATATCTTCTATCGTTCCCAATGAGGAAGGATTGATTACCCACCGGGTTCATATATGATCTCGTGCTTAACTCCTTTAAGAGGAGCTTCCCGTGAGCATACATGAAACAACCGATGTTCTTCCTACCGCAAGATATATCTACTTGTTTGTTTTATCTACCTTGAGAGTTAATTACTCCCTACTCCAAGATACTAGCCTAAGCTATGTTGGTGATGAGAGCCCTAAAATAAAAAGATTACTAGATGAATTTTATTTAAGCGTTACTTTTAAGAGCCGTTTAAGTCAAATGGGCGCGGAAATGAAACTTTGTATGATGTGAAGACTCGACCTCCAAAAAAAACACTAAAATGCACCTATGATGATATTCAATTCTTTTTTCTTTCAATGAATTTTCTATCTAAAGAAGAGTTAGAGAATGCAACTTTCAAATTTCTTCTTCAAACATGAAAACTAAGTGAAAGAAACTATTTTGTCTTTTCGTTAAACTATCAAAGCTCACAAGAAAAACTATTTTCTTTTCCAAACAAGAAGCTACAAAACAATTCGCTTTCGAAAGAAATCTACAAAAATTAAAACTATTCAAAACTATGAAGACTAATCTTAAAAAACTAATCTAAATTGAGTAAAAGCTTTTTAGAGTTTTTTTATGAATGTTTCTCTTAGTTATTCAAAGAAACTAAGAATTTATCAAACAGATCAAAAACACCAAAATATGTTTTTCAAACACTCAAAGAATAAATGAAATTCAAAACTTTTAAAACAAGTTCTTTTCGAAGATTTGCAAAGAAATCAAAAGGCTTAATTTCTCAAACTAGGATGTTTTCACAATGAGGTCGCATTCAATAGACAAAAAGAGATCTTATGTGATCCGAGATACTACAAACATTGTCAAAAATTTGAACCACTACAAAGACCAAACAGAAAATAATCCAATCGGCAAAAAACTTCTAGAAAATCATTCAAAACACTAACACCGTTGGAGTTCACAAACAATGAATTCCCGATAGACACAATACCGCCTCCGCGTAAACCAAAGATCTAAAAATTAACCGTGTAAAAGAACCCAGAGATTTTTCAAAATTTTTACGCGTGTCCGCATGTAAGCAAGTGTTGACAAGTGCTACCCCGCACCGTATTCTATAAAGAACGGCGGTAACCAGCTCCGCACTCGCAATTTTGCGCAGTGCGCGGTCCTAGCAAAAAATGATAGAAAAACTAAAATACTTCTAAATTTTCAAAAACAAATTTAAAAAATTTAAAGCACCCAGACAGATGTGAATCAATCAAAAAAACTTAAAAAGAAACCTTTTCTCAAGTCAAAAATCAAAGAGAACCAAGAACAAACAAAAGTTCTTCCTTGGGCCGGAGTCGCCATTTTGTTTCTGTAGATTAATCCGTCTTGCGACAAGACCGATCTCTAGTACAAAAGGTAACTAGCAACAAACAAACAATTATACTAATCTCTCTCTAAGCATATGCAATTTATAAAAACACTTTACTAGTGCAAAAAGGCCTACCTTATATCCAACGCTTTGCTTGCTTACTTGATTTTGTTGAAGTCCTTCCCGTGCACCGAAAGAACGTCCTTCAGATATCCGCAATCACAAACAAGGAAAAAGATTAAGCAGCACTCCGTATGTATTGATTATCATAAATCATACTTATCATAATGATCAAGGAATTTATGAAATAAACCACAAATTGACAGTTTAATGAGAGAAATGAGTATATTTGTATTAACTTTAAAGATAGAAAACCTTTACAACCCGTGCCTTGATGTTGTGCGTGTCCTCCTGGGTCCGAAGCAGAATCTCCTTTTTTACTCGACAAGCATTGCACTCTTTGAACTAAGACAAATGAGGATAAGTGATTTAACTTCGCCGTAAGTCTTAAGTTACTCAAGTCTAAATCTCAACAAGATTTAATCCCAAATCTCATAAGCTTGAACTCCCTTTTGAGGCTACCCAAGGCCTCTTTTATAGTGAAAGAGAGGAGGTTTCAGTTCCAAATATGAAGGGATAGAATCCTCCTTCAAAGGGATAAGCTCCTACATCAAGGGGTTAGCTCCATTAAGAGAGAGGGATGCATGACCTACCTTCAAAGCGTATCCATTCAAAATTCCCATCTAGAATCTTCTAGAATTCACCCCGGAATTCACTTTTTAATCTTCATTTTCTTTCGCCTTTTATGTTTTACAGGTCCGCACCCATTACACAAAGAAAGTGCGTATGGTTCCGCATGCAAAGCCGAGATTTAGGTGCGGGACCGTGTAGGAATGCATGTAGAAAGTGCGATACCAATTCTTTAGGGGGATTTTAAGGATTTTCTTCGATTTTGAAGCTTGATATGAGGAGTCAGTATATTAGACTTGGTAAAAGGAGGAAGTATGAGTAATAATGAGCTCGATATCATTGTTTAATGTCAAGGTGACAAGCCGTTGTAACAATTAGTATCTTGGTTCTCATTTCCCTTCTCAATTATGAACCTCGGATGGAAAAAGGATAGTAATAATTTCTTCTTCCATTGACCTCCATGTTATTTAACTTCATCACCTATTCACCCATGGTGGGCCTTAACTTATGATAGTTGTTGTTTCTAGTTTTAGCTGAAGACCACTAGACTTGACTAACATTCCCTAGCCTTCAACCTAAACATTTTAGTTAACGTCAAGCTCCGAATGATGTTATTATCATAACCATGCATCTTACTCTTATTGATGTTCCCGTAAGGTGATGTATATTTCTACTCCATCACAATGCCAATTATAGTACTTCTTTGCATACACAACATGAACTTTAAAATTTTTTTTCCTTTATTGTAATTTACTTTTTGGTTATTTCATGTATATCGTACATGCCCACCACATTTTCATAAAGCAAATAAAAAACTTCAAGAATGTATGTTGGTGCCGCAGTATTCTCTCCTCCTTCCATCATACATCCCCCAAGTTGTTCCCCGTCTCTCTCTCTCTCTCTCTCTCTCTCTCTCTCTCTCTCTCTCTCTCTCTCTCTCTCATGGAGAAAACCTAGTTGGAAGGTGAGGTTGTTCTACTTTTTCTCTAGAATGGAAATAATGCAAGTCCAAAGGAGAAGGGACTCTTTGTGTCATTACCAAAGACCTATGAACTAATGGGCTATTATATAACACAGCTCCCCCTATCTTATGTTCTCTCACTTTCCACTTCTTTGCCGCTATGTTTCATTATAGAACAAGATGCTAGATATCTTGCTACTTTGTTAATTCTCTCCTTCTTTATATGTTTTGTTTTTATATGATTATGGCATTTTATACATGATACCAAATGTATAAATTTTTTATAAAGGATTCAATGGAAAACCATGAGGATTTGTTAGTTTCTTCGCTTACAATTATTTCATCATAATATAGAAAAATCGTGCAAATGCTAAATTTGTTTATTTGTGTGACAAGTGGCAATTGGGTCATACTTTCCTCGTTGAACAACTAATCACCTTTGGCCAATTTCTTTGTTAGGAGATTGATAAATTGACTAATTTAGGAAATATATTGGTGGATAGTTATGCAAATGGATATGATGCATTGTACTATTTATCTTGAGTTACACATACCTTTCTCAAAAAAATTAAAACTAAGAGTTGTAGCAAGCCGATTTTCTAATGAGTTGTAGAAATCCCTGCCGATTTGAATTGCAACAATGGTGATTTGTGAATTGTGGCATCAAGGTGTGATAGTACAAGTGACAACACTGTGAGTTGTGGTAGCATGTGTGGTAGAACTTCGAGTTGTAGTACTCATAGTTGTGAATATTTTCACTACAACAATGAGTTGTAGTAGTCAGCATAGGAAATTGCAAGACCTATTTTCAAGTAGTGATTTGTAGCAATTATCCATGGTGAGTTCTAATATTTGTGTCTTGCTCTTTTTAAGAGGTACTTGTGTATCTCGCCACTTGAATACCATTGGTTAAACATATAAAGGTAATTATAATAGCATGCATAAGAATGAGCATTAAGAAGATAATTTTACCTTAACCAAATGTTGGAGTGAGATGAAAATGGGAAAATTATCCTCGCAAAAAGGTCTTAGGTGGGTTCTAGAAAGATGTTAAATTGGGTATTCGTCATCTCCCCCTGCACCAAAACTATTGTGATGTCGTTATGCAACCAACATTCAGTCCAAGTCTCGGTGATTGTGGTGTCTATGGTGGATCTTATTGATATTTTAGTTAACCTCCCTTAACTCGTGAGCATGATAATAACCTTTCCTTTCTTTTAACCTCCCCTCTAATGAAATTTCTTCCTTTTGGACATATTGTAGTATTTATGGTATTTTTTGGAAGGTAACCAAATCATTGCCTAGTGAAAGCTTAAGCCCAACCAATTTTCCATAACTCTCCATACACTTATTGTGTAAGTGTATTTTCTTTAGAGCTATCGCAAAATTACTCGTGTCAATGGACCTTTTTGTATATGTCTTATGTAGCTTGTTCCTAGGGTTTATTACACTCTTTCTAGTTGTCCTTGATAGTATTTTTAATTTTTCTTTGCAATGATCAACGGACTCGACTATTCGGCTATTAATTCTACATCTCTTTGGGAGTTTACCCATCTCTATGTATAAGGAGTATATCTCTAGGTCTATAGTACTACCATATAATCGACAAATTATATTTCAAGTTGTTTTCAGCCACTTGATGATAAATTTTTTCAACAAGATGATTATTCATAAATGATGCAAGATATTTCAATTAGGCATCCTCTCTAAAATTATTAGGGTTCCAAATGAGGTCATGAAGCAAAAAAATATTGGGTTGTTACAATTCAAAGTAGTATGTTATTTTATTCATCGATGCATGCATAGTAGGTGATCTGTGTGGATTTGTACACCACCTATTCCATTTGGACCAAAGACCATCAATTCTTGCATTTTCACATTCAAGACAACTTACTATTTTTAGCAGTGCTTTCTGTCCTCCACTCTCGTGAGCCGTTTTGGTGGGGGCTTAATGATCCAGGTGGATATTTGTACACCCACCTATTCCACTCTGCCCCCACCATTGTCTCTTCATTTTTTCGCCGCATAACTTACTATTTTTAGCAGCTTTTTCTAGTCCCGAACTTCCGAGCGTCGTTTTGAGGCCCTAAACGACGTTTTTGGGTATGAAAGCGCCGAGCGAATTTTCTGATAAAATTTGTCCCGACAGCCGTAGTCCTCGGATAGATCTTTCTAACGAGCTATCGAACGTTGCAACCTGAGATCGTGTGCCAAAGTTATGCCCCCGAGTTGAACCACCAATTGAGCTCAAACCGTTCTCACGCTTTGGCGTGTCCACCCCCCACGGCCAGGGTTTTTGGACGTTTCAACTTCACATTGTTTCTCAACAATAAATAGGCCCTCGAGCCCATTGTAACACGCTCGCAGGCCTGTAGCCGCCGCATCTCTTCGCATAGCTACCGCGTTCTAGCTAGTTTCTTATTTCCAGCTTATTAATCAGAAGCAAATTTCGCTGGATATTAATGAAATGAAGGTTATTTCCGCCGCATCTCTATCTTATGTTATGTGTTTATTCTCGTTGCGTTCCTACATAAATCCGACCGCAGGCCTCCGTAATTGTACTTGGGGAGGTGACGACATGGCTTAGAGGTCATGAGATTCTTCCTCCTCGGAACATGAAGCACTCTCTCCGCAAGTACATGTTGTACACAAGGTAAGCGTATCTACAACTAAGCATAGATCCACTAATAGTTCAAAGATAGATCTGAATTTTACGGTCCACATGCTTATGGTGTTTGGTAGTCTTCTAGCCTCTCTTCGTCTATTCCCCTCTTCCATTGGATCTCGTCTCGGTTTTTTGGATTTCCAATTGATCAACCAATCTATATTTGAGGTTCGTAACATATGTTGGTGTTCCCTTATAGTCATTACTTTTTTCCTGGCAGGAAATATTCCATTCCACCTATCCTTTTATCTCTTACCACTAGTGTATGAGGTCTCCACCTAAAGTTCCCGATCCTCCATCACAACAAAGATTCGTCTAAATGAAAGTTCTAACATCTTAGGACCTTCATTCTAATAAATAAGCTTTTTTTTTTCTTTCTTATTTAACTCTACTTGGGTTGTTTTCCTTCAAGAAGAGCTTCCCCCTATTTCTTTTGCACCAAGGAAACTTGCTACCTTAGCAAGGAAATCCAACTTTTCAAAGGGCATATCTTCCCTTTGTCTACTTGAGGCTCGTTTTTATGTTTTTCCTTTCAAAAAATTTATTTCTTTCTAAGAATATATGTATACAAGGCATAAAGGAAAGAATGCCTATTGTTTTTCTCTACTTTATGGCCTTGAAGGTTCTCTTTATGTCTTGGGTATCAACAACCTCTTGTACTTCTTCTAGTGTCATATGTGTTGTAGTCCGTTATTCTTCTATGTGTTGTTCTATATCAATTTCCTGGGTTGTTGCCAAGCCCTTCTTCTAGTTTCACCTTGCTAGTTCTCAGTGGTTGTAGCAAGTTTTTTTAGCTTGGTTTTTCCGTTAGTTCTTGTACAGTGTACAATGGCTTCAATTTCCATATTTTCTCCTCAAAATCGGTCCCTTAGAGCACTATTCTCTCCCATTATCCTTGTTGGTTCTTCTGGTGAAAATAGGGGTTTTATTCCATATCATTTCTTAATGTTTTTGAGTGAAAACAAGGGTTTCTTCCTTTTTTATTGCAACATATTCCCTTTTCTTTTTCCACCCTTGTTGATTCTTATGGGATATAAAGGGCTTCTTCTCATTCTTCCCGAGTTGTAGTAGTTGAGGTGGGCTCCTCCTTTTGGTCAGATCTTGTCCTCTTTCTCCTAAATGTTGACACATACATTGGCCTCTTTGTCATCCAATTTAACCTCTTCATTGGGAGACTTTCTCCTAATAATTTACACATCACTATCATGGCTAGTTTCTTCTTGATGCAAAGTTGTAGCAAGGTATTATTCTATTGGTGAGGTTTCAAAAAGGATCTCTTATTCTATAAGAGTAGTAACAGGGTGTTCCTTGGTTGTGGATTTAGGAGTTGCAAAGAATTTGGCCTCTTGAGCTGGTGCCAGCCTTAGCCTCTAAAATCAGAGCAAGGCTTACTTTGGGAGGAGTTGCGGCAACTTCAGCCTTCGGTGCGAAGTTGTAACAACTACTTCTATGATTGGACTTCACTATGTCATGCCTCCCAACATGGCTTACCCCCAGGTGGCATATGCTTGACCAAGAGTTTTATGGAGGCCAAGATGTGAGAGAGGGTGTCCTTGGGGTGGCTGGACCTTTGGAACAAGAGTTTGCCGTGTTCTAAATTCTTCAAAGGAAGGAAGGCATGTTGATCAACCAGATGTGCCTCAAGTAATCCAATAGCATCAAATGTTGCGAGTATACAACCCCATGGTGACCCACACATGTGAAATACATTTTTACTACTATGGCTACATCCAACCAAAGATTTTTTTAATGACTTCCATTCAAAAATAGTCCCATTATCGACGAAACCCTCTCCACGTTGAAATTGTTCCCTCGATTTTGGGTTTAGGCATCCTCCTACAATACCATCACTCTCACTAATTTGTGGTTGTCTTGTGACTTCTACCATGTTGTCCTCATTCACCCGCATTATCATCCCTCCAACCACATACCTATTATCTCTCGAAATTCAAAGAAGATTCTAATGCAATATCATAATCATACCCCTTAATCAAGAACATACCAATCCATCCTCCATTCTAAAAATACCCCAAATATGGTCATATACCTATAATAATAGAGTCTCTATGGTTCCCTTGATTATGTGAACCTACCATTTTTTCTTTTCTTAAATCACAATCATTTTGCAACTACATGGTGGAATGAACATTTTAATGGGGGGACTAATAGTGTTAGTTTCCAACTATGGTAAGAGAATGATTTTTATGGTGGGATTATGTCATAGGTTGGTGGCATCAACAATTGATGCATGTGATCAAATCATTGATCATGTTGGGTTATTCCAAACTAGTGCAATTCATTGTGTGTCTAGAAAACATACCTTCTAGCTTACCATGAGTGGTCACTTCTTTCAAGTAGGTGAAAATAAATATTAGTCATGTACCTTCATTGTGCTATGTTTCTCGGGACTTAAAATATAGTTAGCATCCTCACCAGTGTGAGATTTGCAAGATGTCAAAAGTTATAACACTTCATTTTTTAGTCAAATTTGCAACTTAATCGAATCATATTGTCACAACGTCCGTTATTTCTACCCAAATCAATCTAAGTTAAATTGAAACATCAAATTTACAACATATGAGTCAGAATAATGGAGTTACAACCCAAGTGTAATAATGGCGACTTCCTATCCTACATGTCCGTAAAAATTTAATAGTAATTCAAATATTATTCTGTGGGTTTTATGAGCAGGAGGGTTATTATTTGATTTGACTTTTCTTTTCTTCTCTTTTTTTATTCTCTTTTTAACACGTTGTGCACTAGCCTAAGTTGGTTTTCACATAACATGCACCCAAGTTATGCCCTTAATGGTTTTCATACATGGGTTTCATTATGTTTTATTCCCGAACATAATGGGATGTGAGAATGATTCATCCACAAGGATATCTCCCTTATGGAAAATCTCTAAGTCACTATCAGGCCATCCACCATCGATTTTCCTCAAGAAGGCTTCCTTAATATGGTCTATGATATAACTAAAACCTATGTCCATTTTCCATTAGGTAATTTTCTCTTCATCAATGGTATGAATTTCTTATGGCACCATTATCATACATAGTGTCAATCTCATAAGGCCCAAGTCATTGAATGTGGAACTATCCTCTAAAATCCTTAAACTTGGTATCAAATAACAAGGCCTGTGTTGTCGAGCTTTGAATATCTTCTCTTCGATGAACTTGTGATGCCACCTAGCTCTTTTATGTTGTATCATTGGTGTTTATGTAACGTAGCATATCGAAGTTAATCCAACTCATTAACATGGAGGAGATTTCTCCTACCGAGCTTTAGACAAGCTCTACTCCAAGTTGTGTTATAATTCTAAGTGTCTATATATTTGTCTCAATTATAAAAGGAACTCTCTTCCCATACACCACAATTCACAGTAGCTACCTGCCATAGTAGTAGTCTTCCAAGTACTTCGTAGGCCCAAAAAAACTTCAAGGAGTTGGTCAACCTAAATTCTTAAGTTGTAATAAAGTAGCCTTGTGATAAATAACCCTAAGAATTTTATTTATCCCTTCCACATATCCATTAGTCCGTAGATGGTACAAGCCTCCATGACCTTGTGCTTAACCTTATATGTATCCATTAGATATTTAATGAGCCCCGAAGTGAATTGGGCCCATCTCTTAGTAACTATTTCCCTAAGTATCTCAAACCCAATGAAGATCTCTTCATGAAGAAACTATATTATTGCTTACTTAGTTGTGGCTCTGGAGTTCTGGCTTCCATCCATTTTGTGATATATTTTTTGTACATACTAGGATGTAGAAGTTACAACAGAAGGAGGATTAATTGGTCCATTAAAACCAAGGGCTTGTTTTTCTAAGGGCTCTAGTACCATCTATGGTTGTAATGAAATCTCGTCCGATCGCACCCGGTTGTTCCAATGTGCCAAAAAATTGTCGCATCCCTTCACATATTGCTTGGAATATTTGAAGATAGTGGGCCATTAACACCGATGATGAAATGCTTTGTACCCAATCCTTTTTCCGCAAAGTGGCTATTAGGTCCCTATAATAATAGTGTAGCCCCTTATCGTTTGTTGTTACCGTAGCCCCCTTTTATTATTATTGTTGTGCCCATGTAGTCCCTATAGTGTTATTATTGTACCTCCATATAATCCCACTATATTTTTTTGTGCCCTTAAATTATTATTACAGTGTAGGCTCTTATTATACTGGGATCGTTTTTTAGACTCCTATATATAAAAATTAAGTTTTTTTCATTTGAATCATCGAAGAATTGTTCATTTATGTAATGTAAAGGAGGTTTCCTCCTTGAAGAGGCTAATTTATAATTTGTTGATCTATATTTTCTTCTATTTTATGATTTGGTTGCATAACATTTGCATCGAGCTTTCGGTTCTAGGGTTTCTCTTCTTCAAACAATTCATATTGGAATTTTTGCTATAATTGTTTTTCTACGAGGCTTCGAAGCTGAACTTTTTACCACGTGGAACCGAAAACTTGATGAACTTCTGTGTAAAAACTTCAAACCTTAGTTCACAATATTTTCAGAGATATAAGATCATTGGAAGTTATGATTTTGCAGTTCGAATTTCATTTCAAATGTGCGAATGAGGGAAAATCATCATAACTTTTATTTCAGGCATTGGATTGGAATTTTGTAAAAAGTGGCCGAAAGTACGAATGTAGTTTTGTTTGTAGGGTCATATTGTATATCAAGAGGGTTTTAAGCTATACCCTAAAAAAATTAACCATTAAGGAACTTAGGTAAAAATTCCCACAACCCTAAATCATCTACGGTGATTTTCGGTTAACAAGGTATTATCACACGTTTGTTAAGAAAATATGGGATAATAGCAGCACCTCTAAAGACATTATTGAAGAAAGATGCATTTCTGGACTCTAGAAGAAACGAAGGCCTTTGAACATCTTAAAGAGGCAATGTGCCAAGCACCCTGGGTTTTGTTGCTTTGATTTCACACAAACTCTTTATTATGGAATGTGTTGCCCGAGAAAATGGAATTGGTTTTTTTTTAATGCAAAGAAGGAAGACCCATTGCTTTGAAAGTTGTCCAATCAAAGGAAAGTATTTACATAAAGTTATTTATGAGAAGGAAAAGTTATACCTCAGTGCACTAAATAAATGGTAATCTTACCTAATGAGAAGACACTTCAAGGTAAAAAAATATCATGATATTATTAAATACTTTTTGGAACAAAGACTATCTTCGTACATGTTAAAAATGGGTCACAAATATTTTGGGTTATGACTTTGAAATCATCTACAAAAAGGGAAGCTAAATGTTGTTACATGCACTTCAAGAAATGATGAGGACGTGGAAGCATTTCTTTAAAGCATGAGTATTATCAAACTAGATTGGATAACCGAAGCAAAGGAAGAGGGGAAGAAATACGAAGAAGTACATACCTATTCAAAAGTTGGGCAGAAAGTTCCACGTACATATGATACATTTAGCTGGAAAATGATTCATTATGGTACAAAGATCCCTTATATCTTTGTACACTCCCAACTAAAAAACAAAATATTCTTTTGGAATTGCACACTCCGTCCCTTAGGAGGACACTCAATATTTTTAAAAACATACCGTAGGGTAAAGAAAGAATTTTTTTTTGAATGGCCCTAAATTTGATATTCAAAATTTTGTGGTGGAATGTTTGGTTTGCCAAAAAAATAAAGTTGAGACAATTAAGACCTCAAAGACCGTCGCAACCTTTATCCATTCCAAGTCAACGTTGGGAGGATATTTCGACGGATTTTATCACAGGGTTACTTCCAAGTCCTAAGGAAAGAGTGTCATCATGGTGGTAGTTGATAGACTTACCAAGCATGCACACTTTGTGCATTATCTCATCCATTTAAAGCCAAGACAATGATAATACATTTATGGAAATAATTCAAATGCTCCATGGAAACCCAAAGATTATTGTAAGGATAAGGATCCCATTTCTACCGGGAAATTTTTGGACGGAATTATTTTCTTGTTTGGGTACTCAAATAGCTCATAGCTCATCTTATCATCCTCAATCTGATGGGAAAAAATGAGATAGGGAAAAAAATGTTTGGAATGATATCTTCGTTGCTTTGTATCTCATAAAAACAAAATGCGTCAAGTGGTTACCTCGTTGAATGGTGGTATAACACCGCAAAGAAAATGACCCTATTTATGGAACTTTATGCATATCATCCACCATCCATCACATCATCTTTAAGAGAAAATTTAAGGTTCAAGTAGTGGAATATCACATTGAGCATAAACAAAAATTTCTCCAACTCTTAAAGGATAACTCCATTTTGGAGAAAAAATCGAATGAAACAATGTGCATATCAACATCGCAATAAATAATTTTTGATGTAGCCGATCGGGTATTTTTATGAATACAACCATACAAAAAAATCTCCTAAAAATAAGCTAATAAGGATAATAAATGACAAGCAATTACTATGGTCCTTACAATATGTTGCAAATATTGGTACTATGGAATTCAAATTGAGCTTTGACATCTTCTCTCGAGTGCACCCAGCTTTTCCATGTTTCATGCTTAAAGAAGTTTATAGGCATTAAAAAGTCCCGCCTCAACAATATTAAAAGAACTTGATCGTAAAGGGCAAATCATATTGGGACCTGAAGCATTCATGGAAACAAAAACTGGCTGTACTACGAAATCGATAAATTTCGTAGTATCTCATCATGCAAGAACTTACCAGCTTGAATATTCCACATGGGAGGATGAGAATTTGATACAGAAGAATCCGTGAATTACTCAATTGTTGAGGAAAAAAATTCTTTAAGGAGAGGGGCATGTTAGGTCCATATAATACTAGTATACCCCCTTATTTTTATTGTTATTATACCCCTTTATTGTTATTTGTGTGCCCATTTAGTCCTCATAGTGTTATTATTGTGCCCCAGAAGCCCACTATTATTATTGTTGTTCCCTTACATTATTATTATGTATGCTTTGATTATATTGGGATCCCTTTCACCCTATATATATAAAATAGCCTTTTTTCATCTAAAATCATCAAATAATTGTTCATTTATGTAATGTAAAGTAGGTTTCCCCCTCGAAGAGGCTGATTTCTAAGTCAAGTATCTATCTTTACTCTATTTTTTGAGTTGGTTGCATAATAGTGGCCCCAATAATGACCCTCATGGTAAGCCTTCAATATCCTATAGATCTTTTATTCTCATACACATCTCTAGACATAATAATATTTGGCCATGTGTGGAAGAGGAACTCCGTCGATACATGAGAATATCCAACTTTGCCTAATGATATTTATTACTCTTTGAGAAAAGGACCCTGAATTTTTTCCAGAGTTTATGATTAACAATATCTACAAGCCAAGGAGATTTAGTACATACTCCAAAAAGATACTCGTAAGGAAAAATAATCTTCTACAATGAGGCTCATTCTCATTTGATGTCGGACTTGAAAGAAAACCGGCCACTACATTATCTTTCCCTAGTATGTTTAGGATGATTATGTCAAAAAATTTCAATAATAATAACCATCTAGTTATTCTACCATTTGTGATTGGTTTATTCATTAAGTATTTTCTTCGGCATCATGGTTAATGTGAAAATTACCATACAGGCTCGTTATATAATGCAAAAAATTGTTAATTTCATGTATTACCACAAGAAACTCTTTTATTTATCACATTATAGTTCATTTTTGTAGGTGAGAGAATTTTGTTGATAAATTAAATTGCATATGTCAAACATCTCCTTCTTCTTTCCTAGCACAACTCCAATTTTAGTGTTTAATGCATCTATAAATGTGTGAAAAGAGGGGCCAATTGGGTCCTCTCATAATTGGAGCCTTGGACACTAGATTTTAGTTCTTCAAAGATATGCTAGCAACTCTTTTTCCTACACAAATTCAACAAAGATTATTATTAAGAAAAAAACAAGGGGTAATATTTTTCCAAAATTCTTCAATGAAATGGCTTATAATAAGCAACATGTCCTAGAAAACCCTATACTTCTTTACATGTTCATGGAATAGGAAAGTTTAATATTACCTTTATTTTTTTAGATCCACTTGAATGCATTTTGATGATATGTGATGCCCTAGTGCTATACCTTCACTTAAAATTATATAACATTTTTAATCATTAAGGGCTACATGACTCTCTTTACCTCTAATAAAAAAAAATCTATATTGGCTAGTGCAAAGTCAAATATATCACCATATATCATGAAATTATCCATATAAATTTCCACACAACCATGAAGTATATCGGAGATATTTCAATCATGGCTTGTTGCAAATTTTCTCTCGAGCATACAACTTCCAAATGTAGAACACGCAAGAAATTTTTCCCAAGGACAAAATGTAGTTTTGTCTTGGTATTCTGGGAGAAATTTGGATTCGTTGTATCCATTGGAACCTGCTGAGGAAAGAAAATTACTCTTCCTTGCCAACGTATCTAGACTTGGTCAATAAATGAAAATGGTAAATGGTCTTTGTGTGTATATTGATTAATTTCTATATAATCAACACGGATTTTTCCATTTTCCATTTGTATTTGGTACAATTATAAGAGTGCATACCCATTGGTTGTCAAAAAATGGGATAAAATGAGGTCAAGCACAACAATTTTTGTAGATCCTCTTTAACTATCCCTCGACATCGATTAATATGTCACTAGGTTGAAGAATGGGTTTGGATACTTCCTTGATACATATATGGTGAGTACATGGATCGGGATGGATTCCATTCATTTTAGTGTATTCCCAAGAGAAAGCATCATTATGATTTTTTAGGACTTGGGTCAATCATTCATTTTATTGTTCGATTAGCCCTTGATTGATTTCAAGGTTTTTCCAAGGATAATATCTATGTCCTCAGAGTTGGTGTTGTCTCTTCGATGAAACAGGGTTTACGTTCTATTTGTGGTTCATCTATTGTGACAATAGAAGCCAAGATCTGGATCCATGATGTGAGTGAGATAATGTGGTCAAGTGATGAGGAGGAGAAATCTATGAAGTCATTAATTTCTTCATCCTTAGTTTTATCTCTCATGACTAGATATTTTTCTACAGTGAGGACATGATGGGAAAATTCCTCCGTAACTCTCTTCTCCATAAGTATAAAATGGTGTTTTGAGTTGGGCTTAGTGGGAGGGATATAGGGTAAGTTGTTTTGTTGAGGTCCCATTGGAAATGACCATGTTATCAGACTTGCAACCGATATAAGTTTTTATAGTGAATAGCCATGGGTTTCCAAAAGATTATAGGATAGCCTTCCATACAAGAATTAGGTTGTAGGACCATAAAGTTAGTGGCATATTCCCATGAATCTATTGATATCACTACGTCTTCCTTTTGCTTTGATAATTGATTTTTTTGCTGTTGTAGCACTATGGGGTTCTAATTAAAACTAGGAAGTTGTAGGGATTCCATGGTTTTTAGAACTCATAACATTGATGATGGCCCCAAGGCCAATCAATGGCTTTGGATGAGAGTATATTTGACTCGCACATTGGCTACTAGGCTCCTAATTTCGAGTATTTGATCGTGAGCACTCCTCCCATCATAACATCTAGTAGCTTTCCCATAACACAAATATTTTGAGGGATCCTTTATTTTTCTACCAGGATTCCTCGATGCAACTAATTTACTACCTCAAGTAGATAGAGACATCCTAGAATGCTTGGAATAGTATTATGGAAACACACGTCTTAAGCCTACATCTAGAAGATCAAATTCCGTGCTAGGTAGTTGTTTTCTCTACGTCTAATCTTTTTTAGGTAAGGAGGAACTTATGTTTCTTGGTAGGCTTGTTCTATTCTAGATATATCTAGAGATTGAACCAGCTGGCCTCTTATTTAGAACTTCCTCATTGATATCTTAAATATCTAAAGGAATATGTTATTTTTTTAAGGTCTTTCCGATCTTAAGTGAATATCACGGAAATCTAGGGAAGATATGGAGTAATATGGGTAAGTTATGAGTCCAACTATTTTGGCTAGCTGGGTTACCTTACCATCATTGGGATTAGGAATGGGTTTTGCAAGTAGTTGCAATTGAGGAGGACTCAGATTGTTTCATTTGTGGAAGGAAGAGTTTCTAGAGCATTATGAAAGAAATTCTGAGATTTCCCCAAAAAGTCTGAGCTCCTCCATCATTTTTTCCAAATTTTATTTAGGGGTGATGATCCATCCATTGTTGAGTAGGAAAGCACAATGTAGGAGAAGAATATTGCATAGGAGGATTAGTCCAATAAGATTTAAAATATTATGACCGGTCTTGCACCATACCTTGAGACTTTGGCTAGCACAATCATTTCTAAGATATGAAACATAGCTTCTCTAGTTCCTAATATTCTTAGTAGACAACTTAGTTCTATAAGTGACTCGACACTTTCTAGTAGTATGGTCCTCACCGCATATCATGCATGTCTCAATTTGGTCCAATAGACACCCCTTCAATGGGTGGTTCCTTCGCACCTTGGACAAAAATTACCAAAGTTAACTCTTCTTCCCCTTTCTTTTTATTCATATGAAATGTATCTAACTAGGAGCTTAATAAACTGAGGATATCAAATTTTAAAATATTCCAACATATTTCCAATTCTTGCTCTCGTAACCTTATTTCTAGCAACCTTCCCAACTCTTGTGAATACATTCGGGATCCTCTATTGACTTTTGAAGTGCCCCTAGAATATCTTCAATATAGCTCAATGATAACATCATAGGAATGTTGAGATACATCTCATCCACCCTTCAAGTTGAGGATTTTAATACAATCATATCAAATCCCTCTCAATAGTAACACACATAGTGTCTCAGAGCCAAATTTTTCCTACTCTTGTTCCATGGAGATTATGTATGAATATTTTGACAGAATCCTTAATACTTGAATCTCCATTCTCTGTCATCATGAATACTTCCTCCTTATTTCTATCTTTGCACTAATATTAGTACTTATCTAGGTGTTGTACCCTTGAGGCTATTATATTGAATAGAGTACCGCCAAGGCATATAGTGAAGGAAAAAAATCCTCCCCGCTTTAGGTTCTAAGTTGGCTCTTGAGCTACAGTGGTAATCTCCTCAAACTACCAAAATGAAAATAGTTATAAGTAACATTAGAACAAGCCTTATTGACACCCTTTATTTCCATTTTTAAAATATTATGATAAATAAATGTTGGAACAATAGGATGGCCATAGATACTAGTCAACTTGGACTAAATCAACAAACCGTACCCTTTGACAAACACCCTATTGCATCACACAGGCAAATTGAATTCAAGGAATGACAAGAAGAAAGTCTCAAGTAATGGAAGAATATCATAAGTATTATTTAGTGATGAGTAGATTTCAGAGGAGAGGGTTATAGAGGGTGGTAGTATTTAACCCCTCTCTAACAGAAGAAAGTGTATTATAAATATGTAAACAGATTTCAATGTATGCAAGAAATGGTTAAACCCTATCTACATCCCAATAGCTACAAATGGAAAATAAAAACATGTGCATGTTTTAAATATTCTATTAAAATAAAACATTCAGTGACATGTAGTAAATGTTAGCCTTGTTTAAAAGCTATAAAAGAAATTATCAATCGTAAATATACACAACTAGTGAAGAAAAACCCAACCGTACAACAAGTGCCCTCTTGAATAATTACTTGTTCAAAAGTTCAAATAACGATAGTAAAAATGAGATCATGCCTAAAATTTTATTATTAATGAAATAAATCATTTAACAGAATTACAACCATAACGAAGAAGAAATTTTAAGGAATAGAAGAGAGAAATAAGCGTTGTATGTGTAAAAATTGGTGAATACATCAACAAGCGCAATAGTTGTGTTGCAATGGCCTCCTACCCTTCAAAGACTAATTATTTTGTTAGTGTATCATACTCCAACCATTTTCCATCTTTCGCATCCCTTTTATTCTCAGGAGGTTAATTCACATCATTGTTTATGTAACTATCTTTTTAAACATAATGTTATAAGAGTTTACATTTAAATCTTTATAATCCCATTGAATACATATTAAATCGCTTACAGTGATAACTTATATTATATGTGGCTAATATTTCTTTAGCATTAAATTTGTGTATTGATATTTTATATTTTCAAAAAGTCCCCATAATGGCATTTCAAGTTCTGAAATGAAGAGCTTTGATTGAAGAATTCCTAACACTAACATAACTTATGACATATATTTCATGATTTCAAAGATCAATATATTACTTTGGCTAGTCTCAAAGTGCATTAATATTGGGTAAATAGGCATGCAAATTTACATTAAACAATAATATTTTTAGTTTAATATTTGTCGAAACTCCCTTGGAGTTATTCTATGGCCATATTGGTTTCCTCATCACTAAAATCATTTTCTGCACATGTTTATCAGGGGTTGATTCCAATCTCTCCACCATTGAATTCATTACCCTCACACCCGACCTCCTCACCTCTTTTTATATTCTAACACCAATAATTTAAACAATCAAGTGGATTTGAAGGCCAAAATGGAAGCATTTTGTTGAGGATGACACTAGTTTGCTTCCCCGTAAAAATTCTCATAGAACACCGATGACCGAAATTGGTCCTATAAATCAACTAAGCTTCATCATGTCTTCAAAAATAAAGTTGTTCCTTTCTCAGTAGGAAGCTTGAAAAACTTACACGCCACTCTCATAATTTCGCTTATGAATTATTCCTCCGCACCATGGTTAATCACTTGAAAAATATAGTTTATAAGCAGCCATGACTAAATTTAGAAACAACATGGAGATGTCGTAGGACTTCAAGCAAAAAATGGAGCGTTTACTATTAACTTTTCATCTAGAAGCTAGTTATCGTAAAAAATAAACATGTTGGGAAGTACCTTCATGCCCTCCTCACTCGTACATTTCATCGTATTGAAACTTAAACCACACCTTTTTCTTTACCTCCTTCGTGTCCCCATATTCCTTTGATGTTTCATCTATCTCTCGTGTTGTTATTTATAGGTGGAGTTCTAAACTCATTTGGAAAGGCATGTAGAGAACCAAATGGCCAAACTAGGTCTTTTGTCTTAATTATGGATTAAGATGTACAAGGTGACCTTGATGCCTCATTACTCCGGAATCTATGATCAAAATAAAAATCATTGACTATGTTTTAAAGCATTGAGGCCGCTAAACAATGCATCCTATAGTAGTCAAACTTTATATTACCTCCATGCAAATTCGAGCCATCTCTCAGGACCTGCTTATGTATCCAAAATTAAATGGTTAGTACACTAGTAAGGAACCAAAGAGAGAAATAAAAAAAGTTGACTAAGTGGTTGAACTTAGAATTAATGCTTACAAGTGTGTTATTAATTGTTGCAGTTTGTGTTAGTTATTTCTTAGTAAATCATATCCACTTCTATTGGGTTTAGTCGTTGATATATTCCTATATATGTAACCATTGCCTCATCAATAAAAACATAGTGTGATTTATGTTTAGTATGTCACTATGTTTTGCTCTCTCATTTTTTAAGTTGGTACCAGATCTTGTTATGGCTTAACTCCCGCTTAAGGACCAAGAAGATGTGAGAGCTAGGAAAATGGATCCTACATGAAAAATAGGTGTGACTAATCCGATTTAATACATATCTGATTAGATATAATAAAACTTTGTGGTGTGGATTGTGGTTTTATGTTGTAGTATGTTATTATTATTCTTATTATTGGAAGTGTGCAAATATCAAGTGAAGAGCCATTCAATGAACATAGTAACATAATTAAATTGGTAGTTCTAGAAGTTCTCGTGAACATAATACTAATTTAATTATGGCTACTATTATAAGTTGATAGCCCTTGCCATAAGTTATTTTTGTGTTCTGTGAAGAAGGGCTAGTGGTTCTTGTATAAGTCGGAAGCCCCGATTTCAAGAAAATTAGTTCTTATGTTTGAGTTTTTAAATAGGTTAAGTTGTATGATCGACTTCTTGAATACATTCAATATCAATATTTCCTTTCAGAAACCGATGGATAGCCAAAATCTAAGTATCACATATGGAGGTATGTCCATAGAAGTATTTAATTGCTTGACAATTTTTTTTGCGAAGCCCCAAAAAAGTCGAGTATGTCAATATTGTCAATTCTACAAGTATGTCAATAATGGTCAAGAAATTATATTTTAAATGGGTCAAGTGGTAGCTCGAAGTTGATGGTGAAGAAAGAGTGTTGTCTATGAGATTTCGTAGTGGGTGGGTGTGCTAATGAAGACTAATAAGACAAATATCAATATTGTTATTGTAATTTGTGTTTTTTAATATTTGCAATGTAAGCTTTAATGGAGGGACATAGAATTAATTCTTACATGTGTGTTACAAAAGTTGTTAATTGTTGTGAGTTTATAGGTTAGTTATATTTAGCTAAAAAAATCCACTTCTATTGGATCTAGTTGGCGATCTATTCCTATATATGTAACCATCATCTAATCAAGAAAAGCATAGTGTGATTTTTGTTTGAAGTGTAACTATATTTTTCGCTCTCTCGGTTTTGTAAGAGTTCACCACTCTTATTGTCTCTCACAGAATGGGTCCACAGAAAAAGTCATGAATGTTCTAAGCTTCTCCTCTATGATTCAAAATATGCACCATGACATATAACTTTCACCTTTTTTCCTTTGAGCTAAAAATCAATGGAGGTGTAGTATAATCCATGACTAAATATTGCACACTCCTACCCTAGATATGATATCGACTCTAGTACTCGCCGTACTTTTGACCATATGACTGGAGATTTCTAGAAAATATGGGCATTGATAAACCTATATATGAATGCATGGAAATTGTGTAACCAATGGTTGTACACAATATCTTTAAGCACCCTTGGAAGAAAATAAAATCATAATCATGATCCAGTTATAAGATCCTAAATGAGAAACTAGACATTGTAGCTGAACCTGGGCGTGAAAGCAAAATACCATTTAGTGTGTATCTATGGGAATGTATGCCATCAATGCATGTTAGCTTCCTTTCAAATGTATAGTTCTATATTTTCCAAGGGTTTCATCCGTAATTTAATTAAATATCCTATCATAGAACCATCCAAATAACCAACACTTTGTGTTGCATCGAATGAATCACACTTTCCACCTATGTAATTTATGTAGTCTTAATTTACTCCAAAAACTAGGAATAAATTTTCCATATATCTAATGTAGCATTCAAAAGTGTTCCATCCCACCTATGGTAATGCCCATATATACATCATGGAATGGTGCACTCACTTCGTCATGCAAAACAACTCTTGGAATTTGAGAGACTTTCCACACAATATGTCCTTACAAAATTTCACTACCTCTTGATGTCTATTATGTTAGTTTACTAGATTACCAATTCTAGAAGTTGAAATGTGAGTGATGGTATGTACAATGTAGATCAGGGAAATTGGCTAGTAGATCTCCAAGATCATTGGACAACCTTGAATAAAGGTAGCTAGAATATCCTATGCATTTCATCAAATTGCTCGCTTTTTGAATTCCGCGAAGCACTCGTTGACCTGAGTTTATAAAATCCCCAGAGTGCTTCCGAGTGTTCATAGATATGTCACTAGGCACCAAAGGGTTACTCATCAGGACACTGTAAGTCTAGAATAAACTTCTATATAAGACTTATTATTAATTGGTACAAGCGATATTGCTTTCAAACATGGACCAATAAATTCACCCGCTATCACAATCGTCTAAAGTTTAACGTAATGAGTAGGATGAAAAGATGAAACCACCATCTTCAATAGTTCTTAGCTTGAGTGGTTGGGATGGTGGTTTTCCATCCCATCCACTCCGAGTCTCCAACAACACTTATGACTCGTCATAGTGAGGTTGGAAAGGGCATCTTGTTGGAGTCTCTGGGATCCAAGTTGTATTTCTAGTGGTCTTCTGTGTGTCTCATTCTAGTCTAAACTATGAGTTTTTGATATATGGCTTATGAGTTGTTGATATATATGGGGAGGTTTCTAGATCCCCGTCAAACAATTCTCTTTGAAAATAGAAAAGATGAAACCACCATCCAATCATAAGTGGACAAATTAAAATTGTTTTTGCCCATCTAGAGGAGCATGAAATCAAGTGAAGTGCGACGAAATCACAACAAAATCTTCATCATAATACTCTTAGAGGCACATTAATAGTTAGTATTTCAAAGTGAAAAAATAAATTATCGAATTAAACACCGTGATTGAATAAGTATTTGAACTCACATTAAAAATTTAAAACATCTTTGAACCTTTTTCAATATATATAGCTTTAATATTAATATAAATAATGTTACAAATATAACCATGTTAATTGCAAAAAAAAATGTACCCATACACCATCGATTTTCCTTAAGAACATTTTTATTTGATTTCGAAAAACATGACAATGATTTTATATTGATAAGATTCCACACTTATACAAATGTAATAAAGTTAAATGAAAAGGAGGAAAATAATATAGAGTTTGTATTTTTAATGAAGTTATATTGGGCCTAATGGTTAAGAGCATGGTTTCCTCATAAGAGGTCACAGTTCAAAACCATAGGGGGTAGAGTATGTATGCCTTCAGCAGACGCAAGATTCAAATCATGTGTTGCATGGGTCCCTTGTCCCACAAACAAGGAGGCATCATACACCAATTTGGTGTCCGGCTTGGCCGTGACCTTAAAATTGGATAATAATAATAATAATGATAATAATATTTTTTGAAAAGTGGTGATGCCTAAAATTACGTGCATTGAGATGACAAGGCACTCGTATCATTTATTGTGACGAGCAACCCTAAGGGTACATAGGAGTTTTATGGTAATTATTGTTAGAGCACTAATAGGTTATTGCCTTATATATAGGAATGGTTCTAACATGTAAATTTTAAGGAAATTTTTGATAAGATAAGAAGGAAAGGGCAAAATTTCATGAGAAAAAACGCAAGTATGATCAAAGTTTTCAAAATATGAAGAAATTTTAAAGAGATCAATTTTGATTACAATAATGGCCTCCAAATAGGATGATATTTCCTTGTGAAGCATCAATAATCGTGGACTTGTGCCTTCAAAATTTGGGTAATGGAGTCATTATGATAACAATTAAGTATTTTTTCTACTAAAGTTGCATATAAACATGATATTTGAGTTTATGTGTACTTGTAAATGAAAACCAATGATACCTCTCCTTTGCAAATGGGTGATAAGAATTGAAAATCAATCTTAATGCACCAAATCCCATACTTAGTATGAATTAGTGACATTAAATGAACAAAATAGAAGTACACTTCCTTCCAAATATATTCTAAAAAGTTTGTACCTACAAGATAACACTCATAATTGTTGGAAGATTCTTCTACATTGCAATAACGTTACTTGTAAATACTAATGGATATCAAAAAAATCTATGTTATTGCAATAAAATAAGATTAGTTTAATGTTTGCACGCATTTTATCTCCACCTTTTACTAGTGGATGTGGTCTTTTATTCATTTCAAAGTTTTCTAAACGATTTATAAAGAAGGAAGGAGAAAGAATAATACATGACAAGACCTTTTACCCCTCACTATACTTAGTAGATTAGTATCAAGAATGGCATATTCATTGATAACAAAATATTAGAACACCACATTACACAAATTGAGTTAAAAGAAAAAAATCAATTTATATTTTTTAGTCTAATTATTTGTTACCTAAAGTATCCAATATCATGCATCGCTTTCAACCAAAAATTTCAAATGGTCAATCATCTATACTCAAAGCAATGATTAATAGTCATTTATTTACCATAACATGTTCTAAGCATGAAACAACAGCTAACACTAAGGGGACTTCAAAGATTGAAAAATATGGTGAGATTTGTATGAGTATCCTTCCTCATCCCCCTTCTTAGTGTCACTACATTGCCAAAAATTTATTCATAGCCTTTGTAGTCACCCAGACATCATAGGTCTAGCTCTTCTGCCTCTGTGAGGAACTAGGGGCCCCATGTAGATACTTGAATTTCCCACCGGAAGATGATTACAATATGATTTACAATTTAACGAATATTTTAATATCGCACTAGATAGTCATAATACCATAAACATTTCTTTGCAACCAGAGAGAGACTATAGCCCTGGTGGAGATGTCTACATTTCCTATAGTTATGTTAGCAACATATTGTTAGTGGTATTTAGTTGTAAACACAAAGGGATGGCATATGTTTACAAATATTAGTTAGGTGTTCTCATGTTTTAGAGTTTTATTAGTGAATATATCCACCCCTAGAGTCTTTAATCTACAAAACATACTTTTCACACTAGTTATACTTTTATTATGTTTAACTATGGAAGTGGTACTTCAAGTAAATAAAATAACCAATTAGATTTTTTGCATTCAAGCTATATTCTGGCCAACGTGATTACTAGAGGCAACCCTTCCAACCACCAATGAGAACAATAACTCACTTTACAAATATAATAGAATTCATTAAAAATATCAATCAAGGTCATCATTTTCGTTAATGTTGAGAAATTAGGCTTGTCTTAAAATCTATCTTTCATGATAATTATTTGTGATTTCATTAGGCTTATTTCACTTAAATATTATCAAATTGTTAGATTATTACGTCTTTCTATCAATTCAATTACTTAGAAATGCACAAGAGACACAAATATTTAGGCTTTCAAGTTAGGGCTAAACTCCTCCCCTCTTAGAAAGGAAAACTCAATAATCATTATTCTTATAGATCATCAATTGACGAGTACCAAGACCATGACCCTCTTTAACCTATCTAGCTCCTCCAAGACCAAGCCATCGTTCCCTTGATTGTCTTTTCTATATTCTTCTTTCACACGGAAGCATAATGTATACCTTCATTGCTATCATCATCGTCAATTTCATCATTGTTACCAAGAGTGTAACATTGTACTTAGATTGTAGTACCATAAAAACATGACAATAAATAGAATTGAAGTCTAATGTTTTAGTATCACATCATTGTATCACATCACTAAGTCAATTCACCGCATCACATCACCGAGTCGATCATGGCATCACCGAGCCACATTACCGCGTTATTGTGAAGTCACCGAGCCATAAACACCAGAGTTGAGATCATTTTCCCAATATAACATTATTGTGAGATGTCTCAGACATATTAAAATCTCTCAGTGTACCTAACCGAGCCTTGCATCCATCCAAAATAATCTTAGTGTAGGACCGAAATTTTTGCCTTGGTCTCGAACTTGCCTTTCCGCAACGAGCCTGAGAATCTCAAAGATATGCAAGTCTCTATTTTGATGTAATGTGAGGTGCCTAGACACCTATTTATAGTGGTTCATCCCGATTATTAATATGACCTTTGAAATTGAACCGATGTGTCTAATTTCTATGAGCCGACATGAATATATAGCATCTTTGAGGTCAAGACATCAAGGATGAGAACCGTGTTTGTCTTGGAGGACTTTCTAGACATTTTCTAAGTGTAACATCACTTCATTTACATTACTCTAATTATCTTGACAAGATGAAAAATACTTAAATAAATCAAGAATAATTATTTGACCTATAATAAAATTTCCTTTGCCCATGAAACCCATGAGGCAAGTATTACAAATATCATGGCTATCTTCGTCTTTCATTATGAGAAATTCATAATTACAAGTCATTGTGAAGATCTAACCTAGTTACATTTTTTCAATACTCCCTCTTAATTAGGAGGTATTCATAATGGTACATGGTCACTATCAATTCAAGAATCTCATAAGAAGAATAAGATTTGTAATCCCATTTGTATAGCATCATATCAACCAACATTGTCATGTTGAAAGGCCTGAATAACAGCCTCCATCTCTCCACACGATCTTTGAGCTCCAATGCTTGGGTATACTAATGATGAATAAACACACCTACATCATTGTTCTCTCAGGATCATACCCCACTCCTGTTCACTCGTGGTATGTTCGTGACTATCCTTATCTTAGATTCCTACTCCTCAAATAATATCGGTCCTTCCATGACTACTCTCATCTTGGATTCCTAATACATCCTCAAGAGTATCGGTGTCGATGATTACCCAATCCTCCATTCGTCTTCCCATATGAAGACAAAATGGACGTATATATCTCTCCATATCGATTAGGGAGGACATATTCAACAAATGAATGCACTCATTCCTATACAATGAATGTACCTAAGCTCCCTCTCGCTTAGGAATTACCAAGTTTATTATGCATGAACATACTGTGCCCTCTTAATTAGGGACCGCGTAGCAAATGATTAAAACACCACATTGCTCATGAATAACTCCTCCTTCAATGTAATGAATTTATTTGTTGCCGAGGAGTCTTCATCTTTGGATCTCTTCATAGGGCATAGATCATCCATTACTTTCATCCATGATTCATGTCTTTTATCAAAAAGTAATCCATCTAGTATAGCTTCTCATGTTATGTTGCTTTCCTACAAACCATATTTCTTTCAAGGATATTTCATCTTACCATATGGTTGTCATCCTTGCGGAAGACATACTTCCCTTTGGAAGCCTTGCATAAGCTTGGTCCATATATTATTTAATTATAAATATGAACCTTTAAATCAAAATTTACCTTAGTGATGATCTTTCACAATGACATATTTCAGAGTACCTGCATCCTTCGTATAGATTTCGGACACATCTCCTAAATATATGTATTTTCAAGGATCTCCACCTTTTCCGTAATCTTCATCAAAGTCTACATATCTTCCCAGGAGATTTTCCAGTCAAGTCTTCATTTTGGATTTTGACTTCTTTTACCATGGTTGTACTTCTCACGATCTTCCCTTATTTCTCCACACAATTATGACTTCATTCCCGTGAGAGCTTCCAATATGCAAGCCTTTCATTGTGTATAGAAACCTCATATTCCATATGAGGACATATTATTTTGATTTCATCTTAGTGTGGATTATGCCTTGCAACCTCGTGCATCGTAGTAAATTCTATTTTCCTTTTGTTCATATTTCTCGAATATAGAAGTATATTACCTACAACCATATGACATGACTTCATAGAATCCAAACTCTGTAAGCATAAATATACATGTACCTCATCTATTTTCCTTTTGAGTCATCCCGCAGTAGTTTCCCTTAGAATAAAAAGTTTCATTCCCTTGAACTACTTCATCAATATGTCATCATATCCTAATCCCATAATTTTGAAATTTGTATTCCTCGATGAAACCTTTTTCTTTCTTTCTAACCAAAGGCATCCAAAGAGGAATCCATTAGCAAAATATCGGTACCTATTTCCATATTGGTTAATTAATGAGACAACCTGATTCACATTATTGTCTTCCATAAGTGTTTTTTTTAGTGAGGTTCCCAGGAGCCACTTATCTCATAAAGATAGTTTTCACATAAATGTTACAAACATCCTCCTATGGTGAGTGCTCCCCCTTAAATGCTTCCATCATGATGCAAATTCTAAAGTGATGTATCTATCTAATATACAATGTTACCTAATATACTATTTTTACAACCGACAGACACTCTTAAAGAGGAAGGTGATCTGAATCATACTAGAGATCTTTCACTTCTTTCTTCTTAGGTTTCGAATCTAGTTCTTCCATTTCTCCTGTGCTGACATGGGCTTCTTCCTCGTCTCCTCTTTGTCCTTATTAGATTTGGGACATTATTTCTTATAGTGCCCAAGTTCATTACATCCATATCATTGTATCTTAGCTATGCCTTTCCGTCTTTTTCGAGGACCAAATTTTTCTTTCCTTTCCGCAAATGCTTGAGTCCCTTAACCTTATCAATCTTTCCCACAACTTTTATTTTTCTATCTTGCATAGAATCCATAAGTTGCTGAATGATAACTTTCTTTGTCCCATGGACATTTTTTACCTTGCTCACCATATTAATAGTGATGATTAACTTTTTATCATTTCTCCATCTCATAATTGAGATTCTATGAAGATATTCCTTCAGATTTATGTAGATCGCCCATGGATAAGTGACCTTATTTACTACATCTTCAGAATATCAGGTTCTTCCAGCTCATTTATCTCTTTGATATCTCCAATCCTATCATACATAGGGATGAGGAAACCTTTGACCGGTTTTTTTTTATGCCTCAAAAATCGATGCAATGACATCGGGAAAACCACCTTACTCGTGGACTTAAAACCATCCCTTATCCATTTGAGATTGTGGCCTGACCGGATTTATGGATCCAGCTTTCCTAATGAAATAGAATGAGTGGATGGGTGGCATTTTTAACGATCGTAACTCGTGAATGGAGTGACAACAAGTTTAAAGAAAATATATATACCTATCTCTATCCCAGATGAATTATATTTTTTATATATGATTTAAAAAATATGATCTTTAAGTGAATGCAAATGTGAAGATTTATCAAACACTTAGAGAAATACATAAAATAAGTAATCATACATGTTCTATGCATTAATGTTGAATGTGTTAAAAAGATACATATCACAAAACATCATAAGGGAAAATCAACTATTTATCATTTGGAATAGAACATAAACATAAAGATAAAAGTACCATATATATGTTAACTTTGCCTTATTTGAAAAAAAATAGAGGTCAAGTCTAGCCTTTTCAATTAAGAAAAACTTTAAGAGTATAAAATTGCAACTTCGTAAATTCCTTCTTTTTCAAAATTTCAAGACACTTTCTTTAAAGACATGAAAGGTTTATATAATAAAATAAAAAGTACAAAATAGAAAACGATAAACATAAAGAAATAAAAACAAATAGATTTTGGGTGGGACACTTCGCCCAAGATTGTGTTGTTGTCTTCCTTGTCATTCGTTCTTTGAGTTGAAGGATGTCGATCATAGGTTGAACCTCGTGAGGTTGGCCTCGGCCCGACACACATTGTCCTATGTAGGTCGCATTTGATAAAGGGGAGGCATCATGTAAGAGAAAGTGCTCTGCTTATACAACACAACATTAGCCATTGGCTATGTGGCTTCGACCAAATGCCTCCAATACTTTTCCCAATCCAAATTTATCCAATTTTTTTATGCTTTCTTCCTCATCTTGGGAATTTCTGCCACTATCTTATCAAATATTTTACAATATGTAGATAAATAGGGTATATTTATCAATCGCATTAGTGTGAAATGAGATTTTGTACTCGATTGTTTCAACAATGTTGTTAAGTAACATCTTTGGCTCGCAAATTTCCCTTTCAAAATTGCCTTTAAATCGATGTACCAATTAGTAAATAAGATTTCTTTTTTATAATATTAAATCCTAGGAATATTTTCCTTTCATCCTTCAAGTAAAGATTCTTCCAAACGTATTGGGATAATTTTTCATCAATTTCATCAAATTTGATCATCTCGTCAACTACTTGATTCATCAAGAATCGCTTTTTTCACACAATTCAATAATGCTAGATAGTTTTTGACATAAAACAACTTGTTGTTGGGCTAATAGAGTATTTAGTTCCAACGCTTCCTTTTAAATTCATCCACTTTAGGATTATCTTTCAACTGCTCACCGTTGAATTGCGCTTGATGTATCCGAGCATTTTTAGCACCAACATCGCATTGGAGTTGTAGCTTTGTTGATCCAAGCTCATGGATTTGTGACACTTGTGTTATAATTTCGAATAATGTTTGCTTTCTCTATAGCAATTATTATTCTAATTTGTTACCTTTTCATCTTTCTTGCCTATTTGTTGAACTTGAAGGCTTTGTCATGGTAAGGGTTTGTTGTCTTCCTTACAAATCTGAAATAGCCATGTTAGATTCTGAGGATGGATCTACCAGGTCCTTCCAAACTACTTCCATAGAGACATCCACAGAACGAGAATTTTCGATCGTTCTATTCTTCTCCTTTCCTCTCGTCTCGCTCATGACATATTTATTCCTTGGGTCAGAAATATATCCAGTTGAGGTAGTTCCTCGATTTTTCATCATTTATAATGTTGGGTAGGTTGGGATAAATTCTACTTCCTTTGTGCTAATCGGTTTGTCATTCTGACCTAGCCGCAAACGAGTTCTTAATTTTACCATGTTGTTTCCATTTTTATTGATGATCAATGATCACCACTTTGGTCTCCTTTAAGTTGTCGACTAAAATATTTCCGCATCATCTAAGTCACTTGAAAATAGTGTATCTTCTATTGGAGTTCCAGAGACTTATCTTCTTTTGTCTCACTAAGTACTTCGCATCCTTAGGGAGCCAAGCTTTTTCTCTCGTTCTTTTGGCCGTTGTTCCTTCGTGAGATAGGTTGGGATACCTCCAGAATAATGAGAGGAATCCCTTCCAACCTTCTATTTCGTATTTTCGAACTTTGAAAGTTGTCGAGGATTAAGATGTTGAAAGCACTTCTCCATTGTTGAATAAGTATCGACTCGACTCAAACAAATCATCAAAATCATCATTTTCATGGGAAAATGGCATGATTTTCACTTGAGTTGTGAAATTGAATGCAACTTGGTTTGGGTCATATTTCCTATTATAAATTGTAAATAATTTCAAACATTGGATTTGATTGATTTCTAACCCGGTGATGTTTGAAATTTTCTAACGCATAAACACCACAAGAATAGGAAAGGAGGGCCATGAAGTTTTCTTTTTCTCTTTTCAAAAACCTTGGTCAATCCATGACCCATTGTCTGATAGGCAATTTCTCTTGCAAGAAGTTTATCTCGGAACATATAATGGTAGGACATGTGGTCGCTCGAGCTCCCAAAAACTCGACATAAGTGAACAACTCTTCCCCAAACCATTTTCCAATGGATGTGAAGTCGGCTGAGCTTCTTTGTAAAATATAGGGGCACTTTCATCAAACACAACTTGAAACAATGGGAGAATAATGTTGAGATTTTGAGGTAGCATCGGGTGTGCTCTACACCGAAATTTTGTTGAATGGTTAAGACACACACGAGACCATCAAACCCAAAGCGTTTGGAGAAATTTCATCTAGTGTATGAGATATTCAAATAATTATTTTTTTTTAATGGGGACCCTAAGTCTAGCTTAGGGAATTAAAAAAATTAAAGTGAATTAATTAAACACATGTGATGAAATGTTCTTAAGTGGCGCTTGACAAGAAGTATTTTAATCCGAGTCTTCGATTAGAGATTATATCACAACCGTTTATGTTTCAACGAGAAAAGTATAAGAGAAAGTCTTGGGGTTAGTTGGAGACACACACACACGGCATAGGTGACCGGAGCTAAGTCGACTTCGTGGGCTAGGGTTTTACGAGAAATTTTAAACGAGTTGCAAGTAGTGAGGGTCAAAGATCAGCAAGGGATGAGTTGATCCAAGGTTGAGAATACTAAAGAAGATCAGAGAGGTAGTGAGTACTAGCTAGCCGCAAAGCCATCTAGGAGGATGCAATTCATCCACCATCTAATGAGAGGTTGTGTAAGCTCCACTCAAGGTGACATGCACTACCAACGAGCGCTAGGGTAGCATGAAGACCAGCCGTGGTGACGCAGCCCCGACGGGGTGTACCTCAGAGGCAAGAAAAAAGACGCTCAAGGTGACAAAGGGAGACGTCACGTTTAAGGGCTAGCGTAGAGGCTGTAGAGGAAGCGTTGAGGGTTACAGCGGGCTAGAAGGGGCTAGTGATCTATAATCCCATTTGAGGGTGTGATACAACGCATATCTTCTATCTCCAAGTGAAAGGTACTTATTATCGTGTAATTTATTTGTAGGTCCAACCATGTCTCGTGCCTTGATTATTGTATTCGCATTATGCATAATAATATAAACCCTCCGTAATTGTTTAATTGTTTTCCCGCATTGGATTTTTCTTCGGGGAAATTTGTCCAAAATTTCGTGTGTAATCTTGTCACATGTGTGTATTTTTTGGGAAATGATATGTAGATGTGTAGGTTGTAGTTAGTGTCTACCGTAGTGTTTTTCCATTATTTCCGCTAAATAACTCTGTTAAATGTTAATGAAATAATTAGTGAAGTAGATTCAGATATTGGCAAGAGGGTTTCGCTGAAACTTTCACATGGTATCGCAGCATTGCAGTCATTTAGATCCACCAAACAGCAACCGAAGAAGGTTGTTGCAGAGAATGCACGAAAGCAATAGAGTTCTAGAGAGGGTAGCAGTAGGACCAAGAGGACGCAACAATAAAGGCCAAGTGCAGCAGGCCGATGGAGAGCCTTCCGTAGTGATGTAGACCACCGCACCGCGCAAAGGCCGGGGTGGTTGAGCCGCCCTCAATGAGAGGCCAAATCCGCAGGGACGCAATTCGCCTTGAGGCTTTTTGTGCAGTTTTTCCATATTCCGTACGAGCTTCCTGGATTCGTGCTGCTCTTCGGTGTAAGGTAGATTTTTTGAAGGAAGAATCATGCCTAACAAAGGTGACAAGAGTTGGAGGAGATAAGTTGCTCAAAGATATCTGCACCAAATAGATCCGAGATTCAATCGTGAGGGTGATCGTAGAGAACCTGCTCATTTATTTTTTTCGCCGAGGATTTTTGGGAGGGAAACCAAACTATCTAAGAGAGAAACTACTATAAAGGGTTTCTATTCACCAAGAAACCCGCATCCATTATTTATGTTGAGTTTTGCAAAGAGAAAAAGGGAGAGGAGTATTTGTTCTAACATATTTGAGCAAAGATGGTGTCTCATGGACAGAGAGATTGAGACAAAGTTGGATGGTATGTCCAACTTCGTTATCTAGAGGGCTGCGGATCCTCGATAAATTCGATGAGTATGGCATCAAGGAAAAAGCCGAGAGATTCCCGCTATGCCAACCGATGCGTATCCCTCCAAGAAATTCAAGGATAATCAAGCGCGATCAAAGAGTTTGGATCATGGATGGATTCAAAGACCACGTAAAGCCACATATTGTCCGGAAGAATTCAAAAAAATGAGATGTGGGCAGCCTTAGGACACCACTTTATCGTAGCGTCTCAAATGCCCAAAGAAGGATTCTTTTGGAAAATTAGATGTGGTTGTTCCGTATGCAAGATGGCGAGGAGATAGATCCCTTCCTCTTCTTTTAAACTTCATATTATCCAAGACTGGGCTGATTTCCATGGGTACGGTAGTCCGTATGAGGGGATTCTGGTGAGGACCTGCCCCGAATGCAACATACCAAGGAATGGGAATTTTTTTTCCCAAAGCATCTTTCACAGGCGTTGTTACCATCCCGGGCGAATATGGGGGCAATCCTCCGACAAGAGAAAATCGTAAGGATGACCAAGAGGCAAAGCAATAGCATCAGGACAAGAAAGTAAAGATGGAAGAGGGGGAGGATGTAGCCCTTACACTCAAAGGAAAGGATGCAGTTGAGGGAAGAAGAAGAGGTGGACCTATCCAAGGTCCAAGGAGCTAATTATATGAACTCGGGACACTTCGCCGCCCATTATCCTAAGAAGAAGGACAAGTGACTAATCCAAGCAAGAACAAGCCTAAGGGAGAGCATGGAAGTGATGATGATGTAGCCATGAGTGCTCATGAGCTACCAAGGCAAACATTGATCTATAGAGAAGCTATAGATGGGAGTGGCGGGATCCCCCGAGGTGCCCAAATCTTCGGATCACATACAAGCTACGAGCCTTAAGACTCGCAGCGGGACAAGTGAGAAGTGGGTGACGGATATCACAAGGAAGCGACGTTGTTGTTGGGACGCTCGTATAGGTAGTATCGTAATGTAGAGGTAACATTAGCACAAGGGTTTGATGGGACTTCAAAGAGCAATGCAGGGGGCGTGTTTACAAAATGGTGAGATTTTAACAATGTGGTGGCTTTAGGAGGACAAGAAAAGCAAAGCAGTATAAGGGAGCTTAAGTGATGAGATTTTAAATTTCAACTAACTGGTTCGTCGCTGATTGGGTGGGGGTCCTTCAATTTCTTACTTTCAAAGAATTAAGTTGTGGTGCAGCAATAAAAGACTGATGCAACAATTTGAGAGGGAGCCGTAGTACCTGCACAAAGGTCGGGCAGTAGTGACATGGGAAACAATACAGAAGCAAACAGAAAGACAAAGGATGAAGGGAAGTGGTGCCAAGTATCATGAGTTGTAGACCGATGTCAAGATTTGGCAATACTTGGTGTGGATGTATTTCTAGAGCACACTTTGTGCTAAGAGGGAGTGTTTATATTTTGAGGTAGCATCGTGTGTGCTCTAGCCCCGAAATTTTGTGGAAGGGCTAAGACACACGAGACCTCCAAAACCCGGTAAATAATTTGGATAAATTTCATCTCGGTGTATGAGATATTCAAATAATAAATTTTTAATGAGGACCCTAAGTCTAACTTAGGGAATTAGAAAAATTGAAGTTAATTAATTAAACACATGTGATGAAATGTCTGGTGACGCGTATCAAGCAACATTTTTTAATCGAGCCATCGATTAGAGATTAGATCATGGTCGTGGATGTTTCAATGAGAAAATTATAAGAGAAAGGATTGGGCCGCTTGAGACACACACACATTGGCGTAGCACTAAAGCTAAGTAGAATTTCAGGCTGGTTTTTATTGAGAAATTTGAAACGAGTTGCAAGTATAAAGGAGGGGCAAGAGATAGGAAAGGGATGAGTTGATCCAAGGTCGATAATACAACAAGATGGATAGGCAAGGGAGTGCTATTCAGCGCGTAGCCAACTGTGAGGATGCATTTCATCCAACTCATGCGCAGGCCGTGTAAGCGCCTGTGGGCACGTTGTACCCATCCAAGATAACACAGGCAGCGCAAAGACTAGCCGTGGTGATGTAGTCCCACTGCAGTAGCGCAGGAAGCGCAAAACCAATCAAGGTAGCCATGCGACGCGCCGCGCTAAGGGATGACATAGAGGCAGACTTAGGTTCCAAAGGGGGCCGAAGGGGCCTTGATCTATAAATCCTATTTTGTGGTGAGATATAGCCATATCTTCTATCTCTCGATTGAAAGGTCTTATTTACGTGTGATTTCTATGTAGGCCAACTATACAAGTAAGCTCTTAATGTTGTATTCGTACTCGCATAATAATATAAACACTCTAGAGTTGTTGCACCGATTTTCCCACATTGTGTTTTTCCGAGGAAATTTGTCCGAAAAAATCGTGTTTAATCTTGTAACATGTGTATTGTTCTAAAGAAATGATATTTGTGTGTGTAGGTTGTTGTTAGTGTTTGCTTTAGTTTTTTTTTGAATATTTCATTAAACAACTTGTTAAATGTTCATGAAACAAGTAGGTGAAGTAGACTAGATATCACAAGAGGGGTTTTTGTTTTGAAACTTTCACACATAACTCCATGGAAGATATTGTAGAAATCGCTCTATATTTTGATTCCTATAGAATACTATGATAAATATGAATGGGAGTGGGGTCTTGGATAGTCCATTTCCCCAACCCATGGTTGGAAAATATGATGTAAAAAAAAATCCATCCATAATGTAGGCGCTCATATAAAAGGGGAAGGATTTTAGATGAAATGGAATGATTCTTTCGTATTCAAGAATCTCGGGTAGAAATAGTATTTGACAAAATGGTTCCTTAGTCCATGATACAAGATTTCGTGACAAAGATCCATAAGGGGAACCCATTCAATGGAGAATTTAGTGGTATTGGTTTGGCCAAAGAGTCTAGACATCATATCAAAAATATAACAAAAGAGGGACCGTAAAAGCTTGCCAAAGGAATACATACTTTTATCATCATGTTTATGCCTATTAGGGATGCTTCTCCATTTCTCTTATGGGATCCGACTATAACTTATTATCCTTTGCAAATTGCGCTAGGAAATATTTATCATACACCTTCTCAGGGTTTGTAATGTGGTACATTTTATTCAAATATTCGGCTCTAAATGACCCTATCATTGTACCTCTCGCTTGTTAGGAACTTTTATCTCCGATGTTGAGGTTGTCAATCATCCATTTCACCATCTCGTATATGGTAAAATCTTTGGTCATGTAGCAATTCTAAGTGTTTAAAAGAGTTGGCAACGTTGTCTATAGTAGCTTATGAGGTAACAGGCGACATGCAAGAGCTTTTATTTTAACCCTCAAGTGGATTTCTCATATTCAAATAACTTGCATATCAGCTTCCCAAGAAGAAGAACCACTCTTTGATGCACATGTAGTATTCGTGAATAAGGGTGCCATTTATGTTACTCTACTGCTGCAAGGCATAGGATTAGGGGAGCCATAGGTTTTTTGGACTTTCTTTTATGGCCTTAGAAATTTCTAAGGAATTATGTTTGTTTGGAATTTCCTTGCTAAATAATAAGAACACCGAGTAAGAAGGGGAAATCTTGTCACAACACGCAGAGCAAAGTGGTAACAATAATGGTAATAATGGCAAATAATAATTAGCACGGATAATATAAAAATTTAATTCTTTTGTAGTCAAATCATATTTGGAGGCTCGAGTTGTTAAACCGTTAAGTTATGACATTAATGGAAAGCATGGATTCACGTGCTCGAATAGACATTTAGACATTTAAGAAAGATATTTTCACATCGCATTCATTTCAGGTGTCAATCTTCTTAAAACTCCAAGTACCTACACCTTGCCGAAATCAATCAATTATGTTTTTTGCTATAATTATTTTTAAGTCAAAAGATTAAATTTTTTTGAAGGCTTCAAACATTAGCGAGGGAAAAGTAAAGTGCAAAATTTTCGATGCGATATCGCAATCGAAATTTCGGTGCTGAAATTGGATGGTGGAAGGAAGTGGTCATTAGGAAAAGTGTGATGCGATGATGTATCAATCGTGGAAATGAAAACGGGGTGGATTTAATGTTGGCAGGTGGATGGAAATGGCACACTGGTGACATGGCAATCGCCAAGTCCCATAGTTTTCTTTTCATAAACATGGTTCGCTTGAAGCCTTTTCTTTTATTAAAGCCTTTTATTGATATCGCATCGCAAATTGTTTGGAGTTGCTTTAGATGTCATATAGCACTTCGCGATTTTGTGATCGTGATTTGCAAGCATGTTCATAAGAAATTTATGCCTAATTTCCCTTTGTGAAAAGGTGTCGCTAGCCTTTCTAACTCTTATTACTATGGAGATTCTCCAATTCCGGTACCAAAACTCACACTACGTAAAACCTTCAAACTCTTATTTATATTTCAATTAATCACTTAAGGGTTCTATTTTTCCGGTCTAGGAAATTTTAAAAAATGGTCCCCATAATTTTCTAAGGAAACTATTCTAAAATAATGGGGTTTTTTAATAGTACAACAATTAAGAATCCTTGAGCCCTTTGATCCATTTACATGTATTCATATATTGCTTGACCTTCGGATACTTTTCGATAGATATGATCAATGACTTCACTTTATTCTAGGATTATTTCTATCCTCCTTTTACATGAAAGATACTTCTTTGATTACCTAACCACTTTATAGATATCCTTTTTGCAAATATGAAGTCATTTTACCGAATTTGATTATAGAATAAAGGATACTTACTCAAGATGAAATCTTCTCGCTTGATAATTTTGATGGTTGATGAGGAAGGTAATATTTTCCCAGGATAAGGAGAGGATCCTTGATTTAATGAGAGGTAATATTGCCTTTTAATGGTAATACATTTTATCCTTCGTCCTTATAATCTGAGATCGAGTCGAGATCAATGTTTAGACCTCCTTATTGTTATATCGTTGAGATTATTCTTTTATTTCTATCCGTACATCGAGGTATTACTATGGCACTAAAATCACTTCTTTAATGTAGCACTAAAACTATATTAGTTGTGATTGCACCGAGTATGTCGAGATCATATCATTGTGAGTTCCCCGAGATTGAAATGTTTTCACAGAAAAAAATTTTACCGAAGTAGCATTGAATCATGATAGCATCAACATATAGCATCAATTTTTTTTCAGGATCGTATGTTGTTATTACATGAATTAGCACTAAGATATATTGCCGAGACGTGAGGAGATGTTATCGCGGTGCCATCAAACCTTACCCAAGATCTATGCTCTAAAATGCATCGATATTCTACCGAGATTGCAATTGACCGAGCTCCTCTCCTAAGTTGACATCCGAACTAATGACTTTGATATTTGGAGTAGAGTCCCGTGAATTGTTTTTTTTTACACCTTTTGCATCCATATTTTCCTTCTTTTCCCATCACTATCAACCTAATAAGGCAAGTAAATCATATGATTTCGACAAGGTAAAATAATTATGTGTCCTATTCTTCATACTTGTTAATATGCCCTATTGTTTTGTTAAATATTACATTCAAACACAGACTGACACACCGTTAGCCGATTCCACGTATCTGCAACTACCTTCATTGATAACATGGTTCCGTGCACCAACTCAGCAAAGGATTATATGGGTAGATAGAGGATTATCCCTTTGTGGATTTCCTTTTGATTATCCGAACCAATTCATCGTAGATATCACGCATTTACACCTGGCCAAAGGTAGCAAATAACACGTAGCCGTCGTAAACAAAGCTTGGGAATGTCATGACCTGTCGATTTTTTTTCCTAATATAAAATCGACATATAGCGATATTTGTTTAAGTTTTTAACTTTTTATAATGATTCTAATAGATATCTATAGGCTTAGAGCTCGTGTATTGTTGAGCGCACTCTATAAAACCATAGAAACTCTATGTATTTGACGCGCACCATCTTTTATCGTTCGAACATTTTGTTTGAAGACTATTATCTTAATATAAAGTTCATCTTTTGTTAATTGATGCATTATTATCATTAAGAAACCCATGTATCATAAGGGCCCCGCAAGCATAATGTCATTTTTTAATCTTAGTCTAATTCAAATGTATTGTTATTTCAGAGTTTGAATCAAGTTAATGCTTTGATTTATGCTTCATTTTTAAGTTGAGTTTAAATAGTTCATTGTTTTGTTTATGCTTATTTCGTAGATTCATTTTCTTAAATTCATTCGCCATATTTTATATAGTTTAGTTCATTTCATTTACATTTACATTCCAAGTTAGAAGTTGTAGTGGATAAAAACTTTGTTTTCTATAGCATTTTGATTTAAGTTTTCAAATTAGCTTTCAAGTTTCATGCTTTCATAAAACTAGGACTTGTATCATATCTCATGCTTTCATAATTCTTAGGAAAGTTAGTTCATTGTTTTTTGCAACATAAACATTCCAAAACAACTTGATAAAATACGTAGAAATTAATCTAAACATTTCTTTTGAATGGATTCATATTACAAACCATTGTTAACAACCTAATCCAATTGAAATTAACCATAGAAATAATATCTAACATAGATGATAGATTGCTCTAAAAATCACCGATCCATATGAATTTAACACCGAACCATAAATTCAAAAAATTAACAAAACTCTTAATTCAATCCTCACTCTAATGACAAAGACTTCTAGCACATATAGTGCACTTGCACTTCATCGATTACTAACTTCGGTCGATAATTTATGCTTGCAATTTAAGAACACTAAATTGACTAAACACTATGATTACCTCTCAAAATTTTAGAGAACTTTCTTTGACTTTCTTAGATGCTTTTCTTGAAATATGACTTGAGTTGTCTCTTATATTCCCTTCCTTAACTATAACCTTAGCTATGATACCATGTTGAGAAATTATGGCTTGTATTAAAATTTTCTCTTTCATGATAGTTACTTGTGATTTTTTTATGCTTCTTTCACTTAAATATTATCTTCAATATATTATTAAGTTCCTCATCAATTTAATTATCAAATGCACAAGAGACACAAATATTTAGGCTTTCAACTAGGCTAAACCTCTCTCGAGAGGAAAACCCAATAATCATTCTTCTTATAGATCATCAATTGACAAGTACCAAGACCATGACCCTTAACCTATCTAGCTCCTCCAAGACCAAGCCACCGGTTCCCTTAAGTGTCTTATTTTCTTTCTATCTTCTTTCACGCTAGAAGCATAATTTATGCCTTCATCATATCATCACTCTCATTTGCCATCCTTGTTACCAAGAGTGTAACATTGTACTTAGATTTTAGAAAATTACAAAAACATGACAGAAATAGCACCGGTCTAACTTCATAGTATCACATCATTATATCACATCACCGAGTCACTTCAATTTATCGCATCATCGTATCACATCACCGAGTCACATCATTACATCACCGAGCCACATTACTACGTCATTGTGAAGTCATCGATCCATAGGTAATGTGTTGAGATCATTTTCTCAATATAACATTATTGTGAGAGGTTTGAGACCTATTCCATATCTCCTTCATCTACCTAACCGAGTTCCATATCAATTTGAAATCTGCCTTCCTCAGAGGTAGACCAAAATATGTGCCTTGGTCCAAACCTTGCCTTCTACAATCTAGCCTTCGAGAATATTGCGTATATGGGAGTCTCTCGTTTCCGTTGTAATGCAAGGTGCTTTAGACACTCCGTTTATGCTGGTCCGACCCCGCATAAGCCGACCTTGAAATTGAACCATGGTTTCTAATTTTTGTGAGACAACATGAATATATAGTGCATCTTGAGGCCAACATCAAGGAGGAGAATGGCGCTTGTCTTGGAGGAATTTCTAGACATTTTATAAGTGTAACATCACTTCATCTACATGACTCCTAATTATCTTGACAAGATGAAAAATACCTAAATACATCAAGAAGAAGTATTTGACCTATATTGAAATGTCCTTGCCCATGAAACCCATGAGGCAAGTATTACAAAATACATTTTATTATCTTTGTCTCTTCATTACATAAATTCATAATTACAAGTAATTATGAAGACCAAACCTAGTTACACTTTTTTGATAGTTAAGACTTATTAGTTTAATAGGGGGCGGGGGGGGGGAATTTTCCTTCTCATTTATTATTTTCATTATTATTCTCAAAATATCTTCTAACTCCAACAAATTTACAAAAGGGACAACCAAATTTTTTGAGGATGTATATAAGTTATCAAACTATACTAATCTTGAATAAATAGTAACTAAGGTAGTAACTTATAATTGATAAACAAATGTAAAAAGAAATCAAACAACCAAATGTAACTATAGTAACTTATAGACTCCATGATGATTTATGTATGAGTAAAATGAAGAAAATTCTAGATTGTCAGAAATGAAGAAATGATATGCTACTTCATGTGCTCCTGCTGTTGAAGATTTGTTTTGTTGATTACATGATGATGCACTTTCAAAAACTTTGTGCATATTGCCCTCCACAAATGCATACTTAGGATTACTCTAAGTTGTTGAATTTTGTAGCTATGTCACTTTCATAATTAATGTTTTATCTATTGAAATATATAATGAAAATATAAGACAAGTTCTTCATGGCATTTCTATTGATTAGCCCTTGAAAAATTAACATAAAACATGTTCTTCATGTCAAAATCAAATGAGAAAATTTTGAATTTTGGAATTTTTGGTTCAAACTTATATGGAGACAATCTCTTCTCAAGCCTAAGTCATTTTAATGAAAAAACACCCTTTTCTAAAGACAAACATTATATATAGAGCACTTGACTTCCCCACAAGGCATAATTGACCTCTCATAAGACAAGATATATCTCTTTGGCTTCTACCAAGAAGGAAGAACAAGAAATCTGTTCATCTATAAAATTTCTCTTTTCCTTGACTTTTTGTGTGCGAATTTGCGGGGTATATTCTAGGTAGTAGATCGAATCTCCGGGAAGCCACGACCAAAGTTTTGGGAAAAATCATTTTGGGAAGCAAGGGCCGAGTTTCTAGGCATATTATAGAAGGCCAAAATTATTCCTAGGATGATCGTAGAAGGCCGGAGTTTTTGGGAAGAAGAGTGACTTGAAAAGAGTGTTGGTTGGACCTGGAATGACCATAAAATTGCCAATCAATTTGACCGCTTGGTATTTGAATAGTAGCATTAAGTGTATCTCTTATTGAATTGAATAATTTATCTAAGGAAAAGGTTGTTGGGTTTTTTGTTAGAAATTAAATAACATAGCAATAGAACACCTAAAATATCGTGGAAAAAAAAAAAACATAGAAAATCATAAAACAAGAGTAGAAACACATATATACATGTTTCACCGAATTTGTGCTACATCCATCGAGAAATGACATGTCCTTCCTTTATATTATCCAAGAAATGAGTACAGCAACATACAAAGAATTGAAGGTACCTCTTCGCTTCCGACATATTCTTTCTTTTCTCGCACACAATAATAATATATAGCCACAATACATTACCCTCAAATAAAATGAGGGTTTCTCTCAAGGCAAAAATCTCTAAATTAACATAGCTTCAACCATCATATCTTTTTCCTAATGAACGACCAAGATTTACTACAAAATTACAATATTTTATAAGGAAATTTTTATCTAAATTTTGTTTCGAGGGGCGTTGTTGTATAAAGACTAATGGGGGAGCAAGCTCTCGACACCCCCTCATCGTGAATACATCCAAAACGCAATTGAAACAATAAATATGAATCAATAAGATAACCAAGCCCACACCCAACATTTTCCCTGCGGATTTCCCTAGGTAAATATTGTGTTCTCTAATGTCCTCGTGCATTTCCTCGCTGAATGGTGTAATCGCTTAATTATAAATTGTAATTGCTAAAAGAATATTTGCATCATTAGAAGTAATTATCAGTAGTTCAAAAATTAGTGCTTGTATATATTGCACTTGAAAAATCAACATGGTATCGCAGCTTTAGTAAATTAAAGGAAATTGAGATCACTCTGAAGATCACTAGTAAAAAGGAAGAACATTGAATAATACCTACATCTACAATATATTTATTATATATGACTATGGATTCCTCTATGAAGTCAAAGAAAATTGGAAGGATCTACAAATTTCGTGTATTTCAAGACAATGTTTGACCTTATTCTTGAAAAGAATGAACTCTTGGGTATTGTAAAAGAAAAGGTCATGAACCTTATGAAAACGAAGGAAAAAACAAAATTTGAGAAGATGAAATCACAACTAGAAGCATCATTGTGGACTCTATCAGAGATTGCATGATATCATATGTTGCAAATATTGACTCTTCAAATATATATGATGCCCTACGTGGTCTATACACCATCAACAACATTGGTCAAGCAATGTAACTGGTGCTTACCATATTTGTGGTGTTAAAACGTTATGAATGATGCTACTATCACTTCATATTTCATGAGAATATTACAATGCTAAGAGATCAACTTCAAGAAATTGATGAAATCATTTCAAAAAGGGAAGTGAGGACTACAACACTTAATGGTTTACTTGACTCATAGGACTCATTTGCATCTAGTATATGTGGAATAAAGGAAACTTCAAAGTTTGGAAGAACTATGGACTACATGTACTCAAGAAGAATGTAGCCTCATATCAAAAGGAAAGATTCAAATATTTGAAGAAGGTGAATCTCAAGAATATGCATCACACTTCAAGAAGGCTAGAGGAAGAAGAATGTTCGGTTTCCAAAAAAGAAATGAAGATACAAGACCTTCTCAAGGAAAGAAATTTATGTTGAAGTTCAATGTTATCATTGTAAAAAATATGGTCACTTTAAGAATCAATGTCTCAAAGGATCAAATGATAGAAAGTAAATGGAAAGCATCATGCTACCACAACAAACATTGATGAACTTCTAAAGAAACCTAAGAATTAAAATCTAGGTGACAAATATTTTTTTTACTTTTCTACTCTTATAGGTTCTATTGCGTATAGTGATGATTTGTGTCTAGTAGATAGCTGCATTCTCGAGACACATGACAGATATCATCACAACCTTACAATCTTAATGGAAAGGAGACTATCTCAAAAGGTATAGCTTGGAGAGATATTAACAATTATGTAGTCAAAGGCATTGGGAAAACATATATTGAGCTAGAATCAAGTGAAAATGTTCATTATAGAAACATACTAATTGTACTGTGTTTGAAAATAATTTTGGTTTTGCTTTCCATGTTTGGAACCGGAGTAGGAAATGATTGTATTAGCTTTGTTGTGCTAAGGTCTTTCAATTTTAAAAGCAAAATGGCTGGTTCATTAGTTTTCATATGATTAAGGGGTTTTTCCATGAATTGTAGATGAACTTTAGTGAATTAGAAGCTTAAAATAAGCATAAATAACACCGAACGAAGCGTGTAAACAGAGAAATAAGACACCACATGAAGTTTACACAACAGTGCATGATGAAGCAAGCCACCCCTCCTAAGCTACATCCGCTGGTCCATCTCCCAATGGCTTGTCCATCTTTCATTATGCTCCAAAATTTATATTACATGTAGTTACAAAGTGTTTCAATGGCTATTTTCTCTACAAGACCAATGGCTTCAAAATGCTCCAATTAGTCAAGAATGACTCTTCATTCAATTTAACCGGTCGAAACTTGAGCCTCCTACACTTTTTCCCAATATCTCCTAGGAAAACCCGCAATGTGGAGAACTCCCGCTAATTGGAGTTAAATTAGGGCCGATCGCAAAATTTGGCGCGCCTTTATCTTCTTTGCCAAATTAATCCATGTAATTAATGTTACTAGGGTGGTGGCTACATGGGCACCCCAACCATTAGGTGGCTTGATAGTTAGCTTTAACCTCTTACCGTGACTAAGGCTTAACCAAGTGGACCGTGTTTTGTTTTCGCTTCTGGCCGGTGCCTCGACCGTGGTGGTTGGATGGGCATTAACCTGGTGTAAGCACGTAACGTCTTTCTCGTGGACCGCTAGCAGCTCCCAACCCCTAATCGTATATGTGGTAAACCTTAAGTCAAACTCCGCCACCATATATTTTTAAGAAAACAACGTGTAGTGTAGATGGTAAACCTGTGGTGCATTCCCTAGAGGGAGGCCTGAGGTCAAGCCTCCGACCAATAAAATTTTACAAATAATTTCAGGCCATGTGGCGCCTCGGGGCTCGCCACATGGTGCCTTCTCATTGGCTCCTCCAAACACATTAAGCCACTAAAACCATGACACTTGTCAAGAATTGATTGGTCCTGTGAGAAGGAATATTATGGGGAATATTCTTTTTGTCGATCGCATGCCTACCAAACATGGTCAAACTGCTGAAAATTTACTCCGTTTTTCATTTCGATCATAACGGAATATTCTTCATACGACATCGATTTTTTTCGAACTATTCACGCGCCTTTAATCGTGAAGAAGAGATCTACGCAACCATCCACTGTGTTTCAACCCACCTTGTAACTTTGAATTTTGAGCAAAATTATGAACTCTCGATCATTCTTCCCCATTGGGAATATTTTCGACCCCAAAAGACTTGATTCCTTGTTCAACAGATGAGGATGCAATTTCCCTCACCTTTCCAATCTCCATCCCTTTTTCCTTGCTTGGTTTAGTGCCTTGAGCCCAACTCGAAGGTAGTCAACACTTCCCCTCTTTGATGCTCTTGTCCTCCGTCAAGAATTGTATCTTCTTTGATATCCGTAAATTATGGCGAGAAATATTCAATAGAAAGTATTTGAATATCACTTCGATCATCGATCAAAGGAGGCTCATACAAACGTAATTTTTCAACATTAACAACCGAACACATTTGCATGTAAGAAGGCAAATCAAGTTGGAATGCATTATTAGCAACTTTTTTTATGATATTGAAAGGACCATAGCAAATGGGTTTGAGTTTTTTACCTTTCCCTTGCGTCTCTTTGTATTTTCTTTGACTTTTCTCAAGGTGTTCTTGAACTTGTTGATGTATCATTCGAATTTTCTCAATGAACTTTTCTACCCTTATCAATATCACTATGTCCATCAATCGCAACATCCTTCCCAAAGATGAATTCTAATGGCGATTTTGAAAATATCCAAAGCATGCTTCAAAAGGTGAGGTTTGTGTTGGAAGAGTGCTTTGCCTGGCTCTAAGCGTGTTGAATGTAATGCAGTTTGTTCATCCCACAAATTAGGATGTTTGTTGCAATATCCTCTCAATAGATGCACAACTCCGTTTATTCACCTCACTTTGGTTTGTCCATGTTTCTGGATGGAACGGTACTCTTTTTCAATTTTGTGTCCATCATTCTCCATAGATTTGACCAAAAATTTCTAATGAACCCGGAATCCCCGTCACTAACAATAGAAGTAGGCAATCCAAATTGAACCCAAAAATTTTGAAAATAAAGATCAGCAAAAGATGTTCAACAAAGCACGGTCTTCTTACATGGCATAAGTATACACATTTTGTCGAATCTATCCACTACTACAAAAATATAATCATGTTGCTTAATATAGGTATACCTCCAACAAATTCCATGGAGACGCTCTCCCATGGCCTTGATGGTACGATTAGTGGCGTGTAAAATCCAAGCTTCTTATTACTAGGCTTACTTGTTGCACACATAGAACAACCTCTTATAAAACATGAAACACTATATATCATGCGAGGCCAATAACAATACCTCTCGTAGATGCACCACAGCTTTTCTTACCCCAAAGTGTCCAAAGAATAAGTGAAGAATGAGCTTCTCTCATGACACTTAGCCTATCTCCTTGTGGAATACATAGCTTTCCCAAATGAAATAGCAAATTGTTATGCATGTGATAATCTTTTCTTCAACTTGATTCCCTTCACTCAAACTAGCATACACATCTTTGAAATCAACGTCATGTGCATATTGTTCTATGTACTCTCATGTACAACAGAATCATTTTTGAGTAAAGTAGAAGCACTAATGATTGGTCTCGAAAAATATCTACAAATTTATTAAATATGCCTTTTGTACCTTATAACCAAGTGAAATTGTTGAAGAAATCCCATCCACCGAAATGTCTTGATTGTTGTAATTGTTTGCGACCGCAAGTACCGTAATGGTTGGTGATCGTGTGTACAATAGTCCCTTTACCCATCAAGTAGTGTTTCCACTTCTTGACACTTTGTACCAATGCATAGCTTCTTGTCATATGTAGGATAATTAATCACAACACCATTAAAAGTTTTTGAATGAAAGGCGATAGGCTTACCATGCTACTAAAGGACTATGCCCATGGCATAGTCACTAGCATCACTTTGTATCTCGAATGGTTGTCTCATTTGGTAGTGCAAGGACTGGAGATGAACTGATCTTTGTATTTTAAAGCTTCAAAAGCTTTCTCTGTTTGCTTCTCCATTGGAAGCCTTTCTTCACACTTGTCACCGCATGCATAGGAGTCAAAGGAGAAGAAAAGTTAGCAATGAATTTCCTCCAATATTCACCGCACCTAAGAAACTTCTTACCTCGATAACTTTTTCGGGGTGTGGGCCAATTCACAATGGCCTCCACTTTAGAAGGATCAATCCTCAATTCTCCTCCTCCTACAATATTTCCCAAATAGACCAAATAATTCCTTCCTAACTCACATTTTGACATCTTAAGAAACAATTTCTCTTTCTTCAAAATATCAAGCACTCTATTTTACATGTAAGACATGATCTTCTCTTGTTTCAGCAGAAAATAAAAATGTCATCTAAGTACACAATAAAAAAACTCATCAAGGAATGGTCGCAAAACATTATCCATAACCCGCATGTACCCTGCATTACATAAACAAAAATTCATAACTAGCCACTCAAAGAGTCCTTGTTTGGTTTTGAAATGCAGTTTTCCATATACTTTTGCAATTCTTACTTGATGATATCCACTTCATAAATATAACTTAGTGAAAAACTTTTCTTCTTTCAGCTAATCAAGCAAATAATCTATTCTTTGGAGTGGGTAACAATTTTTTAACGTAATTTTGTTCAAAGCTCGAAAATCTACACACATGCGCCAAGTCCCATATTTATTTGGTATCAAGACTATGGGTGAACCTATGGTGAGGTGCTTGGCCTTATGATACCTTTATCCAACATCTCTTTGATTTGCCTCTTTATTTCAACATTCTCCATTATCGACATGCGATACACACCGATGTTTGGAAGAGGACAATCCCCGCTCGCAAATCGAATCTCATGTTGAATTTCCCTTTTGGAGGCAATCTTGTTAGGCCTCGAAACATCTCTCGATGCCCGCAACTACATCATATAATTCTCTAATTTCAACTTAGGATCGCATCCCTTAAAATATTCATGATTAATATCATCTTTGGGCTTAATCATACTAGAAGAACAAAATTCTTACTTGAATTTACCAACCTCTTTACCTATCCAAAGATTTACCAAAGCAATGTTTGTCTTCTTGCGGTGTGCTCTAACAATGAACTCCTTGCCATATTTGAATAAATGATACTTGTTCTCATGGCAATAGAATATATCTTTCATGTCATACAAGTAAGGACTCCCTAATACAATACCAGCTTATGTCAAACGTAACCACATCTAATTCAACTCGCGTTGACAAAGCTTGCAAGGATTGCAAACCTCAATATACATTTCCTTGTAACTTGTAGATTTGCATCCTTACAAATCCAACCCAATGGATATGGTTTTGGATGTGGTATGGTCTCAAGGTTAATTTTTTTGACCAAGTCTTCAGATATTTAGTTTTTCTTGTGACCCACCGTCAAACAAATCTGTGTCAATATCGAGATGTTTGGATATGACCCTCACATGAAACAATTCTATTCTTTCTTCTTCTCATTTGGAGTGTTTATGTGTGACAGCTTTTTGTACCGGTATTGGGTTTAGTTTCAATTTATTTTCCCTTCATGTTCTTCAATCCCATGGCTATAATTTTATTCTCATCACCTAAATCGACCTTAATTCATGTCGAGTTGTAGTAGTAGTTTTCTATTTCCTCTCCGTTATTGGGTTTCTTTGGCCTCATTTTTGGATGTAATTTCCAATGAGTTTGATCATGGCCTTTCTTTGAGCAATGTTTACAAGTCAATTTTTCCTCTTTCTTAACAGATGCATTCTTTCTATTTTTTACCTTTGGGGTATTTTCCTTGGCTTTACCCTTAAAAGGTTTCTTCGTACCCTCTTCAGAATGTCCTTCCCAGCTTCTGTATGTGTGGCCTAAACACATAAACCTCATCTAGACTCAGGTTAAACATGAGAATAGTATGTTTTAGGTAGCTATGTGAGCCTCCTATGTACTTTATCAAGGTGTCTGGGTCTGAAAATCCACGCTCAATAAAAGATTTCCTTCTCCTAAATTCCTGTATTCTTGCACATTTTTTCCCTTTAACTCCGCCTAAAGTTTTTCTAGTTCATGATGTCTTTTTTCATATGGCTTAATGGATAAAATTGTCATTTAATAGCAAAGAATAAAATTTGACCATGATGGAATAATCTTACCATGTTTCTTGATTTCCCATGTCTTGATTCCTCACCAAACAAGTGTTGCATCTTCCATTCTCAAAGAAGATAATTAAATTTTGTATCATCATCTTTTTGAAGGTTCTCCAGATTTCAACAGACCTCCAATTTTCGAATCCAATTATCTAGCTTGTCCGCATTTATTCACCATTAAACATTGGCAATCGAACTTAACATCAATTTTTAATAAAGGATATTTACCGTTGTCATGGATCAGGTGTTGAGTATCAAGAAGAGTAGAAGATGATGATGATGATGGAGTGTTCATAGCCTCTATTGCTCTCCATTTCCTCCATTTCCTTCTTTGACTTATCTTCATCATGTTGACCTCCCGAAGATCCTTCTCCTTCCTTTTGGATTTTAGATCCTTTCTCCTTCCGCCTCTCTCATTCCTTTCTTTATAAATAATTCTAACCATCTCGTACATGGCAAGAAATGCTTTCCTAAACACTCTTTCTTATTCCTTAGGTTCAAATTCTTCACGAATTTCTCCTTCCTCATGAGGAATGCTTAATGGAGCTAGTGCTTCCTTAGGAGGTGAACTAGGTGGTGGAGATTGTGGCAATCTTTCTCCTTCGTCTGCTCCTTTTGAGACTCTCTCTTGCCTCCAATCTTTCGCCTTGCCTTCTTTCCTTTGCTTTGGCTCCTTTTGAGACTCTCTTGCTTCCACCCAGCTTGCCTTTCCCTTTTGAGCTTCGAGCCTTCTAAGCATCTAAAACTTGCAAATGTATTAAATAATTATTTGCACTAACAACACCCGCAGTAAAACTCTAGCTCCGATACCATTTGATTCGAAATTATTGTATTATTTTTTTTGTGCTAAGGGTCTTTCAGCTTTAAAAACATGTGCATCATTGGTTCATTAGTTTGCATGAGGATTAAGGGGTTTTTCCATGAATTATAGATGAACTTTGAGTAATTAGAAGCATGTGTTAGCAGATAACAACACCGAACTAGCAGTAAAATAGAGAAATAAGTCACCATTGAAGTTTTCACAAATGGGTATGATGAAGCAATTCACTCCTCCTAGGCTACATCCGCCGGTCCACTTCCCAAAGACTTGTCCATCTTTAATTATGCTAAAAATTTTGCTATTACATGTAGTTACATTTCAATGATTTTTTTTTCACACCAATGGCTTTAGAATGCTCCAATTAGTTAAGAATGACTCTTCATTCACTTAATTGGTCAAAATTGAACCTCCTACACTTTTTCCCCAATATCTCCTAGGAAAACTCCGTTTAATGTGGAGAACTCCTAAAGCAGAATCGGAGTTAAATTAGGGTCAGATCGCCTACCCCAGAAGGCCTCATCGCCCACCAATTAAGTCACAATTAATGTTACGATTAGGGTGGTGGCCAGGCATGTACCCCAATTGTTGGGGTGGGTTTGACAGGCGCAATAACCTCCGCTCGTGACTACAGCTTAACTATGGATCGTGGTTCTTTCCCGTTCTGTTAGGCTCGACCGTGGCGCTGATGGGCATCAACCGTGCTTGCCATGTAACATCTTCCTGGGACCGTTGGTATTACAGATTAGTAGCTGCTGCTCCAACCTCTGACCGTATATGCGTAAACCTTAAGTCAAACCCACCACCATATATTGTTAAGAAACAACATGCAGTGTAGTCACAAACCATGTGCGTGCCCTCGTAGGAAGTTCGTGGGGGTCGAGCCCTACGACCAATAAAATTTTACAAAGAATTTTAGGCCATGTGGCGCCTGTGTGGATTTCCACGTGGAACCTCTCATTGGCCTTCCAAACACATTGCTTACCAAAACCATGACACTTGTCAAGAATTGATTGGTCCAAAGAGAAGGAATATTATGGGGAATATTCTTTTGCCGACCGTACAACCTGGCCAACTCGTCAAACTCACAAAAATTTACATGTTTGTCATTTCGATTAGAACGCAATATCTTCCTCATAAGACATCGGTTTTTCTAACCGTTTACGCGCTTAATCAGGAAGACGAGATCTATGCAACCATCCTAGTTTCAACCCAATCTTGTAACTTTGAATTTTGAGCAAAATTTATGAACTCCCGATCAGAAGATAAAGGAGATAGAGTAGATTTTATGATGGAAAATTTTTATATGGCCAAATACCAAGTATAGATTATGTTAGAGGCACTGAGTTCGTGAAGGAAGGTTGTATAGACTATTGAAATAACTCCGTCAAGCATTAGTATATAATGGCATTAATCCATGTGAGCTTTGGCATGTATCATATCTAACCTTCACTATGTATTTTTCTAGATTTAAATCAAGTGGTTTAGGTGTTCCATAATTGTAGATGGGAGAAGAAGAAGTTTGTAGAGGATGTGTGCTTAGGAATAATTTCAAGAAGCCTTGAAATCCCTTAGAGGTTCTTTGTACTATGTAACCTTTATCGATGACTTCTCTTGCAAGTCATGGATTTACCTAATGAAGATAAAGGATAAAGTATTCAACAAATTTCAAGAATTTAGTGTTGAAAAGGAAAACTGAAGGGAAAGGAAATCAAAATTATGAGATCAAATAATGGAGGAGAATATATCATAAGAAACTTGTTGCCATTTGTAAAGAAGTTGGAATTAAAAGGAGTTGATAGTGCTTCGAGAAGTGCTCGAGATTATGAAACACCCGCATAACATTAACTGGGATGGAGGGATTCGGTGATCAAGTGACGCTGGCGGCTCTATTTTGACAAATGTTCCTAGAGTTCATCTTCTTCCTAGGTGGCTAGTGCATCGCTGTGTTTGCTTCTCCTCCAAAAAAAAAATTAGGGTTTGGTAGTTGCAACAACTAATTAAGTTATTTACTTTTAATAATTTTATTAATTAATTTTTATTTTTAATGAGAATTAATTAATTCATAATTATCATTAGTATCTAAAGTTTTAATTAAAATTAAAATTAAAATATTTATATTCAATAATGATCATATTTAATATTAGGTAAATTATGATCAAGTTAAAAAAAATCTAATAATTTTTTTTCCAATAAGGATATAAATAATAATAATAGTTAATTGAATAAATAGCTTAATATTAGAGTTAATATATAATAATTATAAATAATAATTAATTTTTACATATTTATTTACTTGTTTGATTAAATGAATGTTAATATTAATTAAAGTGAACTATTATTTATTTTTATTAATTATTAATTTTATGAATTAATAATTATTAATTTTGTAAATAATTCTTTCTAGTATTGATATCATCTAAGGGTTTTCTCATTTGGGTTTCATAGTTTGTAATTCTTCACTAAAATAAAGATTAATAATAAACCCTTTATATTATCGATTAATTAGATAATTTTATGTTAGTAATAATTATTTAAAATATATATATATATATATATATATATATATATATATATATATATATATATATATATATATATATATATATATATATTGTAAATTCTCAGAGGGACCCGTTCTTATTTTCTATTTTTTAAAGAGCATATATACAAATTCTCAATGCTATTGTAGCCTCAAACTATTCGAAGGAAACCAGTTCCGTTGGCCACCTCGAGAGTTATAAGCCAACCAAAATACATTGTTTTTTCCTTCTACTAACAACATCATCTCTTACTATGTCCATAAAACTACAGATAACAGAGACTATACTTAATATCTTCAAAAAACATACAAAATCGAATACATAAAGTGTCAACCATCTAATAATCAACAAAGGTCCTTTGCATTTACTCCTAGCATCTCAAATTTGCCGCATGTTCAGAGCGTCGTTCAATCCTTCCCACCGCACATTTGCTCGTATTTTGAGCCTTGGTCATTTCCCACATATCCTCGTTTCATCCGCTAGAGCTCACAAAGCATTGAAGGATTGGCTTTCTTTTCTTGCATAATTAACATCGCCTTTGCTAAAACACATTTGAATTTCCAATATGTCTTGACCGATCAGTTGGAATAAAGAAACTCTTCCTCTTGTATTTCGGGTCAAAGATAAAATTCATTCTTTCCTTTTGTTCTTGAAGATCATCATCTTCATCATCACTATCTCTTTCCCAACCCCGAATAGTTTTACGAATATGTTTTGGAATCCCCGTGTCATAAATATTTGCTATATTTTCTATACTCGATTACTCTTCTTCCTCTTTGCTTGACCAAATTACCGAGGTGGTTGTAGCTTCCTCTCCTTTTCCTTTTTGTCATTCGCCCCGAGTGAAACCGTTTGAACTTATGACCGATGTAGAGACCCCGTATATCGAAAAGTAGTAATTATGTGAAACTTAGGATCTATAGTAAAATCCAAAATGTTTCGATTTACCCGAACAAGGATATGGATTGTGTGTTTCCACCTTTCAAAATTAACATATTGTTCCTTCTCATTTCCAAAATGCTTTCTCCATTGAATCGATAGTGTATCGGTTTTCTGAGAGGAAATATAGTATGCGCAATGCCAACGGATTTCGATTGACCCAAAGAAATTGAGACTTAAGATAATAGTAATTCCAACTTTGAAGAGACTTCTTTCCCCATGCAGAAAAGAATTTGAAACAACAAGAAATTGTAATGTAGTTTGAGACCCATTTATATTGGGGGAAATAACTGAATGGGTTAAGACAAGAAGGAGCCAATCTATTTTACCCTTAAGCTTTTGAATATAAAGACAAGGTTTAACTGCATCGTTCTAACGAAGAGAACCAAATTCCGCAGTAGACAATGAATAATTTTTGCAAAGCAATTTATCTAACCTATACCAACCGACATGACGAAGAAGCCGAAAAGCATCTTAAGAGGATTACCAAGGACCAGATCACACATAATCGTAACATAAGCACAAACTTAACCCATGCAATATGACATAACCGAGATGCAAGGATGATGGGTTGGGCTACTGTAAACAGTGGCGGAATTTTGGAAATGAACCCTCTATCATTACACGCAACCATAAAAAAGGAAAAAGCTAACCGAAATGGCAAAAGCTCGTTGTGGTCGGTATACCTCTATTTTCATTCTCGGTATGCGAATAGGAAAACTTAATTTTGAAACTAGAGTCATGACAACCGTGTAACATACCCGGTAACCTCCGCCCACTATGTTGATCTTTCCGATCTTGCGTATCCCCTATCGTTGCTCTTGTCCAAATTCCACTTCGTATGAGTTAATGTTTTACAAGAGCAAGAAGTAAACCTTTTCAATCCCCTACTCCCGTGGTCGGCGTCGTCACATTCTTCACATGCATTTATGGTTTGAACCAATCCCCGCATAGTGATCATAACTAAGGCGCGTACGAGGTTCATTACCACCGTGCAGCTTAATCAAGAGCTTACATCACCGACAAGCCCACCGCATGGCGCCATCATGTCGCCATCTCTCAATAGTGGCACCTCGATCGGGGATATTTTAAAAAAAAATTAAAAAATATTTAGGTTTTATCACTTAAAATTAAGCAATTAATATAAAAAAATTATAAAAAACTATCTTATTTTATTAAAAACATTTATTAAAATTGATTAAAACAAATTATTATTATCATTAAATTAATGATGATATTATATATACTTTTAATTTTATAATTAAATATAATTTATTAAGATTTATTAAAATTTATTATAAATAAATTTATTAAATTTAATAAAATTTAATAAATAAATTATTAAAATTTATTAGAATTAATTAATTTTTATTTATTAAAGTAAAATTCATTAAATAAATTAATAGAATATTAATTAATTAATCAAGTTTTGTTCGGTCTTTTCTTCCCATTTTTCACTATATAAACTCTGGTTCTTTTGTCCTTCTTTCATTCTTCATTCAACTCTCTGCCCTAAGATGGATTCTCGTTGGGATTTGAAACGTTCTAATTACTGTTTTATAACACTCCCAGGATAACTGAGATTTCTTCAATGAGGTCTTTATATCTCGGGGACCATATTACTCAAATGGATTGGGTGTATCCCTTACCAAGTTCACCATGAGTCGCAGAGATTGACTAGGATGTTGGTGAACCAAGCATTAAGCTTATACCATGGGTCAAAGGCACCGACTAGAATCATGGTGACCAATTAATGTTAATGATGTACCATGTGCCACAATTTTTTTACCAGATTGTGGTAACTTGTTGATGTTATCGTTTACAATGTGTCATAATTGTTGACCGCATTATGGTAACCAATTGATTCTATTGATTTACCGCGTGTCACGCTATTTACCGAATTATGTAATTGGATTTGTTATAACATTTTCGTAGAAATTTGTCAACATGAGAGCATCTAGTTAGTCATTATGAATACCTCCCTAACTAAGAGGGAGTATTGAATTGTGTGAAGCTATGGTAGATCTTCATAATTGATTTTTAACCTTTGAAATATATAATGAATGATACATGTTCTTAATTTCATTTCTATTAATTATCCCTTGAAAATATTAATATAAGATATGTTCTTCATGTCAAAGTCAAACGAGAAAATTTCGAATTTTAAATTTTGATTTTTTGGCTCCAAAGTTTCCAATTCGCCCTCCGTTAAGTCAATTTGGCCTCAAAGTGAAGAGACACCCTTCGTAAAGAAAACACTATATATATAGCACTCAACCTCCTCCACAAGCTACAATTCGACCTCTCACAAGACGAGATATTTTGGGCATGTAATATTCCCAAATTGGAATAATGCATCGATACACAAACACAATATTTGTAACATGATAATGTACATGTAAAGATTCAAAAATCATAGAATATATTGATCCAAAGGATACTCTGGTGTGGCCACCCACCTATTCCATTTGGACTCCCACCATCAATTCTTGCAAACCTTTTCACTTTCAAGACAACTTACTATTTTTAGCAAGTTTTCGGGTCCCGCACTCCCGGAGTCGTTTTGGGGCCTTAATGATCTAGGTGGACATTGGTGGCCACTCACCTATTCCATTTGAACCCCCACTATCAAGTCTTTTAGTTTTTAAGTTGCGCACAACTTACTATTTTTAGCAATTTTTTGGGTCCCGAACTTCCGGAGCCATTTTGAGGCCCTAAACGATGTTTTTTGGGCATCATTTGTCCGGAAAATATGATTCTATTTTAGAATTTTTACTATGGAGTAGTTCTATTCCTCGGATATATCTTTCTAACGATGTATCATACGCGTCAAAACGCAGATCGTATGCCCAAGTTACGTCCCCGTGAAGTTGAAACACTAATTTACCCAAACGGGGCCCATATATCTGCGCTTCATCTCCTAGGGTTAGGTTTTGGACGTTTAGAGTTCTCCATTGTTTCTCAATAATAAACAGCCCTCAAGCCTCATCAGAACATAGTTCATAGGTCTATAGCCACCTCACATCTCTTCTTCGCAGATTCGCTACCAAGACCCTAGCTAGTTTATTTCCATTATGTTTGTAAGCATATTTCGTTATTTGATATTAATGAAATGAAGCATTATTTCACAGATCTCTATGTTTATGGTTATTTCTGTATTCGTTGCATTCCCGCAGGCAACTGGATCGTTGGTTTTTCCTCAGAGCGGTCTTCTCTTTCTTTGTTTTTCTTTTTGCATGTCCCCAACGCTTGCCGTATAAGGAATTAGGGCTTGATCTACTAACCCTTGCAAGATCAAAATTTCGCAAGCCCCGATGACCTCCCATGGCAGAAGAAAAGAAAGACGAGGGAGCAGGAGATTCTATCAAAATATTGCTCGAGGAGGCCCTTAAGAAACAAAGGAACGCGATGATGGATAACATTGCTCATATCTTTCAACGACCGCCCACCTACGACACATCCGCATCCAACAACAACGGAGGCGCCACTCCCTTCAAGGTACAACTTTTGACATTCCTATATTTGAAGGCCAAATAGATGCAGACAGTTCAGACAGATGGTTTAATTTCTTTCCGGAAGGGTATTTTCAGTCTACGATTTCTTCCGACCGAGAAAATATTATTATTGTACTCCTCAAAGACGCCCCCTATGTCAAAGATTGGTGGGAAACCCAATCCGAGCAAGAGGACGAAGGGGAACCCTCTCTATTCTTGGCCACACCCACTTGGAATTTGTTCCGAGACTAAGATCAAGGAACAATATTACCTCGTGGGGAGCTATGAGGACAAATACATCCAATGGACCACGTTGCGGCAACAAAGGGATCAAGATGTGCACGAACTAATGAATATGTTCCATACCCTACGCACAAAGTTGGGTATTAAAGATTCGTAGAGACATTTGGTGCTCAAGTACGTTAGCCATTTTCACAAACACATTCAAGAGGAAATGGAGTTCCTCAACATTACATCGCTTGGCATGGCATATCGCTATGTCGCCAAGATCGTTTAAATTTAAGCAAAAGAAGCAAGACTTTGGATCTCGCGATCCGAAAGGTGCTCCCGAACCGAAGAACAAGGGGCAAGGCCAAAGAAGTGTGACTCCGTAACAACACCACAAATCTAAAGAAGGACACAGGAGTGGTGTGAATTTCTCATAACAACCCCACTCACAAAAGACAAACGAAAGTGTCAAAGTCAAATGTATCATTGGTGGTCGAACTAAAGGCACCCGAATCAAATGCATTTTCTAATCCCGAGTTAGAACCGTACAAAGGCAAGAAAAGGGAAGCGTATCATTACGCATCCAGTTGCCATTTTTTCCACCACCAAGATCCAAAGGGGAGGATCCAGAGGAGGGGGAGCGCCTCTTCCATTCGCATGTGGGTGAAGGGTTCTCCGCCGCAATTTCTTATCGATAACGAAAAACCAAAAGAACCTCATTTCAATAGAGGTCATGAAGTGGCTCAACCTACCAACCATAGCACACTCGCAACCATACACCATCGAGTGGCTCCACCAGGAAAGATCTTTGCATCTCACAACAATGTCGCCTTCCGTACGCATCGTCATTCACGCGTTGAGCTATTGTGTGATGTTGCTCCTCTTGATGTAGCCGATGTATTATTCGACCAACCATACTTGTGGAGGTGACATGTTGTGTATGAGTCTAGGTCTCGTGTCGTTATTATTACTTTGGGAATAGTTTTGCATAAAAGATACCTGAGGTAGTACCGCCTTTGTCATCTCTTTCACTACCGCAAAAAACGTAGTAAGATTGTTTCAAACTAGGGAAATTTATTTTCTTACAACTCGTGTTAGTATGAATCCTTTGTCGAAGTGTACGAAAAGGACCACTTTAGCTACGCATAACCAATAGCCCTAACAACAAAAGTGGCCGCCAATATCTTCATATCTATGGTTGGGCTGAACATAAAAGAGCCGCAAAAACCCGCATCTATGCATGGAAAGACATTAAGCAGTAAAAACAAGGGTTTGCTCCATATACCAATGTACAAGACAAGAAAATTTTTGAAAGAATTTTTATAATAATCAAGACTCGGGAGGAAACAAGAAGGCGTATCCAATTCTCCTCGCGGGATGGGTTCTGGAAGTCCTCGCATCAGATCTAAGATTTCTCTCTTGTTAGTGTAGAAAACCCACACAAAGAATAGAACTCAAAGGGAGCTCACACAAGAAATGCAGAAAAGAGTGACCAAGTGTATAGATCCAGAAAGTGATCTAATAAGCAACAAAAGGTGAAGAATGGTAGGAAAACTCCTCCTATTTATAACAAAATATCAGGTCATTCTAGATCTTGGCATGGGTTAACCGCATCTAGATCCACTTTTTATGGAATATTTTATTATATTTGATTGAGGGAAAAGGTATTTGACTTGGGTCAAATCCCTTGATTTGTCAAAAATAAATAAATAAATGATTTATTTATCTTTTGGTTAGAAGCGGTTAGAAGATAATCAAATAAATAATGATTTATTTAATTATTTAAGGAAGTGGTTGAAAGATAATTAAATAAATAATGATTTATTTAATTATTTAGAGGTGATTTGGTCATATTTAACAAGGAATATTATCTAAATAAGATTTAACACTATTCTAGAAAATACAAGATAAAATGGTATATTATCTAATTAATTTCTTTGTTTTGGGTTAAACATGCATCGGGAATAATAATTAAATTATGGTTTAATTAATTATTCCATGAGGAAAATTAAACAAAATAGGTTTGTTTAATATTTTTGGGGTTTCTATTTAAACCATAAACAACCTAATAAATGTGGTTTATTAAGTTATTTTACATAGTGAAAGCAATTTTACTTAGGTAAAATTGGTCTTACATGGTGTACTTGGGTCCATCTAATGATAATAGGTTAAATGACCAAAAAAATGGTGTACCGCATTTCCCCCTGCCGTACGAGTGTCGTATAAATCGCATGACCGAAGTACGTTGTAAGAACTCAATCACTAGACAAATAAAAGGGAATTCAGAGAGAGAAATGCAAGGTAGATAAAGGAAGAACTAGACCCCGAGAGACGAGACCAAGCAGTGGCAACAAGTCTCTTTTTATGAGAGGGTACATGTGCCGAAGGCGGCGAGGGAGGCATACCTATGCCCGCCGAGACAAAGTACAAAAGAATAGTGTGTCCAAAAGAATAAGGACCGAACCATAAGTACAAGCAGGCATAATCATGAGCCGTATAAAAATACAATGAGGAATCCCATATACATGATGTGCTCCGGGATAGTCACCAGGACTCGTACAATAATATCCGAGTACATGAGATAAAAATACAACCCAAATGCCCCCCGTAAAATGGGGAAGGCTCAAAAATCTCGACCGATACATGCAAATCAAAGAGGCGCCGCAAGGCTAAGGCCAACATCATCAAATATCCGGAGCCGCATCGAAGGCCGCAAGGAGGAGGTCATCCGGCATGTGGGGGGCTACCCGCGGGCCACCCCTCATGAGGGTTGAGACATCTCACACACACCCGGGAATCATCAAGAGCGCTCGCTCGTACGACCGAACCATCAAGTATACGGATCCTGGCCATGTTGAAAGGAGTCGGAATGGAGAAACAATCAAGTCAAAGGAAATGAGAGATCCCTTGCCGGATCCGAGGCAATCGAACAAGAGTGGAAGCCGGAACTGCTGCACGCTCTCTAGACCCGCTTTCCGGGAAAGAATGAGCTCGATGTCGACAAAAGGAGGTCCGCCATAAGTGAGGCAATGAGAGATCCTCAACTAAGGCATGAGAGACAATAGTAGAGTGACTGGACAGACCGACACTAACGATGATGGTGAAATGGAAAGGACCGAGTAGCAAATGGATGACTTCCCTTGTTAGAGCATAAAGGGCATGAATGACATGGCAAGCCGACCGACAAAGGGGATCGAAGGTCATAATGTGCGATACAAGAGAGAGACCAAGCAATGAAGGCGATGGAGGGCTATAGCGGGTACAAAGGACTTGCCATCTGCGAGAATGCGATGATGACTCAACTTTGGATGCTCTAAACAAGGACGACTCGATGGTGTCGCCACATGCGCAGCGTCCATGGGGACCATGAAAACATGAGTACAAGATGGTAAATCGGCGCAGACGAAAATCGACACGAACAAAGACAAGTAAGGAGTCAAAATGGTGCCCCAAGTACAAGTGTCGTATGAGGAAATGCGATTTTAGGGAGAGGTGAAGCATCCTCTTCTTGGACAAAATTTGTCCCGGTGAAGTATTAAATCACAAAAAAATAACAGAGCACCATTTTAGGCTCGATGAGATCTTTCCAATGTTGTAGATGGTTTTTCAACGGAAGCACAAGATGGTCGTCAAACAATGAAAGAAGAAATAGGGCTCTCTTTTAATAAGGCGTTTTCCCTCCAAATTCACTCATTTGCTATCAAGGCCGTTGTGAATGCAGAGAGGAGAGAAGGCCCTAAATCTTGCGGCGAGCGTAGCTGACAAACCAACCGTTGGAATCGAGATTCGTCGTCAGTAGGTAAGAGGCCTAACCTTACTCTTTCATTTTGATGGATTGAAAGTTCAGCTTAGGGCTCCAAAATCTCGTAACGGGGCCCCTCCTTCATCTCTACTACTGTGTCACACTTCGTGGGCCAAAAAGTGCGACCGTCCTGCATCTGCGTAAAATGCGACCCGGGAGATGAAGGGGGTTTTAGTGCCGTTTTATGGCCGAGAGTTGGGTTTTGTGTGTGTTTATATCCCGATTCGTGTGCTTACAAAGATGATTTTTTTGTGTAGGTATGGCAGATGACGTTTAACCGGAGAGAGAGAGATCTTCGGTACATTATCAGCAGAGATCTAGGCGATCGTGTGTCCATCGTGTGTTAAGTTTGGGGTTCTAAAGTTTTTGGAGAACCCTTTGATGAGAGCAGAGAGTTTTTGTTGGCCCGGATTATCGTCATCGGGATCCAAGAGCATGAGGTTCTCAGAGGGCAGGGCACAGGATCGAACCGATGCCTCCAGATGTGTATTTCGACGGTCTCCCACCGCCGGGGATGGTGAAACACGCAGCCCGCATTACCACGGCGTATATCATGGAGTTTGTGGAGCGTCATTGTCGACCGTGCCCCAAGTCAAGGGGACTCTCGATACCGATCGGGACCTAGAGAGATTAGAGACTCATGGTAGGCGGGGCCGCAAGAAGAGCCGCGGATCCCCACAACTGCGGCCCATCACATCACCTGCGTATGATGAATGTGGAGAGTGTGTTGAGTGGGACCTACTATGGGTGGGGCCCAAATGATGTCGGCGTCGCTAAAGGACAGCTTTGTCGCCCGCAAGCCGCAAGTGAACCATGATTGCTCAGAGGACTTTATTGTGCGCCTTCTTCTTTGAGAAGATTTCGACCTTGCGCCCTCGTATACGCCTCCCGCATGGGGGCCCGAGAGAGCCCGTGATGCGCCCTGGGGGTGCTACCGTGTAGAGGAGGAGGAGGAAGGCTTTGGGCGAGTGTTTCGACTCTGATTTCTTTGCCCATTGGGATCGTATGTCGTTATACATAGACGACTATCCCTATAGTGGGATGAGTTATCGTGGTGATCCTGACCTTACCATCGCCCTCGGTCGAGTATGGGGGCTCGATGGTAAGTGATAAGTAACTAATCTCGTATGGGCATGTTAAAGTTATTGAATAGTAGATATGGTAATCGATTCATGTACTTTTGGCATGGCAGATATAGCTCCGTAAAACCGGTCGGATATATGGGACGCCCCACAGGCCCCTCTCGGAGCCGCAGTGGCCGAGTGGGCCCAGAGCGTGGCGCAATGAGGATGCGGGGCCTCGCCTCCTAGAGGACATCCACCGTAGATGTGAGACGTTGCCGATCGTGAGTTTCCAAGCTTGTGGCAAGACTTAGACACTTGGGCATACATGGAGGTATGCATTGGTCTTCCTCTAATGGCGAGGTGTCATGCGGCGCATGGCGGCGCTCTGGCCAAGGCATACGTGATCTAATACAAGGTGGGCAGAGCCATTGGCTTAGGATCCTCCAGATAGTGAGTAGGTGTGGGGCATGTGGTGCCCCCCGGTGTGTATGTAGGGGTAGGTGGTTCCCCCAGCTTTGAGTTTTTGTAACATGCGATGGGCATGTCATATGTATCGTAGCAGATGGACACTAAACACATGTTTTGCGACACATATTATGGATATGCATCATTTTTTAATGATTATAAATGTTATTGTCTTGTATGAAATGCGTGTGATAAATGCCAATCTAGAACATGGTTTGCAATACTATCTACATAGTGATTCTCGTTCTTCGAGGCATGGTTGAAAGTTATGGTTTCAAATGTACGTATCAAGAGTTTAATTTGTAACAGCGTCTAAACAACACAGGGTTATGCACACGATAAACACCATTTAGTTGCATGACAAGAAGTAGGAATCCAAACGAACGTGCGTATGGAGGATGCGATGGAAGAGGGCATCGACTAAGAGACCACGCACTACATCATATTCCTATCGATTGTTGGTGGCAACCACGTGCACTTCGTTGGAGAGAACAAGGCATGCAAGGTGAAGATGGCCCAACCGCCGAGGCTAGATTCTAGGAGTAACGATTTCTGCACCATCGCATAACCGATAAAGGGTGTGGATTCGGGGTCCCCGTTGAATGGTGTTACAAGACAACAAATGAGGGGAGGGAGAGACAATGACGACAGCTGGGTGAGTGGACAGAAGACATCGAGCTAAGAATCGCGAGAGGGAGTGCAAGGAGCAGATGACTATGACTCATATACAAAACTAGAGGGTGGTATATGAGGGTCGTCTTCGAAGTATGGTGAGGACTCCTGCCGTGGAGGCCGGGGCCGTAGATACGGGTGGAGTGATCTCGGTATGGGTAGAAAGAGGTGGTCGTGCGAAACAAACAGCGGGGGAGGATGCAGGGACCGGGCTCCGAGTGTCTCGCAGGAGGATACGTAAAGAATGGTTGTGGTAGACTCCGTCATCTAAACATTAAGGGGGGAATGTCGATGGGGGCGGGGATCTCGTGCCGGCTCCGAAGCATACCGAAACGCGCGAGTATGGGAGAGGCGGATTGATTCTCGTTCAACCTCATACTTCGACTACCTCTAAAGAGGCACGTAATGTGTCGCAGGACAAAGGTGGGAGTAATGGCCATGAACACCGCACAAAGCACAGGGTTTGTTGGTGCGGAGAGTCTTGGGGTTCTTGGTTACAGACGAAGAAGGAAGGGAGGTCAGTGACCGTAGATTCAAGGTGGAACGCGACTTTAACCTGGCAATGATACGGGGCAATCCCTGGGACAAGCATGGGTGGCATGACCGGGCGACATCACACAAGGCACAAGGCTTTGCTAAAGTGAGAAGGACTGGTCATTCGTGTGTCTTGTCTTTGGTGCCCCCTTGCGAGCTTCGCCTTTCTTCCCCGGAGCCGTCACGACGCGGAGAAGGGTCCCGCAGGTGCCGGGGGCACAGCAATGGGGGAAGCGAGGGGACTCGGTTGAACCGTTGTCAAGGCCATGTAGGGTTTGGGGTGACCAGGGAGGGTGGCCGTTGGAGGATCAAGGTACTAGACCGGGTATGCCCAAGGTCGTTAGAGAGAGGGTGGCCATGACAGTGTGACGAATATGTTACCCGGGAGGGGGAGCCAGAAAGGCATTCGCCCACAGGAAATGACCAGGAGGGACGACTCCGAGATGACAGCCTGGGGAAAACCGATCCGCAGGATAAAGGGGTCTGGTGGATACCTACCGTAGGAGGAGGGCCGTAAGGAGGAGGTCCAACACGTCGAGATGAATGGTTAGGAGCGGTTATGAGGGGTAGGGGAGGTTGATGACTAGCCGAAGTAGGCCGCTTAAGGGCGGCCCTGGAGACGATTACATCATGCAAACACCGACAATGGGATCAAGGATAGGAGGAGGGGGGAGATTAGGAGAAGTTCTGCCAAGAAGAGGAATCTTTGTAATCACGGCATCGGTCGTTAAATCATTGTTTTCTTTGTTACGGTAATATTTATTGCCTCTGTGAGGTCCGAGATTTACCATGATATGTCAATCGGTCAATGGTGACTATCTTTTCATTATGGGGAAAGACATCTGGCGGAACCGTGATGGGACAACACATAGCATAGGTGTAGCTTCGCCCAATAGAATGTTGTAGTCTAGCGAGGCGTCGATGACTTCAACGTCAACGCAAACAGCCCTGGCGAGGGTGATAGGACAATTATGAAACAAAGCCAATGGGCCGGGAGGCATGGCCGTCCCACACCTATGGTGATCATGGAAGGGACCAACTCAGGGGATCCGAGTTGCTTCCAAACCGAAGCGACATCACGCAGTGGATGCCCCCTCATCAATTATACACCTAGAAACGTTGGCGGTCGATTTTGATCGGGATTTGGAAGGCGACGAAGGAGGGAGAGGAGGATGGTCCGATTGAGTGGCGTCGAAAACAATCATTTGGTCACCGCAGGACTCCGCGCCGCCCACGGCAGATAGTAGAGCCTTCTTTTGGGGAAGGGCACGACCGGAGGAGTTCCGGTGAAATGGCAAGAGGAGATTGCGCCAAATCATCTACTATACTATACGAATAAGCAGGGCCTCACCGGAAGCAGCGTTTCGACGTAGGGGTCCCCAGGAATCTTATATGAACCCATCCTTGGGCTGGTAGGCTGCGTAAGGGGCCACCGGATGTCGAAAGAGGCTCGTAGAACCCGAAGAAGGAGGCTCCTGTGCGCATCGAGCAGAGGCCGTGGCAATCGGGCACGGAAGGAAGGGGGGGTCGACGGCCTAGAAGGATCGAGTGCACTGGTATGGACAGTAACTGTGAGAACCAGGAAAGGAAGGGGGAGTGAGCACCGGCCGGCTGCCACAGCCACCAATCCTTGTTGAGGGAAAGGATCAGAACACACCGGTTGGGTAGTGGACACATTAGAGGAGCATGAGGGGAGGCGTGTTGTCCAAGCACAGTGAAAGTTTGAGACCCCACATCCGCCGCATCCGGGGTAAGAGGGGACAATCGTGGGTGTACTTATTCATAAACACCGCAACAAGAACAAGGCTTATTTGTGCGAAGCTGTCTGGTCCCGCTGTCGAGTGTCCGTTGTCGGGTCGTGCAGTTAGGGTCAACACTGTGATAATCCACGGCACAAGTATTGATTGCTGCTTCTCCGCCTCTTTGAGAAGAAGGGGGATTATCACCGTCAGCAAATACTTTCCCCGGGAGGGGGCCGTAAGTGTTGTTGTGGCTCAAGGAGGCAAGGGAGTTGGAAGCACATATGCTTCGGAGGAGAGCTGGTGCACCAAGTCAAGTGACAAAGGTAATGGTTAGGTTGGGCAACATTGAGGTGTTGGTGGGGCGAAAAGGAGGAGGCATGCCGTATCCGGATACATGCTACCGGGAGGGGGAAGAGTGCTAGAGGTGTTGGCCCCTCCCGAGGTAGACCATAGCCCATGAGGTTGAGCGTACGGATGGGAAAAGGCCCAAGGATACCGCTGGGCGAATGAGATGCCTGCATTAGTGCCACCGGGCTCCGGGGAGGTCGTGAAGAATGGTATAAACATAATCGTAGATCGAGCGTAGATCAGGTCATACTTCAAGGCTATTTGCGGTGGCGGCTTCTTCTGCTTGAGGAAAAGAGAGGTAAAGATATTTGCCGATAGGAGCTAAGAGGGTGCAGAACCACCATGGGAAACTGATCTTCGAAGGGGGGTTTGACATAGTTCGTTTTCTTCGCCATTCCCGAACATGGGCGAAAGGCGGTCGAAGAGGTTTTCTTGAATGAAGTCAAGAGCTCCCGTGCCGCATCGTATCGGAGAGGGAGCTGGAAGTAATATAAAAAGGCTTGCAAGGGTCAAAGGTGGTAAGGGAAGAGGTGGCTGTCAACATACCACGAGAAGCTTCGCCCAAGAAGCTTGCCGTTGGAACAAACGAAGATGAATGGAGTCATCTTGAAGGAATTGGAGGAAATACTCAGCATGTGGAAAGATTCTGACATGATTGCTTAGATTTTCCAAGAAGGCCTTCGAACTTAGGGATGTCGAGGGGGAGCTTGGTTGGCAGGTGCCAACCAACACTGCGGTGGATAGGGTCATTGATCAACCGATTGAAATCTAGAGGCCGAGGCCTGCAATGTACGGCAGCTAGCGGGGTATGGCCGGTGTAGTTCCCGATGGCCGCGCTATACGGTTCCGGCAGATTAGGATCGGAGCACCGCTAACGTTAGGCTCGGGACTGCATATAGTGAAGGTGAAAGGGGGAGAACCAGGAGGAGAGGGGAGAACCCAATGAACTCGAAGAGGAGGCCTGAGTGTGGACTTGAGAGGACCGGCTCGACGATGCATGGACGGGAGCAGGGCCGATCAACCGAAAACCGGGTGTGAAGGCCACACCGGAAAGGTGCCTTGGGGGCGCAATGATGACGGGGAAAGGAAACCGACAAGGGCAAATAGGGACAGAATCAAGTGAGGTCAAGGCGTAAATGTGCAAGTGACACTGATTTTAGAGTCTTTGCCGTACTCGTTAACCAGCGTTTCTTCACTTAGGTCAGCTATGTGGCGTGCGTTAATTTTGTATCTAAACCCTTTCCGTTTTGAGAGCAATAAAATGTGATGCGTAACCGAAAATAAATCAGAGAGAACAAAAGATATAATGTTGAAATAACAAACAACACAGCCTACTAATGCAATGCTTCAACCCAAGAAGGTGGCCACTCAAAATTAATCTAAAAAGGAAAAATCTAGTCAAAACACACTTAAAAGAGGCCAATAGACTTAGGGTCAAAAGGGACAGTGGATCTAAAGGATAAAGCCGCCGAAAAGAGAGCGCATCACAACCAAGAGATAGAGGCAAGGTAATGGAAAAAGGGAAGAAATCAAAGAAAAAGCGTAAAGGATAGGGAGGGAGGTCCTAAAGAGAGGTCCAAATAAAACGACGAGGAGGTGATTTGAAAGGAAGGAAGGTCGAGTTAAAGGATCTCGAGGAGGAGGTTCCGCATCTAAAAAAAGGAAAGTTGAAACTTCCGAAAAACAAGAATGGAACAATTAAAACTCTTCCACAAAAAGTGGAGGGTACTAAAGCCCTGTGGGCTAGGTTCCCACTTAGATGAGTAAAAACACACGATCAAGGCCAAAGCGGCTTGAGACAGAGGCTGGAAAACCTCGACGAAGCTTCAAAGAAACCCGTAAAATTGCGGGGAAAACCACTAAAAATTGGCAAAGTCGCAGTTCCGACCGTTTTCGCCATGTGCCGCAAGTGGGTCGGGTGCGCGACCCGGTCCGTGCTCTGGTGCCAGGCTGTGCGGCGACCGTTCCGGTTGTCTCGACGGCGTATTTCGGTAGTGCCGCCGTCTCGCCTGCGGCCGGTGTCGCTTACCCGCGCAATAGGGCCAAACACACGGGTTAGAAATTTTAATTTTTTAGGGTTTTTATGAGAAAACAACATAAATAGGAAAAATAAAATGAACAAAAAGAAAGCCCTAGGGTCCGAAGTAGCCGGATATGTGACATGAAAACTATTACCGTCGTAATTTAAAACTCAGGTGGAGTCGCCATTTGTTAAGTATGAATCCTTTGTCGAAGTGTACGAAAAAAGGACCACTTTAGCTACGCATAACTAATAGCCCTAACAACAAAAGTGGCCGCCAATATCTTCGTATCTACTTGCTAGTTGAACATAAAAGAGTCAAAAGTAAAACCATATCTATGGCCTTTGAAAGACATTGCTTAAAAAAACAAGGGTTTGTTCTATATACCAGTCAGACAAGACAAGAAAAATTTTTGAAAGAATTTTTATATTAATTTGGGCACTGGGAGGAAAACAAGAAGGCGTATCCAATTCTCCTCGCTGAGCGTGTTCTGAAGTCCTCAAGACTTCGCATCTAAGATGTCTCTCTCTTGTTGGTGTAGAAAACCCACACAAAGAATAGAACTCAAAGGAAGCTCACACAATAAATGGTAGAAAAAGAGTGACCAAGGAGAGATCCAAAGAGTGATCTAATAGGCAACAAAGGTGAAGAATGGTAGGAAAACTTTCCTATTTATAACAAAATATCGGGTCATTCTAGATCTTGGTGCATGGGTTAACCGTATCTAGATCCACTTTTTATGGAATATTTTTATTATATTTGTTGGAGGGAAAAGGTATTTCGACTGTAATAAATCGATTTGTCAAAAATAAATAAATAAATGATTTATTTATCTTTTTTAAGGAAGGGTTAGAAGATAATCAAATAAATAATGATTTATTTAATTATTTAACGAAGGGAGTTGAAAGATAATTAAATAAATAATGATTTATTTAATTATTTGTGGGTGATTTAATATATTTAACAAGGAATATTATCTAAATAAGATTTAAATAATTATTCCTAGAAATAATAAGATAAATAAAGGTTTATCTAATTAATTTCTTTGTTTTTGGGTTAAACATGACTGGGAATAATAATTAAATTATGGTTTAATTAATTATTCCATGAGGAAAATTAAACAAAATAGGTTTTGTTTAATATTTCCTTTTGGGGTTTCTGGGTTGGACAGACTATAAATAACCTAATAAATGTGGTTTATTAAGTTATTTTACATATGCCACCTTACTTAGGTAAAATTGGTCTTACATGGTGTACTTGGGTCCATCTAATGATAATAGGTTAGATGACCAAAAAAATGGTGTAACAACTCGCTCATAGGAAAAGAAGAATATTGTGGCCACAACCTCGAAACAAGGCTCCCCGCACGTCGTTATCAGATGGACAAAGTCATGGATGAATACGAGGAAACTTTCTCCTCACTCACAGAGGTTCCTCTACACTGCCGTGACAAGCACCTATTGATCCGACCCCGACGCACCTCTCGCCTGATGTTTCCATACCTCATGCAACTACGACAGAATCCAATATGTACCGTTTGAGGTCGATAAAGAAACCAAATTTACTAATTTCATCCAACATGTCCGCCCGTAGGTCCATGACATCTTCGACAACAGAACGTGCCTCATCTCATGGAGGATCTCAATGCAATGGGGACCATTGCTTCTTAAGGAAGGAGGAATTATCTAGGTGGACATTTTATGGGCCACCCAACTATTCCATTTGGACCCACACCATCAATTCTTTGCAAATTTTCGTTTCAAAGACAACTTACTATTTTTTATCAAGTTTTCTAGTCCTCCACTCCCCGAAGCCGTTTTGGGGTCTTAATGATCCAGTGGACATTGGTGGCCACCCGCCTATTCCATTTGAACCCCACCATTAGTTCTTTTTTCAAGCTTTTAAGTTGCAGCACAACTTACTATTTTTAGCAGCTTTTCTGAACTCCGAATCCTCGGAGCTGCTTTGAGGCCCTAAACGACGTTGGGCATCACATCTGAAAATATGTCCATCTAGAATCAATATTTATGGTGTTAGTTGTAGTCCCTGACAGATCTTTCTAATGATGTATCATACGCGTCAAACGGAGATCGTATGCCGAAGTTACGTCCTCGAGAAGTTGAAACACCAATTTACCCAAAATCTGGCCCATAGATTTGGCACTCATCTCCTAGTTAGGTTTTTGGACGTTTAGAGTTCTCCATTTTTTCTTAATATAAATAGGCCCTCGAGCCCCAATGAACAATTACCAAATTTCTCGTAGCTTCCACATCTCTTCCTGCAGATTCGCTACCAGAATTCTAGCTAGTTTATTTCCATTATGTTTGTAAGCATATTTCTCACATTTGATATTAATGAAATGAAGAATTATTTCGATGCATCTCTATGTTTATGGTTATTCCTCAGATATTCGTTTCATTTCTTCATAAATCCATATCATATATAATAGGTAGCCTTTATTATCATAGGAGATGGATAAACAAGACAAAAATGCTCAAATAGATGCACTCAAGCCAAATACATAGGCTAGAATGACCCTAAAAACATGCCAAAGAAGGCATCTAGGTAATCGGAGAGTCAGCTGAAGCAAATATCATGGCCGCCCCTTCAAACAGATAATGTACATATGGCTATTGGTTGAATAGGTAAATGCAAATCTATGGTAACTCGGAGTTTCCGATGATGCCAAGATTCTAGATCCGGGCTCTATGATGGCAACCCAAGATAACCTGCAAAGGATTTTCCGTATCTATGAGATTGGAAATTCTGCACTGGGGTTTGATCCCCGGTCTCGATGTGATTATGCGAGATCAAGCCAGATCCGATCATGTGATGGTTGCAATACGATGTACAACTAGATCTAAGTCAAGGGTTGATCCCTTCACTAGATCCTCGTTGTGAAGATCAAGATATTGCTCCTCAATCCTCCTCTCAAGATTGTAGCCGCTACTACACAACTACTCACAAAAAACTCCATGCAAAGGAAGGAGGCTCTCTATCCTACCGCTAAGATATGAAAATCAAAGTCTAGAATTATGGACATATTGAATACAATGTGAATGAATGGTCCTCCACTAGATTACTAGCTGAAATGCTAGAAACTTCCTTTCCTCGATCTACAGAATGGACCGGCGCAATTCCCGATGGAAATGTTGTCATCGGGAGATAAATAATAGATCGTCTAATGCCCGATATAGATTTTAGTTAATCGTAAGGTTGATTCAAGCTCAAGTGATAAAGACACTTTCCACCAGCCTCTAACCGAAATATTGAAGGACAACCTCCTCCTCTCAAACCTTGATGTAGTAGAAATTCGTTATTTCGAAGATAAGTGGGACAAAAGTAGGAATAATATGGCACCAATTCCCGATGATGAATGTATCTCAATAGAAACCTTCCCTGCAGTAGGCAATACAAGTCCCCCGTGGGTGTCTGGTATTTCCACTAGGAAACACCCCGTGCTAAACAAGATTGCGTACTTAGCTGGAACAAACCAAGCATGCTGAATGTCAAATGAAAATCTAGATCTAAACATATCACAAATCAATAATCTAAAGCCTCGCCTCCAATGTTTCCTTCATCTTCCTTATACACAAAGTGAGCCTTCCCAAGCCCTAACCCACCTCTAAACCGTGTTGTTCATGTGGACATGTTAATCCTTCATGGTTGAATGTGGATGTCTCTCCATGATCTCCATCATGTATGAATGTAATGATCACCCTCTCCATCATGTGTGCATTAATGCACCACTTCCTCCATCATCTCATCATGAATGTCGACATCTTACATTTTATTCTTTCCATGATCTTAGTTGGATCAGCTTTCAACCTCCATGATCTTTCATTAATGAGACATGATCTCCACCTTTTTCATATATTAAGTAGCTACTCCACTACTCCATTATGTAGATCTATGACCGAAATATCCACATTCACACATAAAAAGTGGATTTTATTTATCTTTAGGGTTTGTGGGTCCCTCCACCCTCCTATTTACTTAATTAATTATGAAAATTAAGAACTCTAATATTCCAACTATCTTGTGGAAAAATTGGGAATATAGTCCTCCCCGAAAAATGTTGCTTGTCCTCAAGAACCGCAAAAGTGGATGCTACAAAAGAAACATCCTCCCTCCAAATGGCATCCCCTGCGTGCCCCCCTCTACCTGTCACAATGTATCATGCATGTCCAGCCCAAAGCCGCCTCTCTAGAATTTCTGAGTCTCAAAAGTTAGATACCCTCTTCATCAAGGAATTTCGAGTGGCAACCATATGATGACAAAAGATCTCCTCTACACATGATATACATAAAATGAAGTGGTTCATTCCCAAAGTGGAAAGTCCCAACCCATGATACATAGAGTAGATTGCATCTATCAATTCTCTCATCATTAGCCCTATTGGCCATGTAGGAATCAAACATCACATTAACATAGTGAAAAAACAAGAAGTAGAGACATATGGGAGAACATGAACAATGTCAAACCACATTCTCCTAGTAACAACCAATGCAACAAAGCCTTCGCTTCCATGCTAGATCATTAGGAAAACAAACAAGAAAGCCATACTCTCTCAAAAGAAGCCACCGCAAAGAATGCATCTTGCTGCCATACCACATCATCATTGTACCAAATGTAGTGGCCATATTCTCTCAAGAGAAGCCACCTAACAAGGCATCTTCATGTCTCTCCATCACATCATCATCATACCATGTACAATGACCATAATCCCTTAACCGTAATCCAACATTGTAAGACCTCTTGTTTCCATCCCCTCCATCAATGTCATGTAATGTATGGGAAGAATAGTCCATACTCTCCCGCAGTAACCATAGAAACAAGGATTCGTGTTGCCTCCTTACATCATCATTATGCAAGTCATGGATAAACAATATAGTAATGGACATGTGAAATGTCCCATCAACATAATACAAACAATCTCCTTATGCCACATCATGTGAGAGTTATGTTGTATCCCAAACTCAAGTACATACATGAACATGAGATACACTAATCCCAAACATAAATACATATAAAGACATGAGACATACCCCAAATAAAAACAAATACAACACTAGTAATAAAAATGTACAATTAGTTACAAAAAATGACTTAAAATTTGCATATAAATGACTATTTTTCGGTCGGTGACCAATAGTAGCTAATTTACAGTATCTTATAACGCGACCAACTTTTGGTTGTTTTTAGCCTAGTCATTAATTGGTTATCTCAATTTTGTTGTCTAGTTGTATATTTGGTCATTAATTTAGTCACTGATTTAGCCATTAATTTAGTCATTGGTTTGATCATTAATTTAGTCATTGATTTGGTCATTTATTTAATCATTGATTTAATCTTTAATTTGATCATTAATTGTCACAATTAATGACCAAATATACAACAAAATATATTACTATATGATCACCCGATAAAACCAATTAATTACCAAAGAAATACAACCAAAATGTTGGTCGTGTTATAAGATATTGTAAATTAGCTACTAATAGTCATATATATGCAATTTTTAGTCATCGTTTGAAACCAATTAATGACCAAAGAAATATGACTAAATTTTAGTCATGTTATAAGATACTGTAAATTAGCTACTAGTAGTCGTATATATGCAAAATTTAGTCGTCATTTGTAGTCACAAATTTATCATTTGCAGTATCCATTTATTCATTATATAAATGACTAATTTAGTAGTTTATATTCATTTTATTTACTTTCATTAATAATCATTTTAAACAACTAATTCAGTTGTATATTCATTTTATTTGTGTTAATCATTAATCAATATAAACTACTAATTTAGTAGTTTTAAATTGATTTTGTGTTAATTATTAATCAACATAAATTAATTTGTATGATTTAAAAAATGTCATACAATGTGCATGTTCATCTAATAGGAAAACACAAAGTCGCATATTTTAATTACAATACTAAACAATATCAAGTGCAACTATAAATAATTTCAACCACATAAATTATATTATATGAAATGTTAAAGTATTACAATATGATTTTCCAACTTAATATTAGTTGGACTACAATTTACACATGAAATGGTGTTTCATCACTTCAAAACATTATCATTGTGTTTTCAAGGCATTGCAGGTGAATTCACCAACTCTGAAGACTTGACCATCAGTCTTTATATGTGTGTCTTATGCGGGATATTGACTCTGAGAGTATCACCAGACAAGTTCTCCTCTCTCTCTTTTTGCATTTGTCGCTCCAATGTTATTTCTCCCCTCTTTTTTCAATTCATGCTTCTTACCATCAATACTGAGTTCATTTTCTGAAAACAAAAGATGATGCAAAGAGTGTAAAACATGAAAGACAATGAACACTAGAACATAAACTAAATTAGACTATAAATAGATTATACGACATATACCTCAACATTGGCAATGTCAAAGCCATTTTTCCCCATACAAGTAAGAAACTCGAACAAATTTTCTTCATTGTGACAATAACTGTCACTATAATGTGTCCAGATAATCTGTATAAACAAAGCAAATAAAAGATCACCATATATAGAAAAGAACACCTTAGTAACTTAGTATTCAACTTTCAAGGAAAGCTTAAGAACAATCATGTCAACTAAGTTATACGCTAAAAAACTCGAGTTGTAGATAACTTGTGAAAACAAATAATATGAGGTGTGATGTTTAATCCTTTTCGTTTTATTCACGACAACATTTCATTTTCTAACGCATGAACTTATTCAAGTATATAAACAACATGTACTCAAATAACAACATGAAAGTAACTTTTTCTGATAGTCATGAAAATATTTTAACACAAAATAGCTATAAGGACTCTAATCAATATAGTGTAATACTAATTTCATATGGAAGTTTGAGTTGTTGTTTAAATGGACATGGTACTAAGTATTTTCAATTTCATAGTTAAAAGACAACAAAATCAAAAGAAACGTCCAAAATACAATCAAACAATAAAGAGAGGATGTCATGGAATGGAAATTGCAATTATAAAAAAAATATTACCTGTCCACTGATGTCGTGTGTAGCATTCCTAAGACATTTTCTTGCCCAAAATAACCATGAGGTGAAATAATCAGAACATTAAAAACCATAGGACTTCCCACTAGAAACATTTCCAAAGTCGGTGGCTTAGGTGTCTAAGTGATCTCTAATAGCGAATGAACCATGTCCAAGACATGATATGCATCGTCTCCCCGTCATTTTTCCAATCACATTTCCTGTAACCTGCCCACAGCAGATTCAAGTAACAATCAAACAAAGACATTGACATTTGTTTTTATCCTTTATATCTATAAAATTTGAATCTGATTTGTTTCATGAACATATTAATTCATATTTAAAGCCTTTCTGACATATGAGAAAGTATCAATCAAATAGGACATCAGAAAAATTGACCTCAATGAGGTCCTCAAACAATTTCTACAATATCAATATTTTTCTTGTTGTGATATCTTGGGTAGAAAAAATAACATATCTACAATAGAAAAATGCATATATTACTTATGGTCAAACTTTATATATGGTGTATCCTTGAGCAGATTTTTAAGATGTTCCTCCGCCTTTACCAAAGTGAATTGTAGTTTGGTTAAATTATGTATCCTTTCATTCAGCATCAATTTATGTAAGATAAATGTCACACATTATCCTTTCCCATTTCTCAACACGCTACATATGATAAATTGAAAGTCGCATAAAACCAAGAGCAAACCCTTTTCTAACCAAAACAAACAAACAAACAAATAGTGTGCCTAATAAAACTTCATTATAATATTAGAAAATGAAAAGAGAGTGGACCATTTTTGTTGTTTGACTTTGCATATTTTTGTTATGAAAGTGCTCGAGCTTCAAGAACCAACAAACGTGAGGGAAGTCATAAATGTGAAAAAAATTATGTTGACCTAATTTGTAGACTTCTTCAAAATGATGTGAATGATGCCATTTTCGGATATGGTAAATCTCATAATAAGAAATGGCATGTATTCTAATAAATTACATTGCCATAACTACCATGGGCCTCCACGGGTTATAGGTCCTTAGTATGTTAATCTTGATGATGAAATAGAGATGGCAACGATAAGTATGGGTGGTCCTAGTTTGTATGGTGGATATCTTCAAACCAAGGTTGCCATCTCAATGAACCTAGATTCTGACATGGTAAACTTGGATGTGGTCTTCACCCAATTTCATTCCATCACACTTTTTCAAGACTCAAGAGGACATAATGGTGCTTCAGCTTGTAATAGGGTTTCTTTTGAGGTTATAAGTAAAGCTTATCCAAATCAAATGTATTTTTGGGCTCCAAGAGATATGAATAATTTAAATGATAACAATTATATGTTTTTTCCCCAAGATTCAAATGTAGGGATACATTTTGTGTATTTTAATAATAAATAGAATGAGAGAAATAATCCATGATCATAATCTATTGGTCGTTGTGATTAGTGAAATACTTGGAGATAATAAATCTATTTAGGTTCAAATCAAAGATGGTGTTGATTCTTGTAGCTCCTCAGTTGTTGGAAGTTTTTAAGGTAGGAACTTCAGTTCTTCAAGGGTGGGGTCGTTCAACATAATTGCATCTACCTTGGTCATATCACCCAAAAGAAAAACATAATCAACAAAGAAATAGGTCAAGTTTAGGGCAAAACCTATTTGTATAGTTTCCAAGCTTATAGTTCTTTTTTACTCTGTTATAACTCTATTGAGACCACCTACTCTACAGTAAAAAATGGCAGAGGAGCCATTAGTCATACCTACCCATGGTCTCTTGTAGACATGATAGAAGAATAGGTTGAGCCATTAATTAGAATTGCACATATATTGAGGAAAGACAATTCATTATCTAGTTAATCAATTGCACATTGAACCCTATATGGATGAGTAGCCTAAATAAAGCCAGTTTTCTCTATCATATGCGTTGGAAAGACAAAATAACATTGCTTGTAATTTTTTGGTTTCATGTTATAAATTCCTTCTTGGGAAACTCCTATTCTGTAATGGATTTTTTTCCTAAGAAGGATGCAAAATTGTTCTAATGACATGGAATCAGCTTAGTGGATTTTGACTCTACATGACCAAGGAACTCAGGAGCCTTGGGCGCATCAATGGTAGCATCCTCCAATGAAAATAGTACAATCTCCAACCTAGAAACATCAAAATTATATATAGTTATAATTCATAATTGCAAATGACCATAGATTGTAGCAGTCCTTAAATAAATTCAAACTTGAATAAGAACAAACATAAAATTTCACATTACCCTTCATTAAGATGTCCTTGATTTAGAAAGAAAGGCTCAAACTTGCATAAATGTAGTAGATTCCCCATAAGATCAATTTCAACATCTTTCCTAAAAAAAAAATCTAATATCCAAAGCGAAACCATAGTTGAATGGAACAATGGTGCTTTAAGGTCATCTACACAAAAAATTGCCTCCTTCAAATCTCTCACATTGGATGGTATGTGCAAAATTAAGAAAAATTCAGGGAAACTTGTCGACTTCTCTAAAAGACATAATGAAAATCCATGGAAGCTTTGTAAAGGAATCCACTAGTCCAACTTGTGGAAGTAGTGCTTGTATATAAGGCCCTCCAGGAAGGATGACATTCATACTCATTTGTGTTGCACAAGTATTTCTTGCAAAGCCAGTATTATAACCTTGGCCAATTTGAAACACAATAGAGGAACCAGTAAGATCCGCAGCCATCCACATATCACAACCATTAGTAAGAGCATCCATCGTCTTGGCCCATCTATCATCATCCAAACTGGCCATATTTATCCCACAACGTTCAAGTAGATAATTCCCACTTAGTTTCTTGTCAAGTCCTCTTGTAGTGCTTGCTAATGCATCAGCCTCTCCTATATTACTTGCAAGCGCTTGGGAATTTCCAAGTAATTCAATAATGTCTAGACAAATTTCAAAATGATTTGGTAGATCTTTGCACTGATCCTTGATTGTCAACAAAAAACCACTGGAGTACTTTCTGTCTCCTCAACATTTAGTAACTAAAATAGCTACTTGATTCATAGGAGTTGAAAGCTTGGCTGCATCTTCCCAGTCATCCACTTCTTTCAGGACTTGCTTCTGAGGCTCTTTTGAAGATGTCTTACCCTTGACAACACCGGTTATTATTTTGGATGGTTCTGGAAGGTTCACATCTTCCTCTTGTTGGTCAAGATTTTCATTGATGTCAATTTGACATTAACCGAGATGTCAATATTCTTGAGATGTTTGGTTCAAGATGATGATGTCATGCCATCAATGAAGATGTCAAATCATGAAGAAGTCAAACCACTAATGAAAGAAGCCTTAAGAATTCCTTTATCTAATGTTGCATGCACTTGATGATCTAGATCTTAACCCTTGAAGTCATGTGATGATGTCATACACTTTGATACTTGATGATGACATGTGATGATCAAGGTTGGAGATCATTTGAGGGTTGGAAAACTATTTTGGATTTCTCCTAATAATGTTGCACTATAACATATCATTGCACCATTATGTGATGACATGGTTGATGCACTCATTGCTGGACATTATCATGATGACGTGGATGTCCTACATGTTCCTATGATGATAAAGAATCCAAATAATGGAGAAGACAAACAATGGAGAAGCCAAACAAAGAAGCCATACTGTCCTAATCATTTTCTGCACTAAATAATTCAAGCGAAGTCCAAAGAAAAAAAAATTTCACCACCTTATAGGAAACCTTTCAAAATGTATCATATACCATCTTGTAGAGTATATTTTTCCCTTTATAACGAGCCCTTACTTGCCCTAAAACACCAAATAGTTTGGGAGATATTGATTTTTTAAGTTAAGGAAATTAACTCTGACATTGAGCCGACCTAAGCTAACTTGTATAGGCTTGACATGTCGTCCAAGAGACGTGTCTCTTCGTCAAATTTCAAACCAGTATAAATAGAAATCTGTACTCTTCATTTTATCCATTATTTTTGGTCAATATTTCAGAGAAGAATCACAGAAGGTGAACTAAGGCCGAGGAGGACAATTAAGAATATATTTGGGAAAATATGTTTATACGTTTTTCAAACTTTGACTTGTTGATCTAGAATTGCAATAATGTATGTGAAAGCTAAAAACCTTGAGGACAACAGTCAACCAGAACTCGGATTATCTATGCTACAGCAAACTATGGAGAAAAAAAAAAGACACACTTCAGATCGTTGGTTTTGGGCATATCTATGAAATTCCTACAACATTGTGATTGTCAGATCTGTGTAAGCCACAAGAAGAGAAACACTAGGCCTGTGTAGGCTGCAGGAAGGGATGTAGTATAAGCTTGTGTAAGGTTGCAATTAAAGGAATTTTCATGCCTATTTGAGACAGTGTTTAAAAGATTGTTTTGAGCCTTATTTAGGAACAAAAAAATTCAGATTTGTAGGAGAGCTTTAGAATTGAGTCTTGTGGAAAATAATATAATCTGTTATGATAGACTTGTTATGGCATATTTGAGCGCATTTCAGGTCTAAGTTTTTTGGAGCAGGTTGCAACATTTTTGGGAGCAGTCCTTAAGCACACACAGTTACATATTTTTAGGAGCCTTTGTGAAGCAGTCTTTTAGATTGGAGAATAATCATTGACCCTTATTGAAGGAGGCTTAATGAAGATTTTCCATGTTTATATAGGTCGCTTACTAAGGCAGACATCCTTGTGGTATTTTTGAAGATTTATTGAAGACTTGAAGCAGAAAATTTTGGAGGCATTCTTGGAGACCGGATGTATTGCTAAAGCCGTCATGGAGTAATAGTCCCATGCTCAGGATGGAGAACATTTCCGAGATCTTGCTTCTCTCAAATTACAGAATTAACAAAAATATTGTTGCAGCTTTGTCTAGCATTATTGCTTGTTGATTCAGATTGTTTATTCTTCACATTTCTAAGTTTTGAATAGATAGACCATGGTCACCTCCAAAAAGTCCCTTTAGGGGTTGTAGAAACTAAATATAAGGGAAAGTATTGTGTCAAAACTATTTTAGCATCCAAATACAATGAATTCATAATAGTATAAAATATAGTGATCTAACCATCAATTGACGAAACATTGATATTGTTGTCATAGAAACTATACTCCCCTAGTGAACCCAACCACACCCTGACTTCAGTTTGGGTGGATAATGTCGAGAAATTAAGCCTAGTCATAATCACAACCTAGAAGAAAGAGGTAATCGATGTGACTATCATAGCAAGATACTAGAGCTTATGGTGTATGAAGGTAACCACTGCCCTGATGAGCAAAGACAAGAACCTTTGATCAAGGTATCTAAGAAGACAAAAATTTAGGACTATAATTCTTGAAGAGGAAAATGCATCCTATGTCATTGTGTTCACTAAATTTGAAATTTAAAACTTGAATTTAGACATACCTTAAAGTTGCAAGAAAACTTTGTCAACCGTTTATACAAAATCGTCATGTCTTAAAGGGATCAACAATGGTCGCTACTTAATTCAAGCCAATGAATGATTATATAAGTCTAACATTACAGTCAAATTCAAAAACAAACATGAACCAAGTGACTCAGACTCTATCTACACAAAAATATTGTAAGAAACAGAGCAATGAAAGAAGTGCATTGCTTCAAGTTTCAACAGACCTTGGATATTCCTCACATGGAACTTTAGGACTATATTATCGAGGAGGAGTGGATCTTTGGAGGCCATGTCTTGCTTGGTCAATTGAAGACCCTAACATACTCTTGAAAGAAAATGAATTTTTACTTTTCAAGACCAACCACACCATTACTCGGTTCTTGTAATCACCCAATTATTCTTATAAAGATACAAGGTAATTCCATCTTTCCTAGCATATGCTAAATTTATTAAATAATTTGGATGATTGATAATGTGAGAAAAAGTCCTGAATGCAGAGGATGTATATCAGCAGGAGGGTAGGAAACAACTTTCTACCACTCTTGCAATCACCCTAGAAGACTTAGCACGTGATGACATGGGTATCATGCCATGCCTTTTTTCTACACTGGAAAATGGAAATTCAACCAACATATGACAAAATCCTTAGTGAAAATGGAGACAATGGACCAAACTTTAGTTCTAATTTTCCTGAGAATGAGAGTAATAAGACAATCATTAATGAAGGGAAATCTTGAAGATCCCTTAAGGTTCAAGAGACCAACACTCCTATCTGTGACTTTTACTATGGTAGAAACTTTGGCACCCATAATTATGTGCATCTCCAATCAGCATTGCCTATTAAATTTGAAACAGAATAGTGCAAGGTCTGATATTTCTTCCTTTGACAGTCATCCGACATATGATATGGACTCTGATGAGGAATAAAAAAAGGTTGATCATATCATCAAGCCGTTTTGTGAACCATAAGAGACAAAAGCAGAAAGATCCATTCCATTTGTTGAAGGAATCCTTATTGAAGATGAATAGTCTTGTCATATTGAAAGAACAAATGAATATCTAGGAAAATAAGAGGACTTATGCAAACCCATAATTGATTAACTACGCAGTGAGCAAAATCATTTCCAGGTTTGTCTCTTATTGTTCATAGGTATGATAAATTATCTTCAAAGGAATTTCTTCTCCTAACTATAAATAATATTTGGGTAGCTTTAATTTCTCATATAAAACAACTCCCTGTCTGCAACATTGATGTTCATGGCCAGCATAAAATTGTTCCTATGTTTGATCCATAAATGTTGGAACTTACAAACTTGAGGATAACGGTGGATCTGTGGCTTGAAGAAGTCAAGTATTAGCTCCCCTCATATTTCCTTGAATAATGTCTGCCACAACATGATGCTATATTTATCAATACCCTACCTGACCAAGAGTATTCCCACCTTGAATATGGGATCCTAAAGCTCGCTAAAAAGATCCCAGCAAAATGCCCTGATCTAAGCCTAATTTATCTAAATGTTTCATTCATGAACATGGGGTCAAAGAAAAATTACAAAGAGAAAGACCTGCAAAAAATTTATGGATGATTTGATTAATATCTATGCTATAGCAAACTATGGAGAAAAAAAAAAGACACTTCAGATCACTGGTTTTGGGCATATCTCTGAAATGCCTACAACATTGTGATTGTCAAATCTGTGTAAGCCACAAGAAGAGCCACACTAGGCCTGTGTAGGCTGCAGGAAGGGATGCAGTATAAGCTTCTGTTAGGCTGCAGTTAAAGGAATGTTCATGACTATTTGAGACAGTGTTTAAAGGACTGTTTTGAGACCTATTTACGAACAAAAAAATTCAGATCTGTAGGAGAGCTTCAGAACTGAGTCCTGTGGAAAATAATATAATCTTTTATGACAGACTTGTTATGCCATATTTGAGCACGTTTTAGGTCTAAGTTTTTTGGAGCAGGTTGCAACATTTTTGGCATTCCTTAAGCACACACAATTACATATTTTTGGGAGCCTTTGTCAACAAATTAGTTCAACAAATTGTATTCCCATCTTGCAAGGCTCTTTTGAAAGGGTCTAGTTTGCATTGTCTAAATTCGTATGTTGGAAATCTGGCTGGAAAAAAATCATGCCATCTTCCAAATAGATGATGAGTGAAATGGAGATGGTGGAAATTAAAGCTAAAGCACTGTTGTCTAAACATCTTTAAAAGGGATTAAATTCATTCCAGATCAAGATCTAGACAAGTAAGAACTTCAATTGCTAGATCAATTTAATTTTAAATATTATTGTTCTTCTTCCCGACCCAGGGACCTAGGTAAGTATGTCCACAATCATGTTGGCAGCTTCATATAACTCCACAAGAATTTCATCAATGGAGTCAGACTCAAAAAGCCTTCATTTTTTGTTTTGATGGTGCCTTGAAATGAAACCCTGAACTGGCAGGAGTTGATGGGGTTCTCATTAGTCTAAGAGGGAATATAGAATGTCCCTATGGTGTTGCAAATATCGAAATTGGATATAGGAAACTTGGTCCTCCTCAAGAAAGTAGAATTCCCTGTTTTATAAAATAGTTCTCACAATTAATATACAAATGAATTATATCAAAGCTAATCATCTCAATATACTTGATGGCCTTCTTATGTGTAAGGGAAATCTGATCCTAGTTGAACCTTCAATTCATTTACTAGTAATACACAATATTACAACACCAAATTCTACAACATACCTTATCTAGAATATGGTAGACAAAAGACACAAGAATGACGCATACAACCCTTGATTATAGCATTGGTGTTTATAACGAGGCATTTCAGCTCAAAAAGCTCCTTTTATACCCTCAATTAAATTCTTTTCACATGCAGATGTCGTTATTGGCAACCTGAGAGAAGGGAATTTTGACCAAACCAGGTTACACAGTGTTCCAGGTAATTGCCCTGCAATCAATACCATTGAAATGTCATTGGAGAGCACATATATAGAGCAACAAAATGATATCCACGGACCATACAAATAAGGCATTAATTAATATATTTTAAGCACATGCTAAGAGTCCTTCACAACATCTAAGAAAGCATTACTGCTTTCCACAGTAAATATCTATTGGATAACCAGAACATTGAATAAGATTCCAAGAGAAATGAAAAGTAATATGCATAACTAAAACAAAAAGGCCATAACCCTAAAATAGCAAACCTTTGGAAGGTGTTACACAACATTCTACAAAAATCACTGAATGTCCTTCCTTAGGACTTGATACACATTGAGAAATAGTAGACAACAAACGACATCCATGTACCATTAACAGGTAGTTTTAATGTATAAAATTGGGCAGAAACATAATCTGGTGAAAGGCATAGGCCTGAAGTAATATGGATGACAAAGGAAATTAACATCTTTAAAGCACGTGCTCAGATTCCTATGCAATTTCTAGGCAAGCCTCGCTGCACTCTACATCAATTATCTCCCAAATGACATGAACATGGAATAAGAGTCCCACAAGATTATGAAAGGTGATATGCATGACCGAACAAGAGTATACCCTTAAAAAGCAAACCTTCAAGCAATCCACAACACTCTACAAACATTGTTAAATGTCCTACCTTGGTAATTTATATGGATTCATTAACAACCCAAATCAATGGCTTGAAATGGATAAAATTACCAAACAAAGCAACAAGTCCTAAAAGGATAGGTCTTTAGAATCTTGTTGTATGAAAACAATGTGGCACTTCCACACTAAAACACACATTTAGGAAAAGCCCAAAGAAACAACAAAAAATAGTGTGGGGTGATGAAATGAAAAAAATATTAATGGACTTGCAATTTCTCTACAAAATTTTCCAGATTTCGAATTTATGGAAGGTTTCTGCCTTCAGTGCTGAAGCAAAACGATAAAGCATATTTCACTAATTGCAGATGAGTAAATTATAACAGCATCCAACTTGCATAATTAGCTAGACCGTCTACACAATTAGCAAGACATTTTTATAAGGTAAACCCTCTGGAATGCTTTAACAAGTGGTCATTATCTTTGCTATAGAATTGTCAAAAACACTTTGGTTCTGTCCCTGCTTATATATACAGTCTGTTCCTTGTAAACTTCTCCTGACAAATTCTTGCCTCAATAATTTGAACATAACATGTCTTATACCTCAATATTATTGATATGAAAATTTCCACTTACTGCCAAGTGTTGTGCCTGAAGATGCCTTTGAGAGATCTCAAGTCTTCCCTTTCCTTTGTCTGAAAAGATCATACCACAGGAAATGAAGAAACCTTGACTCACAGTCAATTCTCTTTCAATTACTTGCCTAGATCTTTAGTCCACTCAAGTCTGCTTCTTTATAGACTTCTGTCAGCCCTTTGAATAGACCCTTGATCAGACCTCAGAAAGGTTTAGATATACTTCAGATTTCCTTCTTCATGGATCTTTCACTACAAGAAAAAAGGACATTGGTGAGGGGAGAAAATGGTCACCATAAGCTCATTGGTGAGGGTCAAAAGAGCCTTCGTCACCAAAAACTGAACGTCACCAAAGGTGGCGTCGCCGAAAGTATAGGTGTTTGTGCTCTCCTTAAGATGATTCAAACAAGCTTCTTAAGTTAACACATTGTTATTCAATGACTGAATTGGTTCAGCAAAACTCTTTTGAAAACTGACTCAAAAACCCTTAGATTAAGCCCTAACTAGGGTGCTTCTTTCCCTTCAACAAACTTTTTCGGATGCCAACAAAATAAGCCTCAAGAAAACAATGAAAAAGCCTCAGACACCCTTGGATTAGGGTTTAAAATTGTATTAAAAATTTCCTCGTAAAAATTGCTTGAAAACTTCTGACAAACCTGTGAAGAACCCTCCCCAATAAAACGTGAAAATTAACTTCAAGTTCATAGAAGTGTTACCTTGTCTGCGTGGATATATTTTTTCTTTAGTGATCGAAATTTGATCTTAGAGCTACCTCAGGAATAGGGCCAAACTTACCTGATTAACAAAGAAAAATAGCCTTAGATAAAAATATGTTGAGTAGGCCAAATAGATGCTATAGGTAGCCACATATATCCTTGTCAAGGAAGGCTTAAAATAATCATAGAACTGTGCCTCAAATGGTGCCCTCAAGCAGGCTGAAATGGGCATCAGGAAACTAGATTTGAGCCTCAGAAAAGACCAACGAAAATTGCTTAAGACAAGTCATACATAGCCTTAGAAAAATTGAAAAGTCTGCCTCAGAACGAATCTGATTTAGCCTTCTAAATGCCAATGAACAGCCACAAAAGAAGGCTTTCAACACAGACCTAAAAGGCTCCAATGCATTTGAACTTTAATCGCTTGCAGGCTATGAATCTTGTCGATATACAACATCTAGGTAAAGTCCTAGATCTATTGTTTCTTGTTAGTTACCCATATTTTAAGTTCTAGTTGTTGTTCCTTCTGCTCTTTTTTTTCTTTTCTGTTTGAGTATCAGTTTAAGATGTTAGTTTGGACATCTCATGACTAAAAAAATCTATAAACATAATTATATTGATGTGGGCTTCTTCTGGAATACTGTGTAGTATCATTGTGGTGTCTAGTTTTTGTTCCCTCTGCTTTTTTATTTTATTTTTCTGTTTGAGTATGGGTTTAAAATGTCAATTTGGACATATCCTGACTAAAACAATCTATAAACATAATTATATTGATGTGGGCTTCTTCTGGAATACTATTTAGTATCACTGTGGTTTCTACGTAGTAACGTTAGCTTGCCTAGCCACCCTACAAGGCCAGATCACTGATGATCCTGCATTTTTCCCTTATATTATTCTTCATAGATACAATTTAGGGAATGATTCATGGAGGTCTATGGGATCTTAGCCATTTACCTAAGATTTCCAAATCTCAAAATTTGTGCACATTAAATGTTTCTAATTTGAAAATTGAATATTAGCAGGTTTGTGATTCTTGTAGTTCTCATTGGCTAATCCTAGGGACTAGAAATGACTGGAGTCTCATTACATTGGAGGTTGGGTTTAGGATCTACGTTATCGTAAAAACCGCGACCAGAAGCCAATCACCTTTATATTTGATTTTCTGAAAGTTTATGACTGATATACCTCCTGTTACTGAATTTTAAGAACCCTAACAGGCGGTAAGGATTGTATCCCCATTTTCCCAGGCCAGCTTATAATCTGTCACTATGCCTGTCTATAGGGAGGTCGTATGAGACATGAACTTATGATCATCAATTGACAAACACCAATGTGTGATACGTGCTAACTACATGTGGGTCGATTTCATGCTCGTTTGGGTAAAGAGCACGACAATCATTGTCCTACATCCATTTACCCCCTTCTGACTGTCCAGAAAAAGAGACCAATAATCCTTGAATGTTTTTATAGTAGTGATTTTTCTGTCTGTAGACCAAGAAGTTCTTGTAATTTATGAGTAAATGATAATGTCACTGACTTGTTTGATTTTGATTGTGCAGAAATGGCATAGCGAATACAACTAGTACCCCATCTTCATCTGGTGTAGACTCCATTGCTTCTTTTTCATGGCTAACTGGAAGGGTAGCAACATTATTTTTGGTTCACCTCTTGACACAACTCAAATGTCTATGAATCCATTAATGAAATGAAAGCTCTTTCTGGTGCATGAAATTTTCTCTCTGGTTCATGTGCTTAGCATCGATAGATTACTTCTAGACTATGGCAAAGTATTTTTCCTATGTAAATTTGGTGTCTGAGAAAAGAAGTAGATGGGCAAGATCTTCAACATTGATTTTTTTTTGTGAAGGAAAGGAATTTCTTGAACTTTTCCTCTATTGAGGTTGGCTTTGTTACACAATTTCTAAGCCAAAAGTGAATAACTTGAACCTCAACTTTGAAAATAAGAGAAGAATAATTTGGTCTTGTAGCAAAATAATTTTCACCCACATTTAACATTATTTGCATTTATAATGGACTCCCAGCCACACACTTTATCTAATGAAGCTGTGCTTGCTGTAACACCATTTCTGCTATGTGAATATGTTAGTTAAGGCAAAATACGTATGATTCATCAGCATACTGACATCTGAAAACAAACCAAAAGAAAATGAACAAGGAAATGAGACTTACCTTTCGTAACACTGTGCAATCCTTACTCTATCAGGCCAGTCGAGTACCCTCCCATCTTTTGCATCCAGAAACTGCAATAGATTATCGATGGTGCAAAATCATACATAAGAAAGCACTTGCCTCTGCATATGGAACAACAAAAGCATCCAAACCTCATCAAGCAAAAGAATCTTGAGACCCTCTTGGAATTATAATTCCTCTGTTGTGTAACTCATCTTATTGATGTTTTTGACAACCAAAAAAGACACGTCTCTCAATAACCCCCTTGTAAGCAGCACAGTAGTTGTTTTTCCTCAACAAAGTCTTTTCAAAGAAATATTGTGTTGCATATTCAATCTCCTCAAGCTTAAATCTAAATTTCTAGAAGCGTTCACAACTTATTCCTTCATCTGCCATAGGATTCCAACCATTTGAGTACTCTAAACTAATCAATAGTGAGATATTTCCTTCCAAAATCCTTAGTTATTGATACTTAGTCTATTTTCTGTTGTATCGTAAGCACTGCTAATATTATGTTTTCTTCTTCGAAATAATGAGAATGTGAAAAAAACAATCTGTTAAGATTGGAAACTGGGGCCAAATTATACTTAGATCTACTTAGTTGATGAAGATGATCATTCCATTGAATCCCACTTTTCGAGAGGACCAAAATCGACCTAAAGATCACTAAATTTGGATAAGGAAAAATATTTATTTATTTAAAAGAAATTCCATAAGACATAACCCTATTAAGGTGGGAAATTTGAAAATTTGAAATTCAAATTTTTCCTCCAAGTGTTAAGATCGGCTTCACCTCTATAAGGACAAATTGTTATATATATAGGGATCGCTCATCTTCATTAGAGATCATCCTAAAAGAGTGCATTCAAATCTTGGGAAATTATTTTTGAGGCAGTCACAACTTGGAGAAGCAAGGAGGACGTGATGTATTGATCTCCCATAGGTTCGAGTAGGAGCAGGAAGCTAGCCGCAGGTTTGAGGGCAAGTTTCAGGTGATGTTTTGTCATGGTTTTTGGGTGTGAATCTCTTCAAGAGAAGGTTGCATTCTTTTTGTGGAGCCACAATTATGGACATTGGTTCAAAGGTGATTTTTGGGGTATATTCGTTCATGCTTTGTATTCTGGTTCGGGCCATAGGAAATGTTGCTACAGCAGCTAGTATGAAAGAATGTGTGAAATGGATGCATGACCTAATCTGAGTCCTTTACCCTAGCTACATTCAAGGAGAGAGGGCTGCAACGTAAACAAATATTTTAACCCTCGTTTGTGAGCATATTCTTATTACTGGTAGCATAGGACTGTTGGATGCCTTGAAAAGGAACAACAAGTCTTAGATCATTGTGAGACATCCTATAAATGACAACAAAGGGTAAAATTCATTGGAAGAAGGTTACTCAGTGACTATTAGGAACCCTAACCAGGCAGCAAGCTTCAGGACTCTTTTGAACAGGTCTATTTTGACTCATATTATTTTACTCTCTCTACTGAACATTGGATATTGATAATAAGAAGAATTGATTAAGGGTTTTCCCCGTCTTGGGGTTTTTCCCTGGATTGTGCCATATATTTGTGCTATTTTGTCTTGGCTTGTCTTCTTCATTTAACATTTATGTTCTTTCTTCAGTTACTTTCAGTAAGATGATAATTCATGTATGGATTAATAAATGGGTTTATAAGGAACATTGAAGTAACTGTATCATGCAAAGAACATGTTAATCAAAATTAACATGGGATCAGATCTAGGTGAGCACAAGCCCAAGACTAGAGTGAATGTGATAGCAATCACTGAAATAATTTTGTTGTCAAAGTATCCATGATCTCCTCCCTCTCTGAAGTTTGAACAAAATGTGGTGGACTATGACTGCAGACTGCCTAATTGATTTACAACAAAAGGAACGATGGATGTCTGGCAGTTGCTAAGTTATTGATATGTAATTATCTTTCAAGGTTGAGATTCCAGGACTGTTTTAGGGCCACCTCATTTGGAAAATATGCAAGTTAGAAGAATTATGGAACAACGTTAAGGTTTCTAGACACCTATGTCTCAGACCTCTCTCTCCTAAAGGTATAAGATTCATGCCATATGTTTCTACTCTACTCTCGGACAATGGTATGCTCCTCCATCATGGCATATACCTCAACTCACATCTCAACAATATTGACACTTCATCTTTGGATGTTTGTTATTTGTTGAAGAACATCACCTGAATTAGTGCTCAAAGTAGAAAACTTTTCCAGTGTATGCTTGAGGTCTTTTCCCAAAATATTGGAAGAAAAAAAAAATATTTATTCCTTTTGTGGCCCTTGTACAGTCTTCAATATCTTCGTGGAGTCCTGAAGAAAATCTGTGAGATCTTGCAATAGTCACAACGTTACCGATACTCAACACAACAAGCTCTAAGATGTGCACAAGGTCATGCAATTCTTCCAAATTTATCAAATTAAAGTCGCAATTTATATCTTTAGAAATCTCAACTTAATTCAGAGATCATGTCTTGAAACTTTTTGGAGCTTACATACATAGTTCCTGTTCAAATGGTGTTTATGTTTTTTTTTTATTTCAATCAATCTTGGAAGATTCTCGTGACCTACTTGCTCTTTATATATGTTATGCATAACTCTGTGGTAATTATTGAAAGGTTAAATTCTAAAGAAATTCATATCACTTGATTATCGCTATGATATATAATTGGGTTGGTATATCTCATCTAGAATAATTCAGTTATGAGCTTGAACCCTGAGGTAGAAATTTCCTAAGCTAATACACTGAGTCTACAAATTTGTAGACATATTGTATGCTCATTCGAAAATTTCTGTGGAGCACTTCAGGCTGAATCTTGAAGAATTATTGTCTGAGGGTTAATATTCTGGTGATTTTAAAGGCCATCCATCCATCCTTCAATAACTATTATGTGCATCAGATATGAAGCATGCATTTCATTAAGGAAGATTCTTTAATATTATTTTAGACAAATTTGATGTATCCAGTGAACAATATTGCACAAATTTAATGCTGAAAATTTAGTGATCGGATATGAAACTCACTAAGATGAAGCCCCTTCCTCAGAAGCTTATATGACAGATTTGCAATTCTGTAAGGATGTGCATTTAAGGTATGATAGTAAATTTATAGAAGAAACATTTAGGGTGAGCTTCTAAGTCAATCATTCATGTCAAATTCATATTTGATTGAGATTTCCCAAGGTTCAAAATATGAATATTGATTGTATGTTGATCTGAAGCATATCAAAGGTACTAACTTTATAGCCAATATATATAGTTGAAGTTTGGTTTGAGGTATTTAAGGCTTCTCTTCAAGGACATCTATATCAAGCGTGTAAAATTCTGAAGTACACCTCTTATAGAAAGAAAAGTCAAAACAAATCACTCTAAGGAAGTTTCGATGTGAATCACATGGCACCTCCATACAGTTAGGGATATCAGTAAAATTGAAGTACAACAATGTATTCATACTAAGAAGCATCACTAGTAGTAGCATTTGTTCAAATGGGAAAAAGTTCTGGTCCAAGTTTAAGAACTGTGGTAAAGGTAGAATGGTCTAAGAATTTTATGTTCTAAATTATAATACAAATGCTAGCGTGTTACTGTTATATGGTGTGTGCCAGTACAGTGACACAACATTATCATTACAAATATTTCTAGGATTTTCACTTCAGAGATCAGACTAGCTTGAATTGTGTAATTGCAGAGAAGGTTTGATTGGATGAGGATGGTGCAAGACCCTTGTTATCTTCATTCAGTTAGTAATACTTATGAAATAAGTAATAAGGTTCTATTGATATAATGTTGTTGAGGTCTGTCAGTTAAATAGGAAGAATATGTGAGAGAGTTTACTTGTGCATTGTTGAAGTCTGGTAATTGAAATTTTGTTGATATAGTTGCAACATGATAATGTCTCATCTTAAAGATGAGGAGAATATTGAAAAAGGTTGAATGTTCAATTGAATTAAGTCTTCAAAGGGAGCTATGGAATCCCTAGCAGAATGGCTTGTCAACTCTTCTTGCCTATTGATTTTTACAATATAAATACCATGTCATAAGATGTTGATCTGCAGAAGCCAAATGACTATGATTGAATGACCTTGATTAATAGCAGGTTGCAGATAAGCTAATAGTTATGTTTTGGGCGAAGTTTCTTTTCCGATCTTCAGAGGGAGCTATGGTAGGTTTACATCTATTAATGATGTTTGTCCACAGATAAATATCCTCTCGATGTGAGAGGGGTTGTCTTAGCCTTGATGCACTTCTTCCTAAATCTTAAAATTCTAATAAAATGGACAAGTTGCTGATCTGAATGCATACAACTTGTGAAGGCTCTAATGCTCAATAAGATATCCATGTTAACTGTGATTTGTAGTACTCTGCCAAAATTTGTTGGATTGGCAGAATCATAAATGGAAAGAGCACTTCTAGATCCTATATCTCTTGGGATCCACCTTTATTTCATGAATGAATGAAAGACTAAAGTTTGGGATCACTGGTGAGGTTGAATGAATGAAGCAACTAGCATGGCCTATTATGAAGAAATTTGAGTCATGTGAGCATGTGTTGGAATCCGCCACTTAACAACAGGTTCCACTTTATTTGATATGGCACAGTGGGGAGCAATCTAGCTCCAGCATTACAAGATGGATGTACAGGTTAACAACATCCCCTCAAAACCCCTTGGTAAGGACAAATTTAACTTCCTTCAGAGAGAGAGAGGTTGGGTGTCCTGAAAAGACCCTAATATGAGGGTCTCGGTTGAACATTGAGCTTTGGGAGCTCCTCAAGGCCTGGGGTACTTCTTTGAGCTATAAATGACCCTAAGGTGAGTGGTTCACCTTCCCCTATAGGTTCATGGTGTACAGGGTGAGTGGTTCACCTTTCGCTGTGACAACTAACATGTGTGTAGGATAAGTGGCTCACCTTCCCCTGTGTTTGCAGACACGTGTGTAGGATAAGTGGTTCACCTTCCCCTACGTATTATGAGATATGTAGAGGATGAGTGGTTCACCTTCCCCAACTACATATGAGCAGAATGAGTGGTTCACCTTCTTTCGTGGGTACCCCAGAGAGAGATGCATTCACACATATGGTTGTGAAAATGTCAGTCGGACTTGGTTCATCATTTTCCCCACATGTAGGATTCTCATTCCCTACAATTGATGGTTGACATATCGGTGGGATGTGGTCCATCATTTCCCCACATGTAGGATCCTTCCTACTATTGTTGGTTTGCATGCATGTAGGACGTGGTTCTTCCTTTCCCTACTCTCGATGTTTTGCATGCATGTAGGAGGTGGTTTATCCATTCCTTACATGTGATTGTGATGTGTGTTTTTAGAATGTGGTTTCTCTTTTCCCTACATGTGATTATGAGCAGGATGTGATATACTCTTTCCTCGCTGGTGTTTCTACATCATCCTACCCATGAAGTCTGGGACTCATGGGAAGTACCTCTCATTTGGCCAATGAGTTGGGAAATGAGGATAGAGACCATAGCACTACTGATGGATGCATTGTTTATTTCCGTACTCTCTATGCTAGGGCGCTTGGTGTTTATCTACTTGATTTGGGATCAAGTGAGGTTCTACCTCCAGACTGAATTTTGTCAGTGAAGAGTGGCAAGGTCTTGTGAATCACTATCAATCAATTCTTCTTTATTATTCACATCAGTGCTCAGTAGAGCAGAGAAAATAAGACATATATGGTTCATTATGGTTCATAATGGCATGATGATCTATGACAGCAGTTGGACTGGCAGGTGGAATTCTCCCTATTTAAGAGGGAGTGTTAAAATTGGCAACTAGGGCCAAATTGTACTTAGATCTGCTCAGTTGATGGAGATGATCATTCCATTTAATCCCTCTTTTCGAGAGGACCAAAATTGACCTAAAATCACCAAATTTGGATGAGAAAAATATTTATTTATTTCAAAAGAAATTCCACAAGACATAACCTTATTAAGGCGGGAAAAATGAAAATTTGAAATTCAAATTTTGCCTCCAAGTGTTAAGGTCAGCTTCACCTTCATAAGGAAAAATTGTTATATATATAGGGATCCCTCATCTTCATTAGAGATCATCCTAAAAGAGTGCATTCAACTCTTGGGTAATTCTTTCTGAGGAAACCATAGCATGGAGAAGCAAGCAGGACGTGTTGTATTGATCTCCCATAGGTTCGAGTAGGAGTAGGCAACTAGCTGCAGGTTTGAGGGAAATTTTTCATGATGTTTCGTCATGGTTTTTGGGTGTGAATCTCTTCAAGAGAAGGTAACATTATTTGTGTGGAGCCACAGATCAAGACACTCGTTTAAAAGTGAGTTTTTGGGTTTATTTGTTCATGCTTTGTATTATGGTTCAGGCCACAGGAAATGCTGCTACAACAGCTAGTATGAAAGCATGTGTGTAAGGGATGCATGACCTAATCTGAGTCCTTTACCCTAGCTTCATTCAAGAAGAGAGGTACATAATGTAAGCAAAGAGTTTAACCCTCGTTTGTGAGCATCTTCTTATTATTGTTAGCATAGGATTGTTGTTGGATGCCTTGAAAAGGAACCACAAGTCCTACAACATTGTTGGACGTCTTGTAAAGGAAAAAAAAGTTACAATTCATTGGAAGAAGGTTACTCAGTGATTGTTAGGAACCCTAACCAGGCAGTAAGCTTCAGGACTATTTTGAACACTAATTTAACAAGTCTATTTTGATTCTTATTATTGTACTCTCTCTCTGCTGAACATTGGGTATTGATAATAAGAAGAAGTGATCAAGGGTTTTCCCCGCCTTGAGGTTTTTCCTTGGCTTGTGCCATATCTTTGTGTTATTTTGTCTTGGTTTGTATTCTACAGTTAAAATTTATGTTCTTTCTTCAATTTCAATCAATAAGATGATAATTCATGCGTGGATTAATAAATGGTCTTATAAGAAACATTGAAGTAATTGTATTATGTAAAGAACATGTTAATCAAAATTAACACAATCACACCCACAACAATGGCAATGCTTGGGGTTTTAAAGGTTTTAGAGAAATTTTGTCAACTTCTTGAGAAATCTGTAGATTCTACATGGGTCTCTATATTCCAATTTCCTTGCTACAGTAGATAAGCTATGTCAAAAATCTTCCCAGCTTTAATATTTTTATTTTTTTACTCAACTAGGTAAGTCAACTTTAATATTTCAGTTTTGAAGAGTTGAGTTAGGTACTGTAGTGTCCAAGGTTCATCAAAAGTATGCTACCTATTGTACCATGCTTTTTCAATTGGCTTAGTGTGCATCACCAAATTGTCTACTAAGGAGTCATGGAGGGTGTGAAGTTGTTTCACCAAAAACTATGTTGTTGGCCATGCAATTGTCAGTGCATCTGCCTGCACTACTGCACAACTGTTTTCTGAATAGTTGCATGGAGAAAGAAGCTACTCAGTGTACAACTAACTATGTGACCCCCCTTTTAGTCATTTCATTTATTGGAAGGGGCGAGATACCCCAATGCTTAAAATGAGATTGAATGGCTTTCATTATGTTGTCATCTAAGGGAAAATATTTTGTGTCAACTATGTATTGAAATGAGTAAAGCTAGTCTCTTTTCTCCCTCGTCAAAGAGAGATATGATTTTGTCAAAAACATGAAGTTTTGTCTTTAGTTCATTTCTAACCCTCGATATATTTATGCTTTCCTCTCCCAAAACTAGGTGCCACTGATGGGGCTACTAGTTCTATCCCTTCATAATCAATGACAGATAGGTTGTTGAGTGAGCGCTTCCCAATTCATTGATATGTTCTCGATTCAATTCCCCATCCAGCAACCCCCTGCGACAATTGATGACCTTTTCTCTTGTCATCATGAATCTAGCAACCCCTTGTGGAAATTAATGGCCTTTATTGTTTGAGGCGTAACTTTGTTTCAGTCCCTCAAGCGAATACTTATGCTCTATCGCCCTTGGCAATGGGTTGAAACAACTCGGTTCATGTCGAACCAATCCCTAACAGAAGTGATAAGTGATTTTCCAATTTATTAACATATAGAATTGTTTTTCTCTATATTTTAACTTTTTCCGAAATGAATATTTATTCAGTTTCTTTGAATTTATTTTGTAAATCGCTATCAGCTCTTCATGAAATCTCAAATTTGTTTGTTTAAAGGTATGGCTTAATTGACTTGTTCAGCAATCCATTACATTTTTTTTAGGTTTTTACTCTCAGAAATACATATAATTAGTTTGTTTGAGGATGCTTCAGATAGAAATTTGATATATTTGGTTTTAAATTTTGAGAGGCTTATTTTTGTCTGAAATTTACTATAATAATGACATTAAATTGATTGTTCAACTCATTTTTGAGGCTGATACATTCTTACTTAGATTAATTCTTCATTGTAGAACTTAACATGCAAGCAATTTTCATTGATTGAATTCCTAGGGATTTTGCCCATTTGTCTATAATAATTGATCTTTATCGAGAAGATACACCTTTTAATCACGATGATAGGAGGATCGCCCCTCGTCCTTATGAGAGATAGATATCATGATCTTTTAAAATCATTATTTGGTGGTAGGATTTTTACTTGTGTTTTATAATTATACGCTACAGCTTTATGAGGTAGCTTCACCTTGCGCTTTTGTCTTTCTACTAGGTAATACCATTTCCACACGTTGTTCTTTTGTCTTGCAGAAGAAAAGTTTTTTAGTTTATTTGGAGGAGACCTGAAGAGCAGATGTTACAACCTTTAAAGCTCCCACATCATTTTTATCCTAATAAGATTTTATTTTTAATTTAGATGGTTTACCTGTCTTTTAATAGTGCCCATCCATGACAGAAATCATTACTTCTCGTTTAATGGTGGGGAGTAGGAAAACCCATCCATTGTAGAAAGTTTACGGGGAGGCTTCAACAATTGTTATGGATGTTTCGTTTAATGGCCTAAGTATTGCAATCATAAAGATGTATATCTATTTTTCACCTTATGCAATTTTTGGTGTATTGGATAACTTTTAGTGAATTGCCAATTCTTTTTCCAGATAGGGATATGAGATAGGCATATAACGTGGCACCTTCCAAGTAATTTGTGTCCAAATGATGGAAGGAGAAGACTTGATTTGGAGCTTGCATGCATTTCACGTGTCCATTGAGTGCTCCATTCATTACCATACTTGGATCATCCACCTCACTTATTGGTACAACATTTGAATAAACCCATGTCTGACAATGATTTGTGTTAATGAATAGGTAAGGGCTCAAAATTCATTTCATTCATATACTCTCAAGAATTCTAAATGAAAATGCCTCAGAAGCAGGCCATCATCTTGGCAAAAAGTCCCCTGGAAGTCAGTCGTATCCTTGTTGCAACTTGTTCATAAGTAAAACAAGATGACCTCATGGTGTCAGCTATGGAGGATGAAGACAACGCTCCTCTTAGAGTAGAAAAACGACACTTGAATCATGATAACTAGTGTGAATATATCAAATCTCATCATTTCCAGTGCAGTTCCGGAGGGTTTTTCGAGTATATGGAGTTTTTCAATTGCGCATGTGAAGGATGGGAAATTATCAGGTACATAGTGTTGGTTGTGTGGCTTTTGGCATTGTTATCTATGCACCCCTACGTGGTTACTAGCACGGGGAGAAAAAAAAAATATCTCCGGTACATAGTGTTGGTTGTGTGGCACTTGGCATTGTTATCTATGCGCCCCTACGTGGTTACTAGCATGAGGATAATAAAACAAATTGATTTCCAATACACAGTGTTGGTTGTGTGGCTTTTGGCATTGCTATTTATGCGCCCCTACGTAGTTACTAGCAAGGGGATAATAAAACAAATCAATCTTCGGTAATCTAGAGAGAAGGAAGTTGCGAGAATTGGAAGGCAAGTGAGATTTGGAAGGTCCAAGCAAAATAGATGGTTGTATACTGTGTGTTAACCCGAAGCTGGAATGTGGCTAGTGGGAAAGTGACCTTTATCTTCCTCTCCACCCAGTCCATACTCCTAGAGGGAAAGTAACGTTCTCGCCTAGTTCAGCTATTAAGGAAAAAGCTTATTTTCGAACTCAACCCTTACTAAAAATAGGCTTTATCACCGAAGTGGGGGATCCATACACCATACTTAATATTTCCCAATGTTAGAAGGACCTCCTTTAGGCGGACTCACGTTAGAATAGGCTTTGGTGAAGTAGGTAGGATCCTTTCAGACAAGACTCGAGTTAGGCAACAGGACCCTAATGCAGGGTCTTCAGTAAGGCATGTTTTTTGTGAAACAGTTCATGACACTGGGCAGTCATTATTATTAATGATATAACAACAAGCTTACCTCCGACAGTCTAGGCGCACACCACCCCATTGTGAAAGTTGTTGATTTTTGCACCGAAAGAATGCATGCACCAGCCAAATAGCAAGAAACATGAGGTAAGGATATCAATAATTGAATAATGATAAATGGAAGCTCATACCAATTAATCTTACTTGTTGATTGTAAAGTTTTGTAGATGTTCTATGCTAAGAGCAATTTCACTTTTCTCACAGCAATCATACAAGTAGTTAAGCAAAATGCAGATAGAACATATAAGCAGATCTTACAGAAGACAAATCAGAAACAGAAAAATGTGTGTGTTCGTTTCGGCGGTCAACAGGATGCTTCAACCAGCAAAGTCTCCTTTGGTCAGCCAGCCCAGCATGTGTCACAACAACCTTCCAATCTGTAGATGAGTCAACCCAAGTCAACTCTGCAAAAGTCAATGCTGTCCTGAAAAGTCAACGCAGGGGCAGCAAGCTAAAAGTCAACGCAGCAGCAAAACGGTCAACCCTTTGACCTCGATTTTTGTGCCAGGTAGTACAGCCTTCATAAATCGAACCTTCCACCAAATTTCAGCTTGTTTGGACCAAGCGTTGACCAAAGTCAACGCTGGTCAAAGTTTCTGCGAAACCCTAGCAGCAGCAAATCCGTACTTCAGCTTAGCCGTACAGGTTGTCCTCTTCGTCCTTCACACGTGTGGCTGAAACTCGTCCTTCTTGGTAGCTCGTACTCTAAGATGAGAGAGGAATATGTGAGTTGTGATGATGATCAAAATCTCTCCAACTTTTCCTGTATATATATCCATCATGAGGGTGTGTGACACATCTGTTGGGCATGCGAGCCTACATTACAAAACTGGCCGACCTTGCACATATAATTTATTAAAAATAATAAATTCAAAATATAAGTTATGCTCATCGGATTAAGACATATTTTATATGGATTTTACACCTCTCAGAAAGAGGAATCCAACAAAAATATTAGCCTCTTAATCTGAGCATCTTAATATGGAGTTTGGACCTAGTTGTCCAAATTTAACACTCCCTCTCAACTAGGGAGAACTCCATCCATTAGTGCAATCAACATCGTGCGTCATCCCGCCGAAACTTGCTTTGCTGGCTTCTTTATTTCAGAACAGAAGTGGGTCAGTCACAAAGACATCATCCCCCGTCTGACATAATCAGTCCAGAGGTCCCAGACCTCACAAATCTTGATCCCAGATCAAGTGGTTGGACCGTGCCATCCTAGATAGAGAGTACGGCAATCTCTGATGCGTCCATCTGTCTTTGCTAATAGTCTCTAACTTTTCCACACCTCATTGGCCAAATGAGAGGTACTTCCCATGAGCCCTGAACTCAATGGGTAGGATGCATACGGGGCACAGAAAATGAGAGGTGAACCAACTCAAAATCACAACGGTGAGGTCCAAGCACACCACCAAGGTTGGCAAGCCTAGCCTTGTGGTTGCCCATAGCTCCAAGAAGCTCTCCCCAAAGCCCCCCAGAGCTCCCAGAGCTCATCGTCCAACAGGACCCACATCATAGGGTCTTTCCATGACACCAAGACTCTCACGGAAGGTTAGGAACTTGACCTTCCCGAGGGGCTTAGTGAGAATATCCGCGACCTGCTCATCAGTTCCTATATGATCGAGCCTTACGGCGCCTCGCTGTACCATATCCCGGATAAAGTGGTACCTGATATCAATATGCTTGGATCGGTCGTGGAACACAGGATTCTCAGTCATACGAATCCCACTCTGATTATCACAGAGTATCACAGTGGTATCTAGCACATGTCCAAGCAGCTCACTAAAGAGCTTTCGCAACCAAACTGCTTCACAACAGGCCATACTAGCAGCAATGTATTCGGCCTCCGCGGTGCTCAAAGCCACCGACTTCTGCTTCCTGCTCATCCATGAGATCGAAGCAGAACCAAGATTGAAGCAGCATCCAGCTGTGCTTTTACGATCCACCACACTGCCAGCCCAATCGGCATCAGTATATCCACGGAGTATCACACTCCCGGCAGTGTATCTCAGCCCATGGTTTATCGTGCCCCGAAGATATCTTAAAAGATTCTTGGCACCAACCCAGTGAAAATGATGAGGCTCAACCATCTGTTGACTCAAAGTGTTCACTGCAAAACATGTGTCCGGACGGGTGTTCACTAAGAACATCAAAGCTCCTATGAGTTGACGATACTCAGTAGGATTGGCCAAGATAGGCCCAGCAGCGCTGCCACTCAACTTCTTAAAGTTGAGTTCCATCGATGTCGACACGGACTTACAGTCCACCATCCCAAATCTTTCCAGAAGCTTCACAATATATTTTCCTTGAGAAAGGAAAATCTCTCCAGGTCTCTGCCAGACCTCCAGGCCTAGGAAATAGTGCATCAGTCCTAGGTCCTTCATCTCGAATTCAGCAACAAGCTCCCTCTTACATTGATGAATGAGAGGGTCATCACCAGTCAGGAAGAGGTCATCCACATATAGTACTAGAATGAGAGGCTTCTCTTTCACAACCTTGAAGTATAGGTTCGGATCAGCATTACTTCGAGTGAAGCCCAGCTTCATCAAGTAACTATCAATCCTTTCGTACCAAGCTCTGGGTGCTTGCTTTAACCCATAGAGGGCTTTCTTCAACCTGCAGACATAAGTGTCTCGATCTTGAACTTCAAATCCCAGAGGTTGTTCTACATACACCTCTTCCTTTATTGCACCATGCAGAAAAGCGGTCTTGACATCCATCTGATGAAGACTCCATCCTTGTGTAGCAGCGAGGGCTATGATTGATCGGATGGTGGTATATCGTGCCACAGGTGCAAATATATCGTCATAGTCAATTCCTTCCTTTTGAGAGAAGCCACGGGCAACAAACCTTGCCTTAAACTTTTTAGCACTCCCATCAGATCCATGTTTGATTTTGTAGAGCCATTTCGCAGTGACAACAGATTTGTCCTTCGGTCTCGGGACCACATCCCAGACATCATTCTTCATAATAGACTCATATTCTTCATGCATAGCATCCTTCCAGACTTGATGCTTGATGGCTTCCTCAAAAGATCCAGGTTCAGATTGTACAATAGTACTCATGGCAGCTAGATACCCTTGGTATCTACACGGCTTCTTGCTTTCTCGGAATGTCCCCCTTGGGGCAGCATGACCCTCAGCATCTTCGAGGGTGTCCCTGAGCCATGATGGTCTCTTTCCTAGTGAAGGGGGGTGGATCAATAGGGTCCATTGGCCCTTCAATATCAGGCATAGTCTCATCCTGGGGTTCTTCCAGATTTCCAGGTCTTTCTTCATGATTTTCTTCATATCTAGGAAGATCTACTACTTTCTTCAGGGAAGCATCTTCGTCAAAAGTGACATCATGGCTTATCTCTACTTCCCTTTGACCAGGTACATAGACTCTATATGCCTTAGAAGTCTCACTATAGCCCACAAACATTCCTTTCTTCCCAGTAGCATCCAGCTTACTTCTCTTTTCTTTCGGCACATGAAAATAGACAGGACATCCAAAAATTCTAAAATGTGAGACATCGGGTTTCTTACCAGAGAAAACCTCTTCGGGAGTTTTGGAGTCCAAAGCGGAATGAGGGCATCGTTTTTGAATGTACACAGCAGTATTTGCAGCTTCTCCCCACAGAAACTTCGGTAGACCCTGGTCACATAGCATGGCACGGGCAGCTTCCACAATAGTCCTATTCTTGCGTTCAGCAACACCATTCTGCTCAGGAGTATATGCGGTGGTAGTCTCCCTCTTAATGCCAGCTTCTCTGCAAAAGTCTTTGAACTCATTTGACTCATATTCAGTGCCATTGTCGGTCCTCAAAATCTTGATCTTCTTTCCGGTCATATTTTCCACCAAGGCTTTGAATGTACGGAACCACATGAAAGCCTCATCCTTCTTCTTCAAGAAATATATCCAGGTTTTGCGAGAGAAGTCATCAATAAATGTCATATAGTAAGAACATCCCCCCAGGGATGTTACAGGCAACATACCAGAAAGATCAGAATGAACCAGTTGCAATATCTCGGATGTCTTTGTGACACTTGAGGGGAAAGGTCCCCTTGTATGTTTTCCTTCAGCACAGCCCTTACATACACCTTCATGATTATTTCCAAAATCAGGCATTCCTGTCACCACCTTCCTTGCTTCGGGAAGGGCTTTGTAATGAAGGTGTCCAAATCTTCGGTGCCATAGTTCGGTTTGTCGGATAGTATCACAAGTCATAGCTCCCAACGGACTCCCTCCAACCTGATAGAGTGTACCAACCCTAAAACCAATTGAGATAGCTTCCTTGAAGCTCTTCTTCCACATGAGCACCTTTCCATTAGAGAAAGTTACATTGAATCCTTTGTCTTCCATGGCAGATACAGACACAAGGTTCTTCTTCAATTTGGGTACATAGAGTACATCTTGCAAACGGAGGACTTGTCCTTGGGACAAGTGGAGGGTCACAGTCCCTGTCCCTTTCACAGGATAAGTGGCATTATCCCCAAGGATAATTTCTAGATTAGTATCCCTTTCAACCATGTCGGAAAGTGCTTCCTTGAATCCGGTGATGTGTCTTGAGGCACCACTATCGATTAGCCAGACATCCATAGTGTCGGGCGGAGATGCAGCTGAGAGAGCAGATACCAGAATGTACTCATTTCTTTTATCAACAACATTAGACTCCTCATACCTGGTATTTCTGGACCTCTTAGAAGGTTGATTGTTTCCTCCAAAGTGAGCCTTCCTCTTTCTTTTGGATTTGTCATTTCTTCGATTCCCATTTCTTCGGTTGTTGTTGTTATCGTCACTATCGGGAGAATCCTTCTTGAAGGGGCATTCTCTAGCATAGTGTCCAGGCCTATGGCAGGTGAAACATTTACCCTTCTTCTCTTGAGTCTTTGTCCTTCTTTGTCCTTAGAACCACCAGAGTTCTTCTTTCGGGAATGAGCACCATAGGCAGCATTTCTTTCATTATCAAATTCCTTCATCCTTGTTTCTTCTTGCATACATCTTGACAGAAGCTCATCAAAGTTAGGAATGGTATTATTGTTGAGAATAGTAGTTGTGAATACTTGCCATTCATATGGAAGTCCTCCAAGTGCGGTGAGAACCATCTCACGATCGGCTATTATCTCCCCAATAGCTAGCAGATTGTTCCTGGTTTCGGTCAACTTCAGAAAGAAAGTTTGAACAGACTCATCTCGGCCCTTCTTCATATTCTTCAACTTGTTCTTGAGGGATAGCACTTGGTTCACATTGTTTACTTGAAACATAAGTATCAATTTGTCATACATCTCCTTGGATGTGCCTAGTTCAGATATGTAGGCAACCAGACTCTTATTTATGGATTCCCTGATCAGCAGCTTTGCTTTGATTTCTCCCTTCTTATACTTGTTTTTAACAGCAGCAGAGGCATTGGATGGAGGTTCTTGAATCCTTCCTGTCACATGATCCAGGAGATCATGATCTTCTAATTTGAGATCTAATATCATCTTCCAGGGATGGAAGTCATCACTTCCAGTCAGCTTGTCATTCTCCTTGAATTCAAGACTAGTGGAACCCATTTCCTTTGATGATGATTGCTATAGATTGAGTTTGTCTTCACCTCAGCTCCGATACCATGTAAAGTTTTGTAGATGTTCTATGCTAGTAGCAATTTCACTTTTCTTTCTGCAATCATACAAGTAGTTAAGCAAAATGCAGATAGAACATATAAGTAGATCTTACAGAAGACAAATCAGAAACAAGAAAAATGTGTATGTTCGTTTCGGCGGTCAACAGGATGCTTCAACCAGCAAAGTCTCCTTTGGTCAGCCAGCCTAGCATGTGTCACAACAACCCTTCAATCTGTAGATGAGTCAACCCAAGTCAACTCTGCAAAAGTCAACGATGTCCTGAAAATTCAACGCAGGGGCAGCAAGCTAAAAGTCAACGCAGCAGCAAAACGGTCAACCCTTTGACCTCGATTTTTGTGCCAGGTAGTACGGCCTTCATAAATCGAACCTTCCACCAAATTTCAGCTTGTTTGGACCAAGCGTTGACCAAAGTCAACGCTGGTCAAAGTTTCTGCGAAACCCTAGCAGCAGCAAATACGTACTTCAGCTTAGCCGTACAGTTTGTCCTCTTCGTCCTTCACACGTGTGGCTGAAACTCGTCCTTCTTGGTAGCTCGTACTCTAAGATGAGAGAGGAATATGTGAGTTGTGATGATGATGAAAATCTCTCCAACTTTTCTTGTATATATATCCATCATGAGGGTGTGTGACACATCTGTTGGGCATGCGAGCCTACATTACAAAACTGGCCGACCTTGCACATATAATTTATTAAAAATAATAAATTCAAAATATAAGTTCTTCTCATCGGATTAAGACATATTTTATATGGATTTTACACCTCTCAGAAAGAGGAATCCAACAAAAATATTAGCCTCTTAATCTGAGCATCTTAATATGGAGTTTGGACCTAGTTGTCCAAATTTAACATTGATTAAACAGAACAAGTGTGTGTTGGTTTAGTTTTTCTTGATCATCTATTTCAATATTGTTGAATTGTATTCATGCCTTCATAATTGTGTTCATGCCGATAGTATTAAATTATTCCAGTTCAACCATATGTCCTCCATTTAAAATCAAATATATATTATGTAACTTCTATGTAATATTTTTTAAACTTAGAATTTAATCTTTTTTATCATGGCATTGTTGAAATTTCCAGAAATAGACAATATGTATACTCAAATATATTCATCTTTTAAAAATTGTGATAATCAATGTGATTTGGATTCCATTTGTTGCCCATTTTCACTTAGCCATAATTAATCTTTCCATTTGTGGAGGTGTGAACCATTTTTCAGACTATAGTGATGTTCTAATAAGGGTTTATACATGGGTAAAACAAAAATTTAAATGATAGTACATACCTAAAAGAATTTTTTTTTTTTAGATGCTCTATGCTCCACATGATTCAAAAGCTTCAAAGTAAGTTGCTACAGGGACTGAAGAATTTGATTTCACTGAGTCCATGTTGGATGCACGAGTATGGGAGTAACTTAGCACTTCCTTATCCGAGAATACATCCTCTACGATAATATATCCTCTACAGTAAGCAGAGGTCAAGATAGAAGAAGGTTTTGGCTTGTGGAAAACTAATTAGGAAGCATTTAGGAAGCATTCATGACCTTCACAACAAGCAACAATGAGCAATACAAAGAGATATACCATCACAACCAAAATATCCATAGCCTACAACAACAAAAATAAATGAGGCAGTATAAGTCAAGAAATGGTAGTAGATGCAGATGGAAAGTGATGCTAGTAGATGAAGACAATCAAGTGGTGACAGTACATGCACATAGCCACAATTTTGTCTTGACTAGTGTTAAGTGGTACCAATGCATCAGTTTTGTCTTGACGGGTGGTCAAGCAGTGCCAGTGCATGCAGATATTTAGTTCGAATTTGTTATTTTTCCTCATTCGCATTAATGCCTTGACCTAATGCTACCATTATTACTAGTTTCGTCACTATTTAGAGAAGCCACATCAATGTAGAATGATCCATTCATCAATGCCTCGGAGCACCAAGACTGCTATGAGTGAAATTCTAAGAGCATGGATGGCATTGATCAAAATTTATGAGTGGCATTCCAGGACAAATTTAGAACATGAATACCTAATAAACATGGAATTAGGTTTGAGCCCTAAGTTTCACTAGCTCCAAACATAAAATCCACTTCAGGAGTGTCTTGCTCTTCTACTTTGTTGCTAGGAACAACTTACATATATGATTTTTCATTTCTCTTAACACAACAAGATGCAAACATTTGGCATATTACAATAATTGTGTGCAGAAGTATGGCATGTCAGCATAATTGGCTGCAAAAGCTTTGGATACCTAGGAAAGGAAAGACATTTTCCATGTTAATGCACTTGAAATTATTTTCATATATCCAGGTTTTTGCAGATGGATATATTAAAAACAATAACATGGAAAATGTGTTACATTCTTGGAAGCTTTGGGTGCTGGGAAATTTTTCCTCTGATAGTGTAAAATAATTTTGCTATGATGAGTTGCTACATTATTCTTATGAGGAAAATTTACTTTAATAACTCCAGCTCAGGGATTCACCATATAACTTGGTACATTATGATTAAGCAATTAACTAAACATAACCAACTGTAGAACTTGCAAGTTAATTCCCACTGACTATTATGTTGGGAAAAATTCAGATTGCATAACATAACAGACAACTGATTCAAAAAGTTATTGAAATTTAGATGGGCATCTATCCAGGCCACTTCAAAACGGTATTTGAACCGACATTCAAAAAGAAACAAAATTGGGTTCTTGCATACTTACTTGTTCCAGAGGGATTCTCCCGTCGGCATGGGAATTGGGCTCTTTGGCAGGAATTGATGAAACGAAATCTAGTAGTGGTCCTGATGGAACTGCTCCATTTTGTGCCTGATCCCTGCCATAGCTTTCCGTTATGAATCCACTGGAAAATGGTGTGCCTTTTTCTGGAGATTCTTTTTCCTGCATTTCCCGAGATTCTTTTTCCTACATTTGAATCAAGAAATAAGAAAGGTTGGAACTGGATATAAACAAAATCTCCACTTCGAGGAAATCCGCCTTTATTATAATTTTGTGCCAATCGAATCCTCCTACCTCTTCATCCATGGTTTGTGGATTTTTGTTTAGGGAAAATGGGGGTCGTCCTGCCTCTAAATTTGGCTGAAGAAGCTCCAAGGCAGTTCTGGACTGTGGCTGTCACTGAGGAAAATATGGAGAAAAATTTGACAGTAAGGGACTCCAGGAATTTGCTGCAGTGTGCTCTCTTCTTTGTGTTTGTATATTTCCTTCCCGCTCAGTGTGCCCTCTTCTTTGTGTTTGTAAATTTTCTTCCCGCGCATTGTGCTCTTTCATGTGTGCTGGAATTGACTTCCCGCACATTGTACTCTTTGATGTGGGTTGTAATTGAGTCGGTGTACAAATTTGTAAAGAAAGCACCTTTTGGGAAGTTGAGTGTAAAAGCTGTGTTTTATTGGTACATTAATATTTTCGGTTTAAATATTTAGTTTATATTTTTAAACATATAATTTAATTTTTCATTGTAAAAAAAATTATATATAAAAGGATAAATATTTCTAAATTTATAGTTGTGATAAATTAATAAGTTAAAATAATGGTAAGTATCTTGGGTTTAAATATTTAATTTATATTTTTAAATATATAATTTAATTTTTTATTGTAAAAAAAATTATATATAAAAAAGATAAGTATTTCTAAATTTATAATTGTGATGAATTAATAAGTTAAAATAATGGTAGGTATCTTGGGTTTAAATATTTAGTTTATATTTTTAAATATATAATTTAATTTTTTATTGTAAAAAAAAATTATATATAAAAAAGACAAGTATTTTTAAATTTATAATTGTGATGAATTAATAAGTTAAAATAATGATAGGTATCTTGGGTTTAAATATTTAGTTTATATTTTTAAATATATAATTTAATTTTTTATTGTAAAAAAAAATTATATATAAAAAAGACAAGTATTTTTAAATTTATAATTGTGATGAATTAATAAGTTAAAATAATGATAGTTTGAATTGTGATTTAATGTGGGTGTGTATAGCACATTTAAAAGAAAGTAATATTTATTTATAACTTTCTTGGTGTCATAAAGATGACAAATTCTTTCAACCCATAATATTTTAGAAGTTGTCCAATGCTTTATTAGTCTCTACCAAGGGAGGGCTCTAGTAATCAATTTGTTTGTTGACAACTATTAGTTTAGTATTGACTTGTAATGTTCAACTTTGAAAAATAAATATTTATTTTTCAATATTATTAGGAAAATTTTCAAACATTTGATTGGACGGTAATTTGGCCTTATTACAACATTTAGAGAAGATAATGTCATGTGGGTTCACTCACATATTTTATGCCATAATTTATGGATATGGTTGTAATATAATGTGTTACTTTTAGATAATTTTGTAGTGATTTTTCAAACTTAAGTTTTGAAGGAAGTATATAACATATTTACCATCCTTTACTTCCCATCATTTAAACAATTCTATGCATAAAAAATGGATAGGAATAAGATGTAACTAAACATATTTACTAAGACTTATCAACACTTGTGTAGGGGTAAAATTGTAAATGTGTAGACTTACTAGTGGTTTCTACCCACCAAAATTTATGCAAGTCCATGTGTTTGAGGAGCATGTAGAGCAGATGGAAACATTGGACCAAATGCACTATTTACAATGCCAAGTCCGAAAGAGACTGGTAGTGGTTTGGCGAGGCCAAAATCAACTCACTCATGAGAAAGTAAAAAAGATGGACACTTGGTTGGTCCAATTTGAAGGGCAGATTCAATGTGACTTTTGTCCTCCACTACCTCTAGGAACAACCCCGGACAAACCTGCATCCATCATGTCGTATGACTAGTATTCTATCTGGTGTTTTTATGTTTTATCTTTGTTTTGGTGCCTTTGGCCCAACCGTTTATGGAGAATTTCCCTAGTCTCTCTTTTGTAATTTTGTCATCTGGTGCAAATTTTGGTCAGCAAACTTGGTCGGGGTGAGACCACCTGTTTTTTAAGATGCATTATGTACTTTTTTTTTTCCTACATGAATAGAACATTGAATTACAAAAAACCAAAGGTTCATACAACATTAAAAAAATAAAATAAGGTTCATGCCTAAATTAATAAAGGTTCATACTAATTATTTACTAAATAGGTCTATAAATATAAATATATATATTAGGTTTATCTATTTAGTATTTATCTAATGCAAATATCATGATTTAATACTAGATTTAAATGAGCTCACACTTTTAACGTAAATCAATGAAGATTAAAAATTAAACTAATTTATGGCCAAATATTACATATAAATATAAATATTAATTTGGCTATATAAATAGTATCTTTACTAAAATTATAATGAAGGCATTAGTGTAAAGTAGATAGATGATACATGCAATTATGTTAATTTTAAATGAATCCATTTGTAGTGTTAAACTTTAGAGACAAAAGGGTATTCATAATTTTAACACTGTAAATTCAGAGACCTCTTTGTCTCTAAATTTCAACACTGCAAATGGATTCAGAGACCCCTGTAGTGAAATGTAACACTTCAGTATCAAAATTGCAATTTTCTATTTATAGAGTGACACAACTATAAATTACTCACATTAATTACTAATTCACATACTTGTTGTACTTGTTATTTGGTCATGTTTTTATTCTTGGACTATAATAGTCATTTACATTAATCATTATTACTTTTGTCACTTATTATCTAGTCATATATTTTAATCCTAGACTAAATTAGTCATTTAAGTTAGTCACTTTTAGTTTAGTCACTTATTATCTAGTCATATATTTTATCCCTAAACTAAATTATTCATTTAAGTTAGTCTTTTTTAGTTTAGTCATTTATTATCTAGTCGTATATTTTATTCCTAGACTAAATTAGTCATTTAAGTTAGTCATTTTTAGTTCAGTCACTTAAAATTGCTCAAATTTAGTAGTAATTCACTTGAAATAATTGTGGTGACTAACTTTTTTAGTCACCTAGTCATTAATCTCATCATTTTTTACTAGTGTAAGGTTATTTTTCCTACCCCTATTTATTCATTTGTTTCTCAAAATGTACAAAACTCAGTTGTAACTGAGTTTTATTGTCACTATGCATACAACTTTCAAACATGCGTGTAGATGCCCAACATGAAAATTCTTTAATCTTGGAAATTCCCAATGATTTCCTTCTAACTTCTTTGGATGTCGATCACATGATGGTGAGGACTCCATCACTCCTCTGCTTTTCATACCACTTCATACTGCTACTGAATGAAGGAAATCGAGAGGTTTATACCTCTAATATTTGTCTTGGTTACCTTTCCATTAATGAATTCCATCTACCCAATTTGTGTCTATCACCTATCCCAGCCTTTTCCATACATGAGCAATCCCCACCTTGCATTGGATTTATTAATTTCATCTTTGTAAGAGAGTTGTTTCACATTTCCAGAAATTCCATCATTAAGGAGGCGAAGGGGAACTTAAGGCCCTTCACTTCCTTAATCACATTGTTAATCTTAATAAGCACAAGGCCCGATTCTCTGACAATGACTTGGTTGGCTAGCCAATCCACCAACTTATTATGTGAATTCCTTGTGTGTGAGAACTTAGAACCTAGAAGGAAACCTTTATTCATTGTAAAGCCCTCAGAATCTAGCATACATTACCATTAGTGAACCAGTTATTTACTTTGTCTATCTTGTTCAAGATGTTAATTAGAAATTTGGAGTCTATCTTATTCTTCAATCCTTTGGAATCCTTATGATTTGATTAGGGTTATACCCTCAACTGAGGAGGCTTCTACCTCTGCTAAGGCTCCTTATTTCCTTGTTTGACTTCCCATAATTTTTTTTCCCTGTAACAAAACATCTCACCCTCCAGCATGTAGAAAGGGTAAGATATTCTTCAGGGCTCAAGAATATTCAACAAGAAGGATTGAAGCCATTGCAAAAATACACTTGATATGAGATTATCATATCACCTGTGGGAATTGAACCTGGGCGGGGAGGATAAAAATCATTCCTCCTAACCACCCAAAATAAACCCAATTTGCATTTGAATTCCTGTAATATGAATTTTGTAATACATTTCTATAGTTTCTTGATAACCTCTGATTTCCATGTTGTGCTGGTCATTTTCAAATTAGCTCCTAAATTCATTATTTCAAAGGGGAAATAGTTATAAACATTTCAGTCCATGATTCCCATACCTATTTTGCAAAAAAACATTGTTTCGGGATGTAATCATAGATTTCTTCATCCCTTTAACATCCAGTAGACCTGGTTGGGCACTGTACACTTCTTCTCTTCAAATTTTCTTGCGTAATTTTTTTTCCCTTTCAGTGTTATCCACTGAAATGCTGCAAATTTGGGCCATATTCCTGGGTTCCATATTTTCTTCTAGGCTTTAATCTAAGAATGTGCTTCTCTTCTAATAAAACCATGCCATATCCTTCTTTAGGTAAGTAGCATCCTCTTGATGTGGGATTTCAACACAAGCCATCTTATTCACTTTGGAATTTAGTGAATCTAAATCATAGAGCCTCCTTGATTTCCTTTGTCTCATCAGTTGAGAGTCAAGACATTTGTTGGTCATGTTAAAGGATTTTTCCATTTGATTTTAGTGATAGAAACCAAATATTTTGTTGGGACTGATCCAATAATCCTTTGTTTTGGTTCACCCCAAATTGACCTGATTCCGTCCAGAGCTTGGATGCTTCTGAGCGGCTGGTGTCCAACCCATGCATACTCCCACAAGTATTCCTTTTCTCCATGTTGAACATCTTGGGAAATCCAACTTTTTTTTAAACTTTTTTGGATCATATTATTCCTTACGCTTAATCCTTTTAAGGAAATCATCATTTCAGGACTCCCACAAGGTAGAAAAGTTCCCTATTCCCCATGTATCTTTTTTCCCTAAAATTGTGACACAAAGACCTTTTTTTGTCATAGTTGAAGCATGTTTACCTGTCTTCTTACCCTTGCTTCTCATTCCAATCTAGGCTTAATTATTTGTTTCCAACCTATCAAGGGCCACTTTTTCTCCTTTAATTCCTCTTGTCATGAGAAAGTTTTATTAACTTTATCCCCCTCCAAGAGAATTGATCTTAAGGTCAACAGATTGGACTTTTAGAATATGGACACAGTTGATAACTATTAGATAAGGTTAATTTGTTTGCCAGAGAGAAACACATGGAGCTTTGTGTATCAGTCTTATTATCCCTGCTTCTCATTCCAATTTAGGCATAACTATTTGTTTTCAACCTATCATATGGAATTTTTATTAACTTTATCCCTCTCCAAGAGAACTAATCTCAGGGTCAGCAAATTGGACTTTTAGAAGATGGGGATAGTGGATAAGTTAACTATTGGATAAAATATGAAGGGTGGTGTGACAAGTGTATCAACCACATAGTATTATGAAAGAACTCTTCAACCACCATCCAACTTCCAATATGAATGAAAAAAGGTCCCCCCCTTATGGATTAATTTCCCATGTTTACCTACAGCTCCATATGATTCCTTTTTTGAGGGACACGATACTTTAATCTTTCTTAGATTTCAGTTCCTAAACGTACTTGTATTTGGAGGCCAAAGGTGGATTAGATTAGATTTTAGAGGTGATGATGGTCATTCCTAGGGCGTTTTTATTGCAAGACTCAAGTATAGACATGTTAGATTGACTAAGAAGATAGAAAAGCTCATATGGTCAAAGAACCCTTCTTGGGTTTATATCCCAAAAGCTACATATATCGCTATTAGTTTATATAGGGAGAAGAGGAATCATGTGTGGTGGAGGAGAGTTTGGATATTTAAATATTCCTCAAAGGCTTGAATTTTATGTGCTTTGAACTAAAAAAAAAGACTTGACTTGGTATAATCGTCTGAGAAGGAATAGAGCAAGACTCAATAGGTGCAGTTTATGCAAGGTATGTGAAAATACCAATAAACATCTTGTCATGGACTACAACTACACTATGCAAGTTTAGAGGGAGATTGAACATTTGACTAGTTTGAAAAATCTCTGAATTGGTGGCACAGTTGAAAATGGTCTAAGAGGTCGGTGTCATAACTCTTCAGTGAAGGATTACAAAGCACTTCCCTAGATCCTAGCTTGGGTATTTAGCAAGCTGTGAATGTAAACTTATTTAAAGATAGGAAAATTATTCCTATTCAATGTTCTTTTCATATTTGATGTGGTCTCAATTCTTTAGAAGAGTTTTCCTCAGATGAGAGAACCTAAGACTCCTAGGAAAATTGTTGTAGAATTGGGTAACGATGGTGCATGGGCATATTTAGATGATTACCCTTAGTTATATACAGTAGGTAGAAGTGTTCTATATAGTGAATCTCATAGCATTAAATTTAGAGTTGGATTGGGGCATCGAACCAATTATCATGTTCTCTAATGGCTCTAAAACTTATCAAAAATAAAAATAGGGCGTGGACTAGTTGTGGTCCACGCAGTGATGCTATAGTCCTGGGTTCCCATTGCTATTACATTATATAGTGATGAATCCTTTGAAACCAACTTCATTTCACAATTAGGAGTAAATTATTTACTATACAGATATCAATATAGCAATGAATGAGAGCAGAGTAGAAAGACAAATAAATTACAATCAAAGAGATAACAGATTTTTGTAGGTTACCTACTGCAGCAATGGATAAAATTCATAATCTAACAGAGGCATACGAGATATTGAGACCATAAGTAGCCAAGGAAGTAGCCAATTCATCCCTTAATAATACACCCTAAAAATGTGTGCAAAATGGTCAACTTGGCCATTGTAAGTTACAACAAGCTCTAGCAAATGGAGTGACCTTAAATAATGTGCTAAGGTGCTAGCTAGGGGAGCACTCCTTTGATCTAGGTGATTCATCACTTATCATAATTTCAAACCAATTACAAGCTCAAAATAGCAAAGACAGTTAAGGCTCTTTCTCATATGACCCAACTATCTCTCCATACTCTCACCCATATCAGTATTAGTAAGTCAACATGCCCCCAATAGATCAGGGTGAGCTAGTTCATACTCTCCAAGGAAGTAGCCAATTCATCCCTTAAGAATACACCCTAAAAATGTGTGCAGTATTTTCAACTTGGCCATTGTAAGTTACAAATGGAGTGACCTTAAATAATGTGCTAAGGTGCCAACTAGGGCAGCACTCCTTCGATCTAGGTGATTCATCACTCATCATAGATGCAAACCAATTACAATCTCAAAATTGAAAAGGAAGTTAAGGCTCTTTCTCCAATGACCCAAATATCTCTCCAAGAATAGGAAACAATGGTTAAGGGCACAATAAATAAACTTAGGTTACTATAACTACCCCCCCCCCCATAAATGAATCAACCACAAAATACAAAATACAAAATAAAATAATTACATTTGTTAGGAAATGAAGCAACCTAGGATTGCGTGCCAAGTGGAATCCCCTTTAAAACATAACTCTTGACCATGGCAAGGAGTTGCACCCTAAACAATCAGGCCTGACGTCTTTTAGGCCATAAAACGATTCTCTAGAATAGATCCCTCTTTGTACAAACAAAGCAGATGAAGCTGAACACAAGGAATAAGATGGTACTGGTTGTTTTTTTTCTTTTTACACTTAACTCTTTCTTAATTTGATGAGTATCACATTGGAGAAGGGGATATACGAAATAATGAAAATGGATTCCATTTTCTGTTCTAGAATATAAATAGTCTTATGCCAAATAGGCCTCAAAACCTTGCATCAGATCACCAGCTAAGACTACCCATCATATAGCATAATAGCTCTAGAGGGAAATTTTCCTATCATGAATAAACCACACCATGAGGAAGTAATTATGTGTTGTTTTATATTCATAGGAGTATATATTGTGTTTTTTTGTAAAAATATATGTATCATGTTTTGCTGTAAAAAGTGTTTGCTGAGAGATAGTCAGGGTCACTATCATCGTATGTTTCCTTGACACTTAAATTCCAACCATAAAATGTTTGTTCTTTGGAAATTTCAAAATCTACCATGGTTGCTCTCATAAGATGGTTTAACAATATATTGGCAGAATTAATGCTACGATGAAAAAATGGTGGTACAACCCCATAAAATGGTAAAATTCTCAATTTCAGCTAATCAATTGCTACATGCTACCCAAAAAAACTTGAATTTGGACCCATTTTAGGAGTCATTCAGACCTGTAGATACAATTATCTAGCATGATAGAAAGAAGTCTCAGAGTGCATGCTTCGCTGCTCCAACAAAGGCATTACGTCAATCCCTACAAGAAGTCATTTTCTCATGTTCATCTTCCATATTTGATGCCATTAAAAGCCTCTGAAAATCCTCAGCCTCAGCTTCACCTCCAAATTTCCTATCCTAATCACTGCACTGCTGGAATGAATGCCCCAAAATGAAAATGCATTTTGAGGAGTAACAAGAGGCTTCCCTTAACTCTTACCCCGTTCCACAACACCATATGACACTACACCATGTCCCTATCCTTGACCTCTGCCCCATGAAAGGTTGGTTTGACAAAGAGGGGAAACTCCATAGACATCTTGATTTTTCTATTTTTCATGATCAGTCCATTCCTCACAGCTTGAAAGCCTCCACCACCCACTAAGTGTTATTTTTCTTATATACAGTGCTCTCATGAGCCAAAAAAGGATAAAATTCAGTTCACCCTTAATTATGAGTGACAATTTAATATAATTTTAGTTATATGACCATTATTCATTTAATTCAATCTTTATTTTTCAATTTTTTTCTTAAAATCCCATAAAAGTTTTTTTTCAAAAGCTTAACAAATACTTATTCAAAAACAATTTTAAATATAGTTAAAAAAAGCAAATACTTACTATTAATAAGAAGCCAATATAGAATTAACTTTAACTTTCATAAAAGTGGAAATACTCCAAATTTATATTCCACACAAACATCAAAGAGGCCCTGCTTTTATTTAATTACTTTCATTTAGGGAATGAAAACTGCCAATAACAAAAGCAACACCACCGCTATTTTCCTTTATTTCTTTTATTACATTTCATCTTTGTAATCATGCGTATTCTGTGCTTTTATCAGAAACATGATAATTATCAGTAGAATTTAAACATAAATAAATACCAATGAACCACCTGGGTGGCAATGGACGAATGGCGTACACTCTCCGTTAAAGTAAGAATTCGCACCACAATTTTCTTTCAAAAAAGAAATCGCATATACTTTCACTTTAATGTTGGAATTCGCATAACCTTTGCCATCTGTGCAGAATGCCCCTAAATTGCAGAGTGCGGATGCCCCTCCTGTGCCGATGCCCCTCCTGCACGGCAAAGCCATGATTATTCTTTGCTTTGTCACTTAAAGTTAGAATTCGCATAAACTTCCACTTTAACACAATTTTCTTTCAAAAAAGAAATCGCATATACTTTCACTTTAATGTTGGAATTCGCATAACCTTTGCCATCTGTGCAGAATGCCCTATATTGCAGAGTGCGGATGCCCCTCCTGCACGGCAAAGCCATGATTATTCTTTGCTTTGTCGCTTAAAGTTAGAATTCGCATAAACTTCCACTTTAAAGTTAGAATTCGCATACACTTCACTTTAAAGTTAGAATTGGCATAAACTTTACCCATCTGAGGTGCAAAATGTGGAATGCCCTTCCTGTGCGGCAATGCATGAAATGCGGAATGCTATTTGAGTGATTGCTGATCCTTACATTTCCAGCGACACTCCATTCCTCTCCCTGCCCTCTCCCGCAGTTCCTGTATCTCTCCCTCCCTTCTGTTCTTCTCTGATCAGCCCACAAGAACGTTAAAGAAAGCCATGGCCAGAAGAAACGTTTTCAGTGTTGAGCCAGTCCTCGAACTGATGAAAGAAGTAATTGAGGAGGAGGAAGACCGTGGAATTCTGCAAGCTAATTTCATTCCTATGGATTATCTTGTCCATTATATTAGCATCGTTATCCTAGATGAACTGCCTGAAGCTGCCCGTGAGACCCTGAAGGTGTGGCTGCAACTGCTGCATAATTGCCTCACACGGGCAAAAAGCCTACTCCAGCGCTCCAATTCACGGCAGCAACGGTGTCTCGACTGTCTTAGCAACAACCCGCAGAGAGCGTCGAAACAAGTCATACATTGGAAGGTACATTTTGATTACCTCTTTCAAGCTCTTGAAAGTGACATTTCAGTATTTGTTAGAGGTCGCCAAGCTGTCATCGCTCCAGTTATGGCTCCAATCATCCCACTGATGAAAGACGTTATAGAGGAGGAGGACCAGCGTCGGATTCTACAAACTGATTTGAGGCCCCTCCACAATATTCTGCTCGACATAACCACCTTCTTCCAAGATCAAGATAAAGCGGCCCCGGAGCCCCTCAAGATTTGGTTGCAACTGCTGCATAATTCCCTTACAGAAGCAAAGAGCATACTCCAGCGCTACGGTCCATCACAACAACAACGACAACGGCGTTTCCACTGTCTCTGCATGGACAAGCCAGGGAGACCCCCTAAACAGCAAGTCAAGGAAAGGAAGGTATTTTTTAATTACCTCTTTCAAGGCCTTCAAACAAAGTTTTCAATGTTTGCTACTACTGCTCACCAGTTTGTCAACAGAAATCCGAATCCAGCTATGACCGCAGAAGAGTCACTACAACCGTTGTCTCAAGATGGGGCCTGGACATTGTTCAGAAGAATTGCTTTCAAGGACGACCCTGTTCCTACGGATATAGAGGAGTGTGCTCAGAATATTGTGGAAGAGTGTAAAGGTTTTCATTTGGCCATCACCTTAGTCGCCGCAGCAATGAGAGGGAAAACCAGAGTAGATGACTGGAAGACTTCGTTCTCTTCTATAAAATATGCAGATTCTTCTTCTCATCCAGATACTCTGCATCCATTATTAAGATGGAGCTATGATGCATTGCCCAATTCAGACATCAAGAATTGCTTCCTCTATTGTGCGATGTATCCCAAAGATGAGGAAATTATTGTGCAGGAATTAGTGCAAATGTGGATTGCAGAGGGGTTCTTCAGGAGCAAACAGGGAAACTATTTAATGGACATGGCCATAGGGCGAAGCTACGTTAATCTTCTTGTAGATCGGTGCTTCTTCCAAAATGCTGACTATGAGAAGGATATCATGTTGCTAGACTATCAACAATATATAAGAGTTCATGATGTTGTTCGTGAGATGGCAATATATATTGGCGAGGGGGAGGAGAATTGTTTATTCAAGGCAGGTCAACAGCTGCAAAATTTTCCAACGATTCAGAATGAGGATTGCAAAAGGATATCAATTAGCACAAATGATATTACAAATCTCCCCACAGAGTTGCAATGTCCAAAACTGGTGAGTCTCATGCTATCCATTGATGATTCAATTGAAGATATTCTAGCAGGATTTGTTGTCAGTCTGACGTCTCTGAAGGTTCTCCATCTGCGCAGCAGCACAATAAAGTCAATCCCGTCCTCAGTGGGACAACTAAAGCAGCTTGAGTTTCTCAGTTTACGAGGACTCCAAAATATCCAAGATCTGCCAGACGAGATATGCCATCTCTCTTCCCTTCAATTTTTGGATCTTCGGGATTGTAGCAAACTACAATCCTTGCCGTCTAGGCTTGGTGAGCTTAAAAATCTCAAGCATCTTAGTCTGTACCGCTGTTTGAGCTTAAAGGCGATTCCACATGAAATCTCCCAACTAACTTCATTAAGCACACTCGAAGCATGGGGAGTTGAATTAAGTGTGGAAGCAGAATCAGAAGCAAGCATTTGGAGATTGAAGGGTTTAAGAAATCTGACGATGCTGAGTATAAGGGTAAAGGTAGAACTGCAAGAGGGAGTAACATCAACAAGGAATGCGGAGGGCATAATGGGAACATGGTTGGACATGAGGCACTTAAACTTGGAATTTGATGGTGCCGATCTTCCTCAGGACATAAAGAACATGAGTAAGCTTCAGTTTTTTCTACTGATTTTCTACAAGGGGTCAAGTCTGCCGGAATACATTTGCAAATTCCAACATCTTGAAAGCATATGGTTGTGGGGCTGTCACAAGCTACGGGAGCTCTCTCCGTTGGAACGGGTGCCAAACCTGAAGGGGCTATCCTTGTTTATTTGCAATGGTTTGAAAGAGTTGGGAATAGGTAATTCCGGCGGATTTTTAATGTTAGAGAAATTGGTTCTTAGAGACTTAAATAATTTAGAAAGCATTCGAGGAGCATCCAATAATGGTGTATGGAATGAAAGTACACTGCCCAGACTGTGCATGTTGGTTATAAAAAACTGTCCAAAGTTGAAGAGTCTACCTGTGGGGACAGACAAGTTACCCAATTTGAAGACAATATTCGCCGAGAAAGACTGGTGGGATCAGATGATCTGGGAAGATGATCACATGAAAATGCACCTTGAAAATTTATTATGTAAAATATGAAACTGTAATTTTTATTATTTGTAAATCTATTTTTACTTTTTAAATCATTGTGATGCAGAAATGTCAAAACAACCATTTACAAATGGAAAAGTTTCCGCATAGAATTAAAGATATTGACAAGTATATTCTAAGCTTGATAGACTTGATAGACATACATACTTGAACAAAGTTTCATACAATCTTTTTATAAAGAATTTTTTAATTTTTTAAAAGTAACTTTTATATTTTGTTTTATTTGTTAGTGTAATTTTATATGTCTGGTGTAAAAGGTTAGTTTTATTATAACATAATTATAATTATATTTTAATTTATGAATTGTATTTTATTTCAAGTTAAGTGTATTTTAAAAGAATGGGAAACATTATTTCAATATTAATATAAAGTTAATTGTTTATAAAAACTGTTTGAACGAAGTTTCATAATTTTTATGCAATTGTTTAAAGAAAAATTTATATAATTTTATTTTTGTAAACAATTATTTTTTATATTATGTGTTATTTGTTAATATATATATATATATATATATATATATATATATATATATATATATATAATCTTATTATAATTAAATTTTATTTTATGAATGGTATTTTATTGGGATAGAAACATTATTTCATTAATAATATAAAATTAATTATTTATAAAAACTTTTTTATATATTAATCCATACGAAAGTGATATAAATATTTGTGGATTTTTATATTTTATTTAAATTGAATTTTTATATTATATAAAAAAAATAGTTTATAAAATGAAAAAAATTATATTTATATTATAAAATTTTATTATACAATTTATGATATAAACGTGATTTTTAAAGATTATTTTTAAACTTTCTTAAAGCTTAATTTTTAGATTATATTCAATTATTTTAGTATAATTTAAATTTTTTAAAAATTTTTTTAATTAGTTTAATCATATTAATTGAATGGTTAGTAATTATGGATAGATATCAATTTTATGATAAGTCAAATGATTTCTTTGTAATTTGAGTTGTTGCTACATATTCTACCTTTGGTGATAGAATCAACATGAACAAATTGGCTTGTGTGATTTCCAAGTAATATTTGTTGATCCAAGATTCATCAAATAACAAGAAGTAGAGACCCTATTTTCCCTTATTCTATCAAAATCAAAATTTGAATAATCACAGAATGAAAGTTCACACACAACTTTGGAATATTTGATGTCATATGTTTGAGAGACTTTCAAATACTTTAGCACTCACTTTGCTGCATTCCAATGACCTTCAGATGGTTGATGCATGAACCTAGAAAGTATCCCTACAACAAAATTTATGTCAAGATGAGTAGTGGTTATAAAAAATCAAACTTCCACAAAGTTGTGTGTACTTGGTTGGATCTTCAAAAGTACTTCCTTCAATAGAATTAAGCTTCAAATTTTCTCCATTAGATTAGAAACAGGGTTACAATCCTACATGTTACAATCCTACATTCCAAATATATTCAATAGTTGTCCAATATACTTTTTTTTAGAAATAAAAATGCATTTGGGTTTCTTATGAACTTCAATCCCTAAATAATATTGTAACAAACCTAAATTTGTCATATCAAAAACTTTATGGAACTATATTTTAACAGATTTTATATAATCATCATTATTCCATGTAATCATCGATTCATCTACATATTACAACTAAATTTCTAATATTCTTAACAAAAAGAGTTGCATCATCCATACAAAGATTTGACTAACTTACATACATTATCTTCTTTAGATTTAATAACAAAACCTTTTGGGTGAAACAAATAAACATCCTCCTTCAAATCACCATTCAAAAACATTGTTTTTACATCCATATGATGTATCTCCCACCCTTTTTGAGATGCAAGAGAAAACAAAGTTCTAATGGTGCCCCATTTTTTTGTAGGGGAAAATGTCTCCATGTAATCAACACCTTCCTTCTGAGCACAACCCTTTTCTACAAGCCTTTCCTTGTATTTATCAAGTAAACCATCTGCCTTATACGTGATCTTATACACCCACTTCCAACCAATAGGTTTGATGCCAACAGGGGATCCACTAACCTCCATGTTTCATTCCTAATAAGTGCATCATACTCCTTTTTCATTGCATCCTTCCATTCATCACAATTAGTAGCTTCTTCAAAACAACTAGGCTCACTAATTGTAGAATGATTAAATTCACAATCATGAGAAATATTACCTAAATCACCTTTAGAATAACTTCCTATTTCAAAATCATCATACTTGCTTGAAAATCTTCGAACACACGTGGATATTCATAAAGTTTGTTGAAGTGGCTATGATGGTTGCTTATCCTAAAGTACAAGTTTTTCAGGAACACTTTCTGACCTTGAGGAAACAACATTATCTTCCAAATTTTCTTCAACAGTAACATTCTCATGATTCAAAGATGGAAATACCACAGAATGATCCAGAATGGGAACCCCCCTTCAATATGTGGAACATCATTATCAGATTAAAAATAGAAATTTTTGGATGCAAATTTATCCAAATGATTCAATTTATTGTCAACAATGGAACTATCTTTATCTGATTGAAGAAAAATAACATCTCGAGAAATAATTAACTTATTGTTTTCTTCACCATACAACCTGTATGCTTTTGAAGTATTAGAATAACCCAAGAATATAAATTTTCGACTCCTTGCACCTAATTTATTTCATTGTTTCTTAGGAATTAAAGCATAACATTTAGATCCAAAAACTTTGAAATGTTAAACAGTTGGGAGTTTATTATACCAAAGTTCATATGGAGTTTAGTTATTGAGAATAGAAGAAGGACATGATTTCTAATATGTATTGCACAAATCATTGCTTCTCCCCAAAAAACCAACTTCACATTCTTAAAAAACATCATAGATCTAACCATATTGAGAAAACTTCTATTCAGACATTTTGCAATGCCATTTTTTGTGGATTATAAGGTATGGTAATCGGATATTTGATGTTATTGTCCTTTAAATAATTTTTAAAAGAATTAGAAGTATAATCATCACCATTATCAGTTATGAAAGTTCCAATATTAAATTGAGTTTCATTTTTAATCATCAAATGAAACGTTTTGATGGCATCTAACAGCCCCTATCGTTCTCAGAGGCTCGATACCATAAAAATGCACTCACCTCTCTGTTGAGTCTCCATACAATCCCTGATGCACAGAAATTTTCCTTTACTTTTCAGCCCTCAAAACTCCACCATTGAGGCTTAGATGTCCATTACTACCCTCTTGCAGAAAGCAGCCCAAATGGACGCCACGACTGCCAGCACAACCCTTCTCTATTCATAGACTTCGGCAGTCTAGCAGATGGCAACCGCAAATCACAACTTCACGCCTTAGCCATTGCTCAGAAGGCTCATTAAAGAAATCAGACCAATGCTGATATAAATGTTGATGCCAGCTTCAACCTCGTCTACCGTGACACCACCACTGATAGCTGAAACTTACTGCAATCAAATTCTTACGTCCGCTACATACTCAAATCATCTCATAAATCCGCTGGCATATCCCAACAGCCACATCATACTTTTAATCTGCAACAACAACAATACTTCTTGGACAAACAAATATGATGAAGTTTCAATAAACAGACACCATAGGCTCCAAACAATCAACCTGCATAATAATTCTCTTTATCTTGCGCACACACAACATAAATCCACACCATAAGTATTCACCAAAATACTCACAAATAATTAATTAATAAATAGAATATTTACAAAGTACTTGGCCTCAATTTGGGCCTCTCTTCATACTCACACTCTTTCACTCACCTAAATCGACCTCTCTATCCTATCTATATCTTTTCATGCCTTTGAGGCTTACAATTTATACAAATGGATTCTACAACCCAATTTTGGTTTAGATCCATAACTTGCTCAACAAAATCCTAAGAATCCTCTAAGTCCTAAAATCTCTTCTTTATCCCTAAGGATCCTCTCTAATACATAAATTCATGAAACCAATTCCTAATCTAGGATTTACAATAATTTCTCAAATCTCTCAATCCCTATGAGCTCTCAACTATCATAATTATCTTATATTCTCCAATATTCAAGAACATTTACAAAATGCCTCACAGTATCTAATTAATTCTTATTCTAAATACCTCTCATTAAAATCACTCAAAACATTAATAATTACATTAATTTAATACATAGGAAACCAACTTCCTTGAAAACACAAGACCCACTATGTCTATTAAAATATAATGAAATTTCTATTTCGGATGCTCCTGCATCAGACTCCCAAGGTTGAAAACATTCATGATCTCCAGATCATGTGTTCCCATATGTTGATATAAAACCTCCAGGGTCCCAAACTTTAGTTTGTAGTCATTCACATGCTCTACTCCTTTGCTGCTGATGCATGTCTATTGTCTTATGTTTCATCTTCCTCTCTTTGTCAATCGGTTTCAAATTCTGATTGTTCATTCTTTCTACGATCAATCTTCTCCATCTGGACTGTTTCATCATTAATTGCCATAATTCTTCAATCTCCATCTCCATCACATCCTTGGACTGGTATATACTCTGCCATTTGCTGCTATCTCTTTTTCTTTGCTTCAATTTGTTGTTGTTGTCCACTAACTCTTGTATCTTCACATTCAGCATTTCTTCAAGCTCTTTTGTTTCCCAATATTGAAATTGAGATTTCTCTTCCTGCATTGAATCCTGATTCTCCAGCATATTTTCCAACAATCTAATCTCTTTGTTCCATGGATTAAGTACTTCCACATAAATGTCTTCCTCTTTCTTTACTCGGTTGCTCATCTGTGCCATTTTTCCTTTGGCAACAGCACATCAGTATGTTGATTCAACTTCTCCAAAGAATTTTCTAAAGGACACTCAAGACTGTCAACAAGTCTCTCTTCCACGCTATCTATTTCAATGATGTCTCTTTGTTCTTGTCCACTGTAGTGAACTCCTTCCTCTACAATTTCACTGTCATATTCTGAGTTTTCCAACAAATATTCTAGCAATTCAATTTCTTTTTGACATTTCATAAGTATTTCCTCATCACTTATAATCCCTGCATTTATACACAAATTGTCAGTTCGAAAATTACAAGGTTCAACAGTCTCAACTGTTGCTTCACATATCACTGCTTTTCTCATTCAAGAGACATTCTCTATCATTCTTTACTTCAGAGTATTTATCTTCTGAAAGATACTCTTCCATACTTTTGACAACTTCAAAAGATTGCTCATCCTCTGCAAAACTTGTAATCACATCAAAATCATTAGTTACAAAAATACAAGGCTTTACATCCTCCTGTTGATCTGAACTTGCCCAACAGTTCAGGGAATCATCAATAATTTCTTCTTCAACAAGGTAAACTTCCTGCTGTCTTGAATTCTCACAATAATTCATAAGATCTTTCACAGATCTCCAGTCTTCACCTTCACCCTGTTCTGCTTCACAAATGGAAACTTCCATTTTCCACTCAGCTTCTCTGAGTTCTTCACATATCAATTGTACACTCATCATATGTTCAAGCTTTCTCAACTCTTCTGCTAACTGCATATTTACCTGTTGATTCCTCTTTTCTTGTAGCCTCTGCCACTTTACTTTCTTCCTCATGGTCCATCCATGTCTCTGGTATTTCTTATTTCTCTGCAACAATTCCATAAATAACTAAAGGTGAAATGCTATCTCAACCTTCTCCTTCTCATATTCTTCATCAGTCAACTACTTCCATATGCCATTTGCCTTGGCATCTTCTTTCTTCACTTTTCTTCTGTTGTGGTCTCTTTTAGAACCTCTGATATGTCTGTTATGACTATCAGTAGTCATCTTCGTCTCCATTTCTATCTTGATGAGTTCCTCACTCATTCATCATGAGTTATACTAAAGCCTCTACAATAGCAAGTCCTCCCTGCTACCACTTACCTTACCAAGCTTTCCTCTGTACTTGGTCTTTTGGAAAGCATTGGTTCTCTATTCTGTGGAACCTCTTGAGCACTCCTCTCTGCTCTTTCTAGGCTTCAACTCATCTGCACCTTTTAAGAACACAACTGTCCTTTTTATCCAAATTCTTCAAGTTATTGCCACATTCTTCTTTCACTTAAAAATCACTGCTCCTCGGGTTTGATCTTCCTTTGTTGAGATATTTCATCTTGTCTGCAACCACAATCTTCAAACCATATTAAAATAAAACACACTATCTCACCTTCAAGATCTTTACATGACCTTACTCTCCCATTCACTTGTACTTTGAATGGACTGTTCTCTTTTATTTCTACAAATTTTTGTTATACTTCAACTTCTGTGTATCTGCTGCTTATCAGATTCAAAATTTGATCTCCTCTTGCTTCCTTCCATCACCATTGTACCTGTATACACATCTTCAAAACATAACTTTGTTCTAAATTCTTCTCAAAGAATTTTTTTACACGCAGAATCTCTTTGTTCGGCTCTGATACAGAAAATTGATGGCATCTAGCAGCCCCTATCATTCTCAAAGGCTCGATACCATAAAAATGCACTCAACTCTCTGTTGAGTCTACATACAACCCCTGATGCGCAGAAATTTTCCTTTACTTTTCAGCCATCAAAGCTCCACCATCGGGGCTTAGATGTCCATTACTACCCTATTACAGAAATCGGCCCAAATGGATGCCACAACTGCCAGCACAACCCTTCGTTATTCAGAGACTTCAGCAGTCTAGCGAATGGCAGCCGCAAAGCACAACTTCACACCTTAGCCATTGCTCAGACGGCTCATTAAAGAAATCAGACCAATGCTGATATCAATGTTGATGTCAGCTTCAGCCTCGTCTACCATGACACTGCCACTGATAACTGAAACTTACTGCAATCAAATGCTTACATCCGCTACATACTCAAATCATCTCATAAATCCGCTGGCATATCCCAACAGCCACATCACACTTTTAATCTGAAACAACAACAATACTTCTTGGACAGAAAAATACGATGAAGTTTCAATACACAGACACCGTAGGCTCCAAACAATCAACCTGCATAATAATTCTCTCTATCTTGCGCACAGACAACATAAATCCACACCATAAGTATTCACCAAAATACTCACAAATAATTAATTAATAAATAGAATATTTACAAAGTACTTGGCCTCAAGCTGGGCCTCTCTTCATACTCACACTCTTTCACTCACCTAAATCTACCTCTCTATCCTATATATATCCTTTCATGCCTTTGAGGCTTACAATTTATACAAATGGATTCTACAACCAATTTTTGGTTTAGATCCACAACTTGCTCAAAAAAATCCTAAGAATCCTCTAAGTCCTAAAATCTCTTCTTTATCCCTAAGGATCCTCTCTAATCCATAAATTCATGAAACCAATTCCTAATCTAGGATTTACAATAATTTCTCAAATATCTCAATCCCTATGAGCTCTCAACTATCCTAATTCTCTCATGTTCTCCAATATTAGAGAACATTTACAAAATGCCTCACAATATCTAATTAATTCGTATTTAAATACCTCTCATTAAAATCACTCAAAAAATTAATAATTACATTAATTTAATACATAGGAAACCAACTTCCTTGAAAACACAAGACCCCCTATGTCTATTAAAATATAATGAAATTTCTGAGTCGGATGCTCCTACCTCACGTTTTAAAAACTTCAAAAACTTGTGACTTATCTTTCAACAAATACACCCAACACATTCTCGAGTAATCATCAATAAATGTCAACACATATTTATTGACATTAGGAGTTACAACCATCATAGGTCCACATAAATATAAATGTATGAGACCTCAATTTCTGGAAGCTCTAGAAGAAGAACTATGAAAATGTTGCTTACAATGTTTTCCAAAAATACAAGCATCACATGGCGTCATCTTTCATGGAATTGTAGGAAATCCTTTGATACATTGTTGTCTCATAATTCTGATATTGTCATAAATAATGTGACTAAAACGTGCATACCATAATAAACTAGAAGAAAAAGTATCACTTTGTTGTGCTAAAAGAGAATAATTATTACTTACAGTAGATAATGTGCCATTCAGTTTTGAAAGTGTACCTTCTTCAACACTGGTCATAATGATTGCATGATCAGATGCTCTGCATATCTCAATGATTCCATCGAAGATATGTATGGAATTCCATTATTGTCGAATATGTATAAGAGACATTATATTTCTTTGAAATTGTGGATTGTAAAGGACATCATGTAGAACATAATTTTTAAGCTTTGGTATATTCAAAATAATGGATCCAATACACGAAGGATTAATTTTAGATTTATCAGCAAAGAAAACTATGTCATCAACTTGATCACTGAATGTTTCCAAAAAATCTCTTCTAAAATTCATATGACGTGTGGCACCTGAATCCAAAATCCAATTGTCTTTCCAAGAAGAAAATAATGTACTAAAAATATCATTAATATTAAAATTGCAATGGGGAACAATATAATGTGCAGACTTTGATGATTTTCTTGTATCTGGTGGTAGATGATATTTCTTTTAATTCAACTATTCTCTCCTTTCACTGGCCTTTTCCCAAGGTGTTCTGAAATTAATAGATTTATGCCTTACTCTTCCACATCTATAGCATTTTTTATTATTCTAAAACTTTTTTTCTTGTTTGTCACCTTGTTTCCTATCACCATGATAATTAGTTCCCCCCCTGCCTCTAAAATTTATTTTACCATGGCCTCTATTATTTTTACCACCTCTAGAATATTCACCATGAGACTTTTGATCTTTTTGTGCAAGTCACAAAGATTATATGTTAGAATTAGGTGGAGGCTCTTTCTTCCCAAAGTCCTTTTCTCACTCAACTATTTTATTCACTAATTTATCAAATTTAATATATTTTAATTGTCCACTATCTTGGAGAGATTCCAAGTAGTGTGAATAGATAGCGTGGAGAACTTTAATATTAGTTGTAATTTTCAAATCTACTTCAATACCAGTCACTTTTATATCATGAAAAATAGTTTGTATTTAAAAGGCCATCTTTAAAGGATTATTATCTTTCATTTCCAAATTAAATAATTTCACAACAACTGAATAATTTCAAAAGTTTTGAATGTGAATCATAAAGTTTTTTCAACTTTTGTAATGCTTCAAAGGTTGTATCACTAGAAATAATATATCTTCTTACCTCCTATGTAACTGATGCCATAATTAATGTGTATGTCTTCTTTTCATTTGTTTCCCAAATTTCACGTTAAATTTCATCATCAGGTAGCCCAAGTGCAATTTATTCATTTCCTTTATCTTTTTTTCCTTGACAGACTTCTAAATCGTTAAAAATAACTGCACTTTTAAGCTTTCTAAAGTATTCTTGATCATTCTCCTTTCCTCTAAGCACAACTCAAACTATTGACATCAATGAATTCATGAATGTTTGCAGCCAAAAATACTCTTCAAAGAAATCATTTTCAAACTTAAAATATGAGTTATATGCAATACTCTTTAAAAAAAATATAGGTTTGTTTCAAATTTTATTTTTAACAAAAACTTGGCTTAGTGGTTTACTGGTGGGTTCCAAAGATAACCTAGAGGAAATCTAGGTTCAAGCCTCGCTATCTCAAAGTTGTTTCCAAATCCACCCATATATAAATTTAAAACTATGTTTAAATAAAGTGGCTACCCAAAACTTATTTTGACTAGTGATTAGTGACCAATTCAAGAAGCACGACACGAAAAAATGAAACTTCAAATCTACTGAAACTAGCATAGAGACATTTTATATTAGACAACATTTGATACCACGGATAATACAAAAATGGTCATGAGAGACCCCATGAGCAATTCATTCATGCCCACAAATGGAAGAACACAGAATAGGGCCACTATTCGACACTATCATCCAAAGTCTTAGAACATGATTGTCATAGACATAATGCAATGATAATTAAAATAGTCATGGCCACACACATTCGCTGCCTTACTCAAGATTTATTTATTCAATATGCACAACCATTACTTTCTAGATTAATTAAGCGATGGAGCTTCGTAGTTGTGGAATGCATAATTTGAATTTCGTCAATTCAAATTCAATTCACACTTATTTTTGAATGACATATAAATGGTGTGCACAACAAAGGCTAAATATGAGTTTCCTTTTTTTTTCAAGTGAGGATACTCTTTAAAGAATCCCTTTAGCATATATTTATTGCAAACCAATCATAAACACATTTATTCAAAACACTAGGCTTTGTGGCTAGTGGAGGAATGACCAAGGGTGAAAGTATACTCAACGGAAAATTACAGATTACTTTCAATGCGAACTTAAGAAGTATGCATTATAGAAATAAATTTCCATTACCATGATGTGGGCCCCATAACTTCAATTTTCATGCTTCATCCTATAACTTTCCCATAATACGCTTCATGAGTGTTGCGTCATATCAATTCGCTCATGCTATTTGATTGCTTCAACAAATGGGAACCAGCAATAGTTCGTATTCATCCACACATAGCATGAACAAATATTTTATGAATATCTCAATCGATGCTCTAATACCATTTTACAAGCCTAAATAAACTCTACACTGAAAAAATGATTGTATTAAAGATAAAAATAACTTATCTATACATATGAAATCTAGGCACAAGACAATTGTGTCTCGGTAACTTATTAAAGGTAAAAAAAAAAAACTATAACTAATTACATAATATATAATAACAATCCCGGAAGGATTAGTTAGCATAATAGAAAAAATTACTTTTTGGCCTAAATCTGGAAAGACATTTGTTACCAGGATTGATCCCTCTTGCGGAAAAGAGCGATCTCCCTAGTACTTCAACGAGTAACTGGAAACAAAGATCCATTGAATATCTCTTTCTCTAGATTATTTGTACTTTATATTATTGCAACCATGAAATGAGGAGATCATGCTCCTATCTTTCAGCTGAGAGGTCTGATGTAACCTTTTTCCTTTCACTCCAAAGAAGTTCCTCAATGCTGAGAAGAATATGCAATCACAAACGATACAAAATATAAAAGCACCTTCAGTATATAATAATCATAAATACTAATCCAACTTAGTGATCAAGGAATCTAAGTATTGACATCATTTCCATGAATTTAAAAACAAGACAATGAGAAAAAGATATCCATATGTATTATCGGAAATTAGAAAGAGAAATCTTACAGCCAGATGCCTCAATGTTGTATAGATTTCTCCCATCTGTCTAAGCAATCATTTTTCTTTATTCTGCTAAGACTTCCTCTCTAGAATGACCAACATGAAGTCATGTGCACAAAGGTGTAAGCTTCAATGTGCCAGCAACAACTTACTAGCTCAAAAACTATGAACTCTATGAACTCCTTCTAGCTTAGAATCTATGCAATTCAGTATCTACCCTTCAACCTGAAACCTTAGTTCAATATATAGAGATTGAAGTAGTTTTAGATCCATTAAGAGAGGGATGGGTTCCTCCCATGAAGGTATTTGAGTTCCTTTGACCAAGGGATAAGCTCCATGAGTAGAGGGATAAAGCTTAAACTGGCATGACTCTAGAGGCTTCCATTTGGGAGAGTGTTCGACCAACTAGGCTTCAATAATTTACTTTTTATATTTAATTTCTTTTTACGAGGGTGTGCGTGTTCTAGTGGTGACAGAGCAGTGATTTTCATGGCTAATGGAAGAATCATCAACACATGCACATGAAAAGGCTATAAAAAGTATGCATGCAATATTTTAAGAGTTTTACAGAGCTTTTATCCAATTTCCAAGACTTGATTAAGGAACATTAGTGTTTTTTACTCTAAGGGAACATGATATGGATGGTGACAGACTCATATTGACAGTCAAATGGCATGGTGACAAAATGACATGTAACAACAATTTGTAGTAATATTGTGATTTTTTATTATTTAAAATGTACTTTTGAATTTATAAATAGATTCAAAACTCCAAAAAATCCCTCAAGAACTCCATGAGTGGGACATGCTAGAGTTGGAATACCCTAAAGAAAGTAGTATAGAAGACTCCACAGATCAAGTAGCGGAGCGCAGAACGCGAACTCTGTTTTTGAGTCTTAGGGGCTTTGGGGTGGGTCAAAGCCCTTTTTTATGTAATGGGATGGGACTCTTTGTGAACGTTGGACTCTGTCCATGGTTTGGGACCATGTGTTGAGATTCAACAAGAAAATCCTAGTGAAAATTATGCACCTACACTAGGATGGAGCCTCAGGCTATTTTTAGGTGGATGTCTATTTTTAGATGCCTGAGAAAATTCTATATATAGATGAGGTATATTTATATATGTATGTGCAAGTTCTATTTATAGATTGCATGTATATTTATATATGCATGTCGACTATTATTATCCCTTAATATTAGTTGGACAATAAACAATAATCTATTCTCAATGAGCACTTGTAAATAGTTAACTGAAGTGGAAAATCAATTAGCTTTAGGAATTTCGAGTTGATTGGTTGGTTGGTGGGACATGCAAGTGGAAACAGTTGTAACTGAGTGATTCAAATTTGTAACAGAGTTGGAAGTGCAGTTATGAAATTTCTAAAGTAGTTTAACTCAGTTAAGTGAGTTAAATTCAGTTGTGCTAGTTGTAGCTGAAGATACAATAGTGAGAGATCAAGTAAATTAATTATTAATTAATTCACAATCAATGACCTCACATGAAATTTAATATTTACTACTATTAACTGCATGCATGTCAGATCCAGTGGAGACCCAATTGAGATGTAGGTGAAAGGGGCAATTGACTATCAGTTGTGACATTATCGGTTTCACACATGCAACCACACACACATTGGATGTGCCCATGAGGATTGCGCAGTCAAGGCAAGTAGGATTCCATTCATTCAAGTATTTCCATCATCTGGGATTGTGCAATGGAGGCAGGTTGTCTAGAGACAGTAAATTGGCTAAGGAACTTGCCAATTTTTGTATGATAGTGTGAGATAGTTAGCTATTGCACTGAGAGCTCTTGGATTGGAGCTTTGTATGCAAAATTTTCATGATCCATGATATAATACATAATAGAATATAGTGGGGTTTTTAGCTGTATGCTTTCTCTGGGTAAATTATCTGTGTTATGTGTGATTGATCTTTCTTCAAGATATTATGATTGGTGATTGTGTTTCAAATTCTGAAAACATTTTGTAGAAGCGATTCTGTATTTAACAGTAGCATATTATTGTTAGATTAGGAGAATCCAGGCAATACCTAATTTGTATTAAATTTATACATAGTATCGGAGCACAAGAAATTGCAATTTTGAAGTAGGAGCTGACTTTCTTGGTGGAAAGAATTCGAATTTGCAGAAAGGATTTCTTGGTGCTACAGTTGATTCAAGATCGAAATGGCTTTCAATGGCTTGAGGTTAGAGTATTCACTCGAGGGAAACTCAAACTACATTGATTGGAAGGATAGGATGGAGGAATTACTTGAAGACAATGGCTTGAAGGAATTCATTGAAAAAAATGTTCCTAAGTCAGATGTTGCTAATATTGATGCATGGCGAAAGAAAGTGGCAAAGGCAAGGAGGATTTTGTTGGAGGGAGTACAAGACCACACTGTCTCAAGCCTCCATGGGAAAGCCACACCATATGCTATGTGGAAGCATTTAACGGATCTATTCCAAAGCAGCAATGACCATAGGAAATTGGTGCTCAAAGATAAACTCAGGAAGATAAAGATGGAAAAAGGCGACAACATTCCAAAGTATCTCACGAAGTTTGTCCAATGTTGGGATGAACTGGGGAGTGTGGGAATAACTATTTTTGATGATGATTTGGTGAGTTTGGCTCTCTTGGTACTTCCTAAGAGTTGGAACAGTTATGAAGACTTTGTCAACGGACAGGAAAATTTGTCCGATTGGGAACGACTGTGGTCGGATCTGGTGTAGGAGGAGTTCAGGCAGAGCACTAGAGATGGATTTTCATCAAAGCATGATGATGAAGAGGATTGTGATTTGGATGCCAAGGTGAAGAAGGGGAAGGGTAAGAAATTCCATTCTAAATTTTTGTTTAAAGGCAAGAAGCTAGATATGTCCAAGGTGAAGTGTTTTCACTGTCATGAACATGGGCATCTTGCTACTAATTGTTTGCAAAACAAGAAGAACAAGAAGGCTACTGGAGCTACATCTAGTGGGGCCCTTGCCTTAGAATTTGAACTTGACTTCTCCTTGATCACATGCATGGTGTCAAGTGCATTGGGATCAGTGTGGTATTTGGATAGTGGCGCTTCCTTTCACATGATGGGAGATAAGGAACTTTTCAGTGACATGGAGGAGAAATATTTCCAAATGCATATAGATATGGGCGATGATGGACGATACAGTGCGACTATAATTGGTACCATTACCTTTCATACGGAGTCAGGTAAACCATTTTAGTTGAAAGATGCTATGCATGTTCAAGGTCTGAATAAAAATTTGGTCTTAATTGCAATGTTGGAGGACAAAGGCTATGACGTTGTTTTCAGCAATGGAAAATATTTACTGTGACATAAAACAATGGGTCAAGCCTAGAGGATAGGGGTTTGAGTTAAGAATATCTTCAAAATGGAGGTAGATGGCTGCACTACCATGATGGGCAAGGTGGAAAAAGTGGTGAGCCAGGATGAGGGTGAATTATGGCACACGCGATTGGGCCATCTTCATCATGGAGCCTTGAAATTCATGCAGCAAATATTTACTCGACTTCCAATGGGAACACTTTCTCAATTAGATCAGGGAAAGGGTTGAACCATGGGGAAGTACGTAGATTCCACCTTTCATGAAAAGGATAACTGTGCTTCGGGGATCCTCGAGAGAGTTCACACAGACGTGTGTGGACCATTCTAGGTTGCTTCAACAAAAAAACATAAGTACTGTGTTATTTTCGTTGATGAATTTTCTCGTAGATGTTGGATCTTGTTCATGCAGAAGAAGGATCAAACATTCTCAAAGTTATGTTAGTTTAAGGCATTGGTGGAGAAAGAGTCAGGGAAGCAAGTGAAGGATCTGAGGAGCGATAATGGTGGAAACTACATCTCTAACGAATTCAAGAAATTTTGCAACAAATAAGGAATTCAAAGAGAACCCATAGCGCCTCATAACCCACAGCAAAATGGGGTCGCGGAGAGTAAAAACAGAGCAATCGTGGGTGAAACATGAGAGATGTTGCATGATCAGGGCCTACCAATGCATTTGTGGGTGAAAGCATGAGACACTACTGTTTATGTGTAAAACTGTTTTCCTCGTAGAGTACTTGCCAAGAGTACACCTGAAGAAGCTTTCACTAGTAACAAACTGGATGTTTCACACTTTAATATTTTTGGCTCATTTTTTTATGTGCATGTGACAAAGGATGCCAGGAAGAAGCTAGAGCTGACTAATGAAATTGGGATTTTTGTGGGGCACACATAAACACCCCATAATTATCATTTGTATTTTCCAAAGAGTCGAATGACTGTGGTGTGGCAGGATATAAAATTCGATGAGGGGAAAGCCATGCAGTTGTTGCTTGAGAGGGATTTAGACTTGCATGCAGAGGAGGAACTATTAGTTCCCAAAGATGAGTCTCTAGATGTGGATCAACCATAGGAGGAGGTTCATGGAGTGGAGGAGTCCAATCACGCAAAGCCAACCATCAGAACTGGCATAAGGCATACCACAGAAGTTGACAAGCTGAGACTTGTTGTTGCACATAATGTAGGAGTCCCTACTTCACAACGCAGACAAAGATAGTCTCCTGGTTGATTTACTTGATACATGGCTCTCATGAGAAAATTTATTATGAATGAACCATCTTCCTTTCAGGAAGTAGTGCAGGAGCTGACATGGGTAGATGCAATGGTGGAGGAGTATGACTCCATTGTCAAAAACAGTTCTTGGGAAATTGTTCCAAGGTTGGTTGATAAATAAGTGGTAAGTTCTAGATGGATCTACAATTTAAAGCAAGCTATTGATGGGAGTGTTGAGAAATATAAGGCCATATATGTGGCCCAGGGCTTCTCACTGATCGAGGGGATAGATTTTGAAGAGACCTTTTCACCTGTCGCAACATATGCTTCCATAAGGACCATCCTTGCTCTCTCAGTGCAAATGGGTTGGCACATTCATCAAATGGATGTGAAGATAGCGTTTCTCAATGGGATCATTGAGGAAGAGGTGTACATAGAGTACCCTAAAGGATTTTAGATCTTCAATAGCGAGTCGCATGTGTGTTGACTCAAAAGAGCGATGTATGGGCTGAAAAAGCACCCTCTACTTGGTACACTCAGATAGACAACTATTTCACTGAACTGGGCTTCACCAAAGGTGAAGCAGATGCAAACCTATACCAAATTCTGGTGGAGGGTAAGCTTTTAATCATTGTTCTTTATGTTTATGCTTTAATATTGACTAGTGATGAGCAACTGATACACTCATGCAAGGAGATCTTGCAAAGGAGTTTGAGATGAAGGATATGGGCCTCCTTCTTTATTTCCTTCGATTGGAAATATTTTAGCGAGATGGTGAAAATTTTGTGTCTCAAGGCAAGTATGCAAGGGAGATACTGGGTAAGTTTCACATGGAGGGTTGCAAACCCATAGATACTCCTCTTCTAGGAAACTGGAGGAAATAAGATGCTACTTCTGCATAGGTAGTGGATGCTACTGTCTATGATGCAGGAGAAACATGCCATAATTCAAACTCAAAGCTATGAAGGGTGAAACATGGACAATCATTGTAAACCAGGGAAAATTCTATTTAATTTTTTTTTTTTTAAATTGAGCACAACTCCTAGTGCTAAGAAAGGAAGAAATTTGGTAGAGAAATGTTGTTGGATTCTCAATTGAGTATTTTATTTGAGTGATATGTTGCTGGATATATCTTCATTGTGATGAGGCTGGGATGATGCTGGAGTTGGTGGAATCAAATCAATAGTTGGTTGTAACCTCCCCCTTCTATCCATTAATAAATATTGCTGCTCATTTTCCCACATATGTATATGTATAAGCTTCTATATTTCATATTATAGATTCTTAGCTCATGTATATGTTTCATGTTTCATTGATTTAACTGATTAAGATAAATATCCATCTGTATATTTCAATCACTTTGTTGTTTAGTGTTTATACTTGCAGGAACTAGTCTCACGATCAATGTTGGATTAAAATCTACAACAAGAGTGACAAAAGGAGAATAGGAAGCGCTTGGACCCCAAGTAGGTTTCTCCATATTTTTATGTGTCTATTTACGCTTAGGAAAAGTGTATGCAATGTCTTTGATCTGTTGTTTTAAATGCATAGCACCACATTTAGGGAGTGCGTTTTATCTGTAATCCATAATTCCGCATAAGAGATCTATTTTTGGAGCATCATGGAGAAGCTATGGAAATAATTTGGAAATCCTTTAATAAATTGAGGAAAATTTGGCCGTGGAAAGCACTGAAAGGACTTCTACAAGAACTTTGTTAATAGGTAAGTGATCCTTCACATACTACATATTTCATGTTTTAGTTATAGGCTTAGGAAAGGTAGCAATTCTTTTGATATTTGTTACTAGGTTTTGTTGGAAATCTATGGAGATCACTCTTGTCCACAAGAGGGATTAGTTCACCTAACACTTCTCTACATGGCAGATTAATTAGCTATTTTTTACACTCCCCTTAATTATGACCGCTAAACTAAGACATAACTTATGACAACTCAAACATACATGTTGGTCTAAGTATCAACTAGGATTACAACACTAGTTTCATCTATGAAACTCAAATACATATTCTTATAATGGCTTGGTGAATATATCAGCGAATTGATCACTCAATTTACAAGTCTTAAATTAACTTCTCCATTTCTCACAAGTTATTGAATAAAATTATATCTTGTATCAATATTTTTTCTATTTTTTATGAAACATAGTATGCTTGGATAGTGCAATGGTTGTGATGTTGTCATGGTAGGTTGTTGTTGATCCTTATTGTTTTTATTGAAGTCCATCCAAAATTTCTCAGAACCATACTCCTTGGGATGTTGTTGATATTGATGTAACATATCATGCTTTCACTGATGAAAGTGTCACAATAGGTTTCTTCTTAGATTCCCATGATATCACACTTGAACCAATATGAAACAAATAAATAGAATTATTTTTCCTCTAGTCCAAACATCCTGCAAAATCATTATTATTATATCCAACCAAATCCTTTTTTTTCTTGCATATAAAATGCCACAATCTATAGTTCTTGCTCTGTATCTCAAAATCCTTCTTCAAAATTTCCACTGCGAGTCTTTTGGAGACTTTATAAATCTATAAATAAGACTAAATCCTTGCATAATATCTCATCTTGTAGCTGTCACATACATAAGGATGCCAACCAATCTTTTAAATAGATTTGGATTAACATATGATCCCTCATCATCCTTACTTAATTTTGTACCTATCACTACTAGTGTAGGAGAATGTTTACAATTTTCCATCCTAAATATTTTCAACAATTCTTTTGCATGTCTATTTTGAAAAATAAAGATCAATTTTTCTAATTGTTACAATTCTATGCCAAGAAAATATTTCATAAGAACAAAATATGTCATTTCAAACTCTATCTTCATTACTTCTTTTAACGCATCTAATTCAAGATGAACAACATACATCATATCATTGATTGTGTGCATGCATCAACACAGGTATGTATGAGAAAACAGCCATTAGAGGCCTGTAAAAACTTCTGATTTGCAATTTTGAGCATAATGATAAATAGGGACATGCCATTGGGAGCTAGACCAGCAGATGTAGCCCAGGAGGGGTGAACTGCTTCATCATGCCTACAATGTAAAACTTATGTGTGATTGTATTTCTCTGTTATACACTACTTTTCAGTGGTTTTAAGGCTTATTTTCATGCTTAAAGTTCAAAAATTAATCTATGTTTCATGGTTAAAACAACCATTCCTTAAACAAAAAAATGGAGACAAGTTGTACATGTTTTTATTAATGAAAGGAAACTTAGCACAACAGAACTAATACACTCCTTTCAGATCAGGTTGGTATCAAAGCTAGAGTTTAATCTTTGGTGTTTTTATGTGCAAAGATTTGTTCATTGTTTGCAAGGGTTTTCATGCTTACTAGGCTCAAGCTTAAGAGAGGAGAAGACAAATTTTTGGAAGCAAGAGGTTCTCAAAGTGAACCACAGTAAAGGAGGTCAATATTTCCACATTCTCCACCACCTAGCTCACCTACAAAAGAAGCAGAAGCAACATTAAGCATGCCTCCGGGAGAAGGAGAAATCCATGAAGAGATGGATCCCAAAGAGGAAGAAAGAGTGTACAGAAAATCATTTCTTGACTTGATTGAAATGGTTAGAGTCCTTTATCAAGAAATGAATGAGAAGCTAGAAGAAGAAAGGTCCAAACTTCAAAAGGAAGGATAGGGATCACCAGGAGGCCACAATGATGAAGATAAATCAAAGAAGGGAAATGGAGGAAATGGAGACAGTGGAAAGTCACCATCATCACCCTCATCTTCATCCTCATCGTCCTCTAATTCATCTTCAGTAAATCAGCCATACAAGTCAAAGAAAATGGGTAAAATTCCTTTTCTAAAACTTGATGTTAAGTTTGAATTGCAAATGCTTAATGGTGAAGCCAATGCATAAAATTTTGATAATTGGATTAGGCAATTGCAGGTTTATTTGAGAATTCAAAACTTTCATGATGATGATACCAAAATCCAACTAGCTTCATTGAGAATGGAAGGTGCAACACTTGTTTGGTGGGAAGCGAAGACAAAGGAGGAGATCAAGAAGCATGGTAATGTTATTCTATCATGGGTTGATTTCATTTCTGCAATAAAACAACAGTTTCCATTAGTTCAAATGTAGAAAGCCATAATGGACTGGAAATTTTTTAAACAATTGAAAGGACAAAATGTACAAGTTTATACTCAAGAATTTAGGAGAAGAGATCTTTTATTAGGAGTATATTTGCAGAGCTAAGACACTTTGCTCAAGAATATGGGAGGTTTACATACCTACCTAAGAAATACTATCCTCATGTTTAACCCTACAAGCCTAGATGAAGTTTGTGTACAACCCACACATTTAGAGGCGAGGGGAAAATAAAACATAGATGAGAATGAGGGAAATGATTTTAAAGGCAAATGGAAGAAAAAGAGAAATGAAAATATCAGAAAAGAGAAGGGAAAACTATTTTGCAAATATTGTTCTAAAACTAGCCATGATGAAGACCATTGTTGGAAACTTCATCCAGAGTTGAAACCAGAAAGTTTGAAAGCCAAGGAGAAAGGAAAAATTGTTGCAATAACTAAACAAGAATTAGGGTCAGATTCAAGAGATGAAACAAAAATCATAGCTATGGGACTAAAGAACATGAAGGGGAAAGAGATTGAAACTAGACCCAGTTCTAGTATATCTAATTGTCACATACAAGCTCCAAATGAAGAAGATAGAATTTAACCGTTTCATGTGAGGGTCATTTCCAAACATACTAAGGTTGACACATTTTTTGATAGTGGGTCACAAGAAAATTTAATCTCTGAAGACTTGGTCAAGAAACTTAATCTTGATACCATTCCACATCCAAAACCATATCCACTTGGTTGGATTTGTAAGGATGCAAATTTATAGGTTTCAAATAAGTGCATGTTGTGCTTTGAGATAACTGCACATTTCATTGACACAATTGAATTAGATGTTGTTCTGCTTGATATAATAGGTATGGTGTTGGGCAGTCCTTACTTGTATGACAAGAAATAGATCTTTCATTGCCATGATACATCACAGAATTCACGAAATAGAGAGCGATATGATTCGAGTTCTGATGGAGAACAAGATACGTCGACATGAATATTTTCTACAACACTAGGTTTGGTTGAAATATCGATCGAAATGGTTTCTTCAATATTCTATAAATTTCGCTCAGAATCGATTGCATTAATGGGTAAAGAATTCAAAAATAAATTTTTGATTGGTGGGTGATATAGTTCACTAAAATAGTTTTCTTCATAATCAAGAAGATGGGAACGATGATGATAATCTTCCCATGGTTCTCCTTATGTCATCATGGCTTCCAAAATATTCCAATCCATCAAGAACATTGAGGAAAAAGGATAAGAGGAAGTACAAAAATCTAAGGAACGATTAACCCAAACACTCGGCGACGCTGATTTCGGATTTACCGCCCAAACCAGATAGATTGATTGCTATGCCAGCTCAATAGGGATAGGTGGCAGAAACTCATCCAACATATTAATTTCAGAATCACCTGTACTTTCCCTTAAGCTAGACAGAGTAGAAGAGATGATGTACCAGGCCTCTATACTTGCAATTTGTGCCGACGTCGCTGGCTGTGGTAATGCAAAGGTTCCCATGAGAGTGGAATCCTTTAAGAGTCGTACACCAATATTCTGAAGTTCTAGTTGGGGTATGTGAACAAATGGAATGCTTCCAGTTACCTGTGAAGTGGAGGCAAATAAGGATAGTTGATTAATGAATGTGATAGCACCTTTTTGTGGAAAGAAGATCATTCTAAAATATGTAGAAACAATTATAGTCATTGCATATACCCATGGCCTTCCAAGTATAATATTATAGTCAAGGGGTCCGTCAACAACCTCGACATCAACATTCACTATTTCCCCCCCTAGTTCAACATGCAAGTTATTAATGATACCACAAGGTTTATATGTACGTCCATCAAATGCCTTCAATGTCGTTGATGATTTTGATAAGCGCGATGAGCCAAGTGAATTCCAACAAATTAGAGACATAATGCATGTAGATGCTCCCTCATCAATAATAGTGCCATGAGCAAGGTGATTGAGAACATTTACTTGTATGGAGAATGCCAATTCTACTGGTAGTTGCAGCACATAGCCCGCATGATTAAAGATGCCAAGATTAGAATCAGTCGGATCAATGTATTCATTCAACCAATAGCCAACAATAAAGCCTGTTTTTGGGAGGGAAAATTTTGTAATAACTCAAGAGAATACATAGTTGAAGGGGATGGAGCCAAATCTTCAACTATATTATAATTTTGAGCAGCTCTTGCTCGAGGATTATATGTCGATTTTTGAATTACTCCCTTTGGTGGCTTGATTGTCAATTCAAGAATAACAGTAGGCAGTACTGATTTTGTAGACAGATTCATTGTCAAGGTAGTAGGTTGATCAGTGGCCTGACTACCATAATATTTATTATGCGTTGACACCAAAATATCTGTTGAAGGTTTTGTGACAGATAACATTAACACTTGGGAACTAGGAGCTAGATCCATAGCAACCATGTTTGTGTCCAGATTTGGAAATGGGTATGTCAACACAACTGACGCATGAGAAGTCTTGATGATTTTTTAGACTTCAACGCAGTGAGGAAAATCCCTAAAAAAGTGTTCCTCGTTACATATTATGCATGGATAATGAGGTTTCCTAGGTCTAGGCTATTGATTAGATGATCTTTCCTACGGGTTAGAAGTTTTCTTTTTCTTAGATTTTCCCTTTTTCTTGCTTCCGAGTTGCTTATCACTTTTTCCCTTGTCAAATGACATGGAATTAATTTCGAAAGAAGGTGCAGGATTAGATGCAGTAGTGTGATGTGTGCTTGCAGTGCCAATCAAGATGTCTCCGGCATGAGAGTCCTTTAATTGAGGAGGAACAGTAAAATTAGATCTCAGCGCATTAGGAATTTTTTCATAGAGCGTGCAAACTGAGTGTAAATCAAGTCTAAATATTGGGCACAAACGATAAATTTCTCTTTTTTGATGATGCTACCCTTAGCCACATCCTCAGTTATAGATGGTAACAGGGACTTAATGAACCATTCAACAAGGAGCTAATCCGAAACAAATGTCTTAACCATTCTACGACGACGACGCCACTCATGAATATGATCATAAATGTGAGTAGCATTAGTCTGTTTGAAATTGGTCAAGAGTTCTATTCCAGTTTTATATATGATGGGTAACTGGAAATTATTCAAAAAGACAGTAGCTAGGGTAGTGAAATTATGAAAAGAAGCTCTAGGTAACTCAATATACCATTTTGCAGCTGGACCTATGAGTGTATGATGGAAAAGACGTAGTCAAACAGAATCATCATTTAGGGAGTTTGATGAACACCATAAATTATAATTCATGACATGAGTCGACAGATCTTCTCCAGGGTTTCCATTGAACTTAGGAATATCCGAAGGTAATTTGTGAGGTATCACCGGCCACCAAGGAGCATAGTTAATTGGTTCATTAGTTAGCCAATTTAAATCTGGTAACTCTAAAGTTGAAACAAAGGGAAACTGTCTATTAAGGTAAGGTTGAGCATAACCAGGATAAGATGCAATTTCTTGAGCAACATGCCTTTGAGCACCAGCATAAGGAATCTACTGCTGGTAACCCAGATAGGGGTTATTTTGAAAGGCAAATGCTTGAGGATTTTGTTGACCAAAACCTGGATATGATACTTGTTGAAATTAAGTTTGAGTCATTTGTGCTTGAGACTGCCAAGGGGTCTGTCCACCAATGTTATAACCCAAATTAGGATAACTTGGATTCAGTTGATAAGTATAACTCGGTTGTGGCTGTGACATCCCATAAAATAGTAAACCAGCTTGTGAATAAATGATTTCAGATATAGGCTGTTGTAAATTAACCAAAATATTTGGAGTCTGTGGACCCAACATTTGAGGATATTGAGTTGAAGAACCCACTTGATAAGGTTTTTTTACAACATTTTGATTCTGTAACAGGGGTAAAGATGTATTTACAAGTGGAAATGATGTGAGTGTAACAGGTTGAACTAGTTAATATGAGTGTACAACCGTTTGTGGTTGGATAGGCAGAGTGGGATGCCATTGACAAACATTCATTTCGACATTAGGTTGACCAAAAAATGACCGAGTGTTGTCATATTGGGTGACCAAAGATTGCCCCCCAGCATGAGGAGGATAATAAGATGGAAAATATTTCTCTCCAAATGTTGGGAGTCCAGTTGATATGGTACTTGAAGGAACAGACCCAGAAGGACCAGCTCGATATTGTCCTGATGATGTATATAAAGAATCAAACTGTTCAGTACTTACTATAGGATTACCAGTTAAAATACCGGATGATGACATTGGTAAAGTCCATGGATTTAAAGATGCACCAGAGAAAATTCTAGATAATGATTCGTAACCTGATGGGACCATAGAGCCACCATGAAAATATGAATCTGGCGAAGTTGTAAACATCAACATGGTAACGAGGGTAGGTACTGACGTAATTGGAACAGATGGCCCAACCAAAGATGTTGGTTTAGGCATGGTTTCTTTACCAAATGTATACCCTTTTGAATCAACGGGAGTTTGAATAGGAGCAGGATCAACAAAAGAAGATGGTAACAATTGAGGAAAATACTCGTACATGTAAAGGTCCTCCGAAAAATGGGTTGGAGTTAAAGGTGTCTCATCTTGTGGGATTTATTCAATCGCAATTAAATCAGGTGGAAGTATTTCACCATCAGGCCCAAAAAATATTTCAGGTGGTTGACTGTGTGATATGGGAGACTCAATAGCTACATATATTTGTGGAATGACCAAGGGAAATACTTTTGGTTGTACGAATTTAGGATTCATATGTTCTAGCAAGGAAGAGACATGATCTGGATCAATTTCTGGTTGAACAACGTCGGTTCCAGGAGGTATGGTCTCACTGGTTGGATGGATCGTGACCACGGGTAGCTGTGAAGACTCCGTTTCAACAACAGTAGATGAACTAGGATGTTTAGAAACAACTTGAGATAACTCTAGTTTATGGAAAGATGATGTTTCACTAGAGGTACGAATTGTACTTGATCACTTTCGCTTACCAGAAGTAACTTTTGGTGGTAAAGGTGGTTTTAATGCTATTCTACGCAAGTGATGGGGGACAGGATTTTGTTCTTCCATGATTACTGATTTATTTTAACCAAAAACAAATAAACAAAATAAAAGGGTAATGCTAGGAAAAAGGGTTTACCATGAAACTGTGAACTACATAATACCTCCTGGCGAACCAAGAAGTACGGGCAGGCAATCTCCCTAAATGATGTGTTCGGTGTATAACAATTTACAAGGTGGTCGACTTGGTTCACTATGGATGGATAGCACCTAAAATTTTTCCTCCCAAATATACCCGAAGGTACATGGAGGCCCAAGTCCGTATTAGCGTCGTCTGAAGCGAAAACATACAGTGAGAGAACCCCTTTATACTTTTCGTACTGTAACACCACCCGATATACACGACAGTATGTGGATGAGCTACGATATACTTACGTACGTGGAGTGAGGTATCACACTTGGAATGTATCGTAGACAAGTTAACGACAACTGCTATGTTTTACAATGATGAAACACGTCTCTAGCCTAGACCTTCTAAAAGTTATCATTATGGTTCTAATGCTTTGTTAGGAAAATTTGGATTAATTTTATGTTGATCTTTTTTAAAAATTTTCCTTTCAAAGGTTCACTGTGATAATGTATTGGAAATTCCTAAAATGCAACTAAGAATGATAAGCAATCTTTCACTTTTAGTTTTTCAATGAAAATCCTAGCTACTAGAGGGAAAGAGAAAACAATTTGCAAGCAAATAAATCAACGAGCACAAAATAAATGCAAATTTCCTAACGGTTCCTTTTGCAAAACACACAAACCACTACATGCAAATGCAGATTTTTCTCTTCATTTCCTTTAATGTTATGAATGTAGAAAAGAAACTAAGTGCACTAAATCAACAAAAAGAAATTCCTTTTTCTTTTGAGAAATGAGGAATATAAAAAAAAATTTCTCTTTTGAAGGAAAAATGTGGAATAAAAAAACAATTTATCCTAATAGGAAACAAAGAATTTACGACAATTTCCTTTTTCAAAAGAAAATGGATCTAATGCGACAATGAAAATACTTTGAAATCAATTCGTCAATGATAAATAAAAATTCTTTAAACAAACATTCAACAAATTTTCTTTCAAAGGAGGAAGAGGTAGATAAGATCACTGGTCAATATGAGGGTCAGGCTTTTCAAAAAAAAAAAGAAAAAAAACTACAATGACAAATTCAAAGGAGTTTAGATGGTTTCAGGAGGCAACACAGTCTCTAAAGAGAGACAGTGCTTTGCAATGTAGGCCTGAAAGGGAGACAGTGCTATGCAAAGCACTGTGTCCTATCCAAGAGTGTGTTGGGCACAGTGTATAATGAAAAACACAGTTGTCTAACACACTTCTAATGCAAATTTGGATTTCAAATGTTTGTGAGTAACAACTATTGGGTGAATAAACAGAGAAAATCAGAGGCTAAAACATCTAGGATAAAGAGTAATCTTTCCCCAATGGAGTCTCCAATTTGTTATGCGGAATTATGAATTACAGATAAATCATTTTTCCCTAGATAGGTGCTAATCTAGAACAATAGGTCAAAGACTTTACGACTATCTTTCCTAACTGTAAAAAAACACACAAAATGAAATAAGAAACCTACTTGGAGTCCAAGCGCCTCCAAAATCTCCTTCTGTCGCTTTTGCTGTAGCTTCAAATTCCAGCTGGCTATGAAAAATATTTCCTACAAGAATGAACACTAAACATCAAGAGATAGCAATAATATATATTTCTATTCAAGTTCCTTAGCTAAACCAATAAATCATAAACCATATAAACCAAATAAGAAATCATGATATGGAAAAACAAAGCTTATACAGATGAATATAGGGAAATATAAGCAGTAATCTTTATTAATGATAGAAGGGGAGTTTACAACCCAGTGATTGATTTAGTGTCACCATCTCCAATAGCATCCTGGCCTCATCACAATGTAGATATCTCCAGCAATATGTCACTCGAATAACCTCCTCAATTGAAATTCCACCAGTATTTCTCTACACAAATTCTTCCTCTTTAAACACTAAGATCCATGCTCAATTTATAGAGGAGCTAAATGTAGTTGTACAATCAATGGATTTCCAATAATAGGAAAGACATGTTCCCAATATTCTAGATGTCAAATGAACACATGGATTTGAATTTTGACACATGTGAACTCTTCTAGAATGCATTGGCCAAGTGGAGATTCCGGAACAATGAGAATTTCGCTCCCAATGTGACCAATGCACCCATGACTGTCGGAAACTTCTTTGCAGAGCAGCCTTGCATATGGCTACCTACATATGCAATGAAATTAGTCCCTTTAGAGGCAGTGTTGATGAGCTCTCATATAATATATTATAAACTTCAAATATTGGAAACCTTTGCAGATGAAAGTCTTGAATGATTTATCTTTTTCTTTGTCTTAGGGCATGTAGCAACTGAAATGATAGGGGATGATAGACCCTATTCATTGGTCCTGGAGATGATGCCTAGTTAACCAAATCATTGGGAATGGTGCCCAAATTGACCCATAACACCATGCATCTCGCATTTCCCATGGCAAGCTCATCCTCTTCACTGTGTTCCCGTTCCTTCCACTCTATCACAATATTGTCACTCTTTCACCTGCAAAATTGTTCATATGGACATTATTAGCCAAATCCAAAGCTGAAATTTGTGAAATTTAGGCTTGATTTCTTGCATTGGGATTTTTTTAAGAGGTCTGTACGGTTGGTGTGCCCCAGATTAGAAAATTGGGTGGTTGGCACTGTTAGGGTCCTATAAGTATAGGATTCATAATTTGGAATTGACTTATGATAGTCTTGTAAAAATATGTACATACCTTGCTTTCTGCAAAAAATTTTCCCATATTTTGTAAAAAATAAAAAAATAGAAAATCAAAAAGAGGGTAAAAGTCCTAAAAGAAAGATCAAAGGACTTACAAAAAATATAAACCCCAAAAGAAAAAATAAATAAAACATGAAAGTGTGCAAATCCAAATGCCACTACCTTTTACTTTTTTACTGATGATTATGGCAGAGTGTCAATAAATGCCATAATCCATGATGAGTTAAACTGTGTAAACTTGACTTGTCATGATTTTAATTTTATTGTTGTAGAATAGTGAATAAAGATTAGTCAGACAGTTTAATCCTGACTAATTAGTAGATAGGTAGAGAATAAAGAGGACCTCATCAGTTTAATCTGAGCCCTTAGATGATATAAGGTAGATTTAGATATTTTTTATACTTTAAAAAGAAAAAATGATCAAGGTTGCTAGCTCAAATGCACCTGCAAAATGCAAGAAAAAATGTTATATTAAAGTTGGGTAGGTAGAAATAAATGGGAAAAGCATGTAAATATTCATCACCAGGCAATTAATCACTAATCTCCCCTCCCCTATAGTTATTATGTATTTTAGACTTATAGTCAAAGAGGCTCAGAGCATTTCTCTGACTTCTATTGGGACCAGACCCAAGGCTCAAAGACTGATAAGTTAAAAGTGTTGAATTCCTATATTAAATCCCTAATTATCATCAGTTACCCTTCATACACTCATTATTATTCAATTTCATAAGTAAGAACCTTTTCTACTTAATGAAATATGAAATTCCCCATTTGACTAACTCCCTTCAATTATACATAGCACAAAAACCCTCAAAAACATTATATTCTAAGTTAAAACTGGTGAAATAATAAATGATAAAATCTTTGCTTTAATATTTTCACTTTACTTAGTCATATAACTGTATTTTTGATGTATTACATTGTCCCTTGTCATATTAACTTCTAATTTATATATTAAATCCCTAAAATGACCTTTTTCCTATTAATATAATTCCCTTTTATATTAATACCCTTTTAAACCCACTATTATAAGATTTTAGGCCAAAATTATTATCCACGTGCTGAAATAAAATCCCAAATTATACCCCTTTGGTCTAAAACTACCTTTAACTAAATATCTCACCCCCTATGGTTATAGACCCTTCAAATGGTCTAAACTATATAATAAAATAAAAATGTGACTATTATTTTCGAACATATCTTATGTCTTTGGAAACAAAAATCAACCCCCAAGCCTTTGCAATATAATTGCCAATTTACCCACCTCACATGTATTTTTGAACCATATATATAAACTCCATTTATATATATAACACCCACATTTAACCCCTTTCGAAAAACATGTATTAACTCTGCTTATACATATTGCCATTATATAAATAAAACTTTGCATAAAAGGAAAATACATAAAAGTTTTATTATATAACCCATCGCCCAAAGTATAATAAAGAACCCTGGTCCCACAACATTTTAACCACCTCTTTCCCTTTAATCCTGACCGTTCGCTCCCGTGCTCCAGATACGATGGCTCTAGTGTCATATCGCACGCATAAACAAATCGCTCACACAAACAGAATTCGAGTGCGAAATTGGTGGTTTTATCATTTCTGCCTTCAGCGACGTGTCCATTTTTATTGGATCACGTTCGATTTGGTTAAAAAAAATTACCACTTCATTCAAACGTGAAAACCATTTCTTGTTTTTGCATTCGAAAACAAAATCGTTCCCGCTTTTGATGTGACCAACATTTATTACGTTTTTAAAGATTTATATCAAAAGTTGAAATCTTTGTTATGATTCCTATTAACGTTATTTTCATATTCCCGACTGATAAAGAGCTCCACCTAGCCCTTATAAACTTTCGAAGCCTGGTTTTAAACTGTGTTGGTTGATTTCTTTCCTTAAACTCTGATTTGACTCCAAATTCCTTATTTGAAAACCAGTAAAGACCTTCTCGGCTCCAACAATTCGAACCAAAGATCAAATTCAACCATAGAAGTTGCCAGAAACCTTCCCGACTGTCAAAATACCTGCATTTAAGGTATTTTTCGACATTCCAACCTGCAATTTCATAAATTAAACCTTCAACTGAGCCAATTAAACTTCAATTAGAGAATTTTTTCATCCAAGTTTTTCTAAAACACTCAAAAAACAGGGCAAACCATCGCAAAATTTCTCAAGAATTTTCTGATTCATAAAAGCCTCTTTTAAAACCCAATTCCTCAGCTAAAGATATCTGAAAGATCAATTCCACGGTTTGAAAAGGTTTTACAACCTACAGAACACCTATAAAGTCTCTTTTGCGGTCATACTCATTCAGAAAGCCCGTGTTTTCTGTCTTAAACCTGTTGCATATGTCGCATATTCCTAATTGAGCATTGAAGCACCCACTGTCATCATCTTTGCCTATAATATTGCTCAATTACCCTCTATTTCAACAAGTCCAACTATCGTAAATCACAATCTTTATTTATTTGAAAATGACCAAGAAACAAATGACACCTAAATCTGGAGGCTTTAAACCTGTTAAACCTGGAGGATCCAAACCTCCTAAATCTGAAGCAACAAAAGCCCCAAAATCCACTCCTTCACTCACTGTAAAAACTACTGTGTTTGTCAATCCCCTTCAGCCACCAGTACCTACTGAAGAAATAATCCCCTTGACCGATGTGGATTATAAAATTGTGGACCCTGTGATAGAATTCGACGTATTAGAAGTTCATAATAAATGTTACGAGAAATTCCTAGATACAGATGACATGCCTATTTGGGAAACAAATTTACCCAAATATGTAGTCCCATTAACACACCCTGGTTAAGATCTGATAAGATTGTTCCAAAAGTACTATGTACCAGACTAAAGAGAAATTGTAAATGCTGATAGGGAGATTCTATTTTCCATCACTGCAGAGTCTATAAATGAAATGTTGCAACTACAGTTTGACCCTAGGGCAGCCCCCCTATCCATTGAAGCATTAACTCAATTATATTTTGGATTGGATTTCTGTAAGAGATTTATGATTTTCCAGAATTTTATGCCTAGACATGTGGACATCCCAAAGCTAAATCCTCCTTACTCCACCTCCAAGTTTCCTGATGGTTCTAGGCATGTGATTTCAATGTTATCTTTCATACTAGGTTACTTCACTGATGAATCTATCTTTGGCTTTTTATCTACTCTATCTCCGGGTCAGCCTCATGCCATGATTTTTGACTATGCTAGATTTATAGCTGATTCTATGCATCATCAGTTTACCAAGTTTGCCACTGAAGGGGTATTTAGATACTCTTCCTACTTATTCCATTTGTTTTTGTTTTCACAAGCTGATCATTTTCCAATAATATTGCAAAAAATGGATGTAGAGGGTAAACCTCTATCCATTATTTTTTGGACATCTTTGTTGAGAAAAGAAGAAATTGAGTTCAATTATTCAGAATTTTCAGATTTGTTCATCCAGTCAACTATGAGTTTACTGTACAAGGCAGATCAACCTAGGATAAGTGAGGACATCAAGAGAATCTTGCAGTTATCATAATAGTGCAATATGGGAGATTGGTATTTGTATAAACAACATACATAATTGAGATTTTTTGGGTCCAATTTACTACCTTACAAATTTCCCAAGCATTTGAACATCAGATTCTTTGCATTAGAATATTTAAGGCAAGTTTTAAATTCTAATGCCATTAACTTCATGCCTTCCAAAAAGAATACCCAGCTCAAATTGAAAAATCAGATCGCTCCTTTCATTGTAAATAACAGAGATGTTGATAAAGAGATAGAAAAGAGATTGTCAGAGCTAAAATTTCAAGTGAGTTTCCCTTTGAGGACCAATATAATTGAGGCTATACATATTCAGTGGCCATCAATCCAGATCGTAAATTAACGGAGAGACCTACTTCTTACAGCTCAAGTTGAAATCCAAAACACAAAAGAAGAATTGGCAGACAAACCAGCACAAGCTTTGAAGCTTATCACTTTCTTGAATGGTAAAATCAGAGCAGAGTTAGAATAATTGTAGATACAGGATAGGACAGAGACCATACTGTGCTATATGACTTGGTCAAAGATGACCCATTCTTGTGATTTAACCCATTCACACCTGCAAGATTTTATTTGTATAGCCCAGATATGTCTTTGTTCACATAGGCATTGATTTATTCTTGGTTTTCAGGAGTTTTACGTGTCCTCCTTTACAATTTATTCATCAAACATGAAATGAAAAAACAAAGAAGGCAAGATTAATGTTCCAATTATCTGCAGCTAATTTAGGAACATTACAATGGGATGAACATTGTCCTGAGCAAAGAAATGCAGAACTATGTGTTCAACATTGAGCATAATCTTGAGACAGCACATGCACCATCATGGAGATCAACAACATTGTCAATGAGCAGCAGTGATGAGTTGGGGGCCCAACCACTATTGGAGCATTCCAATGAAATTTATACATGTATAGCAGAGGATAGGCAGATGGTTGATGGAGGGCATATTATGATGGATACTTCTTGTTGAGCACTTCACATTTTGATGAGAAGTATTTTCCTACATCTTATTTGGATCCTTATGGGGTCAACATGGTCATTGATGAGTGGTATTCATTTTGAGATCTCCAAGAGATTTCATTTCAACATCCCATGAAATGCAAAGAAAGAAATCTGATTTGGGAAGATGGTATTCTCCATTGGAGGAGTATGAAGATGGAGCATGGTAGGAGACACCTATATTTGAATGAATGGGTGTGGATGGTGAGAAAGGGGTTGGTGAGCCACTTGCATATCTATGACACAGGGCAGCAAGAAGCATGGCTGTTTTTATCACAAAATCATACCTGATAGGCTACCAATCAAGTTAATCTCACGTAACTATTTCAGACCAATATTTTGGTTGAGGCTTAGCCTCCTCAACCTAAGAGGGCTCTCTCAAGGGTTTATTATTTTTGATAGAAATGTAGATGGATAACTCTATATGGATTAAAGACGATAAATGATACAAATTGGTTGCAAATCACATTAGCAAGTGTACATTGGGATTATGGAGTCATGATAGCTTTAGTAAAACCAATCAATATACTTAGCATGGAAGTTGAGGCATGTTAGAGTTTTATTCAAAAGATACACATGTGAAATAGTAGAAACACAATCATTGCCCACATAGGAAGTCAGAGCATCAAGGATGAATTATGAGTAAACATAAGCAAATACCACTGCAATAGATAGTAAAAGGATGAAATAGAACAAACACACACTAAAACTCTTTATTAATCTCAAGCTAGCTAAGTAAACACCTTTGTATTAAAGCTGAAAACAGTCACTTACAATAAACACAATATTTTTTGCTAAAAATGTTCAACCCTTTTCTAATTTGACCCCTTGGTCTTTAATAGACATATTACAACATGTGATGATCTGCCTCTAAGCTAGATACATCTAATTTTCAACTACTGACACTAACTGACACCTTGCATAACTGTAAGATATGGAATTTATTACATAAAGACACCTAATCTACTTAACAGTCCTAATCCAAAAAGGACTCAAAATCCTTATTGTTATCTAAAACAACCTTATCCACCTACATTTACATAATTTTCCTATTTTATCAACGTATAGTTGAATTTGGAGGATGGGCTTCAGCTCTTCATGTCCTCTTTGTTTGACCTCCACAAAAACAGGAAACCATACCCTGTTTTTAGGCATCACATCCTTTGCATTCTTTGAACAATTTGATCATCAATTAAGCTTGATTTTGTGGTCCTTAGATGTTGTAGATTATATTAACATGTCTCCTCACCTACCCCTAGCCTCCAACATGTCAAATCCACTTCCAAAAACTGTTTAAGAAAGCTCTAATAAAATGCGCTACGAAAACACAGCAGTTTCGTTGCGGCTTTGAAAAACTGTCATTTCAAGTCTTAATTATTCAAAAACTGAATCCTTTCCACTTGCATCACTTCACTTACTCCTTAATACATCTCCCATATTAGTTTTAGCTCTTTAATCACTCTTCAAGCTCTCAAAAATTGACCAAAATGAGCAAGAAAAGAAGCTACAGTAGTTTCGTAGTGCTTTTCTGCTTTTTTACACTAAATGCGCTACAAAACTTCCGAGTATGCAGATTCTTCCAAATTTTTCCAAAATGTAAAGTGTGAATGTGCCAAAAATTAAAATAGACCTAATTTCATCATATCACTTGAAAAACAGAGTTATTCCAGCCTTCTTGAGGTCCCTTCTTCATTTGTAATAGGTTGGCCTATTGGTTTTTCCTATTTTTTCCTGAAATAGGTCTTGGGAGAGAGCCTATATCTCTTACTCCATGATGTATTTTTAGAAATTTAAGGAGGTTTTTATAGGCCATTATTTCTTGAATAAAAAATTCTCTTGTATTTTTGAACCATATCTCATGTTGTCCAGAAACTTGCTTTGAAAAAAATGTGTAAAATAGGAAAACTCTGTTTCTGAAAATAGGGCTTCAAAGAAAGCCTTGTATATCCCCACTGATAACACATATGAGAAAATTGAGGGATTTTATTTTATCCAGGGATGTTATAAATACAAACCCCTTTCAGAATTCCAACAGAAATTTTCATTTGGCCAGATGAAAGCATCATAATATAAGGGTTTAGAATCTCTTGGGATGTTATAAATACAAACCTCTTTCAGAATATTTGCTAGTTCAAACTTGAGAGGGTCATCAACATCATGAGAATTAGTAGAACTGTTGATGGGGAAGTCTCTCAGGTTGAGTACCTCAAGCATGTTATTTATCCCCTTGACTCCCACAATGTTGGTTTATTTAATCATGTTGTTTGTTTAGGTTTCTCTTTGTGATGGCCCCACCATATCATCCACTCCAATTTTAAGTTGGGGGTTGATTAATACCAAAACAATTATCAAACCATCATGATTGCACACACATTTTCCATGCTCTATGGTACAATACCCCATGTGATTATTAAATGAGCTAGAGTGGAGGAACCCTAGAGCTAGAACGTAACTAGGGTTCTAGAAGAGGTACCAAACTACTGACTAGATCTTTCACTCTTCGTGTCATTATCAGAGAGGCCCATTGTTTCTCTTTGAAAATATTTTGTTGATTTGTTGACTTTTGTAAGGCATTTGAATTTGTCATAAGAGAGGCCTTGTTTTAGAGTTGATATGACATTGGCCTCTATCACGAGACTATATGAGTCAGTGCTTGGTCATTTCTGCACTACCGACATCTTCTTAGACTACCTTAGGAGTACTATACAAGTCAAATAGGAATTCCCTCACTCACTAACTCCCTTTGGTTTCTATATCGATGAGATGGAATCCTTTCTTAGGAGCACATATAGGATGGTTTTTATTGTCTTCTACCCGATGACTTGATATCCTTGCATTTATTTTTCAACAACATGATACTGTTGGCACCTCACCTAAGGGGTTGTAGAGACAAATTGAGGCCTTATCGAATGCTTTTGATCTTTTATAGCCGAAATTTGTACTTAGTAAGACTAAGGTTATCATATTCAATATGTCTCAGCATGCTATCTTTGACTACCATTTTTACTTTGGAGGGGTGGGATTGAGATTATTACAACCTACACATACTTGGGGTCAAATCTTAGGAGTCTAGCTTAGCTTCAGGCATGCTTTCTAGCCCCAAATTAATAAGGAATATGGATTTATTGGATAAAGAGATATTGCTCTAGGAAATCTCTTTCAAGATGCATGTCTTTGGACATGATCATTAGAGCCATGACCCATTATGGATTCAAGTTTTTGGGACCTGAATTTCTTTGGGTTGATTGGGATAGGATAGAGAGATTCTAAACCCTTATATTATGATGCTTCATCTACTGCTAACATGCAATTCCTCAATCTATCATCTAGGTGGAGTTCAGGGTATTACTTCAATACACCCCTCCTTGGTGTAATTCTTGTGGGTTCTTCTTAATTGCTTCAGTTAGTGGCCATTTATATCAATTGAGTTGCCCTTTTTAGGTAATATTTAGACACTCTAGGTCAATTCCTACTATCTAAATGTTACTTGACCTAGGAGATTAGAGAGGATATCTTCAAACTACATCCAAATCACTTGGATTTCCCACCTTGAGGACATTAGCTTGAATATATCATTTTATTATTTTGAGTGCTTTATGTAGCTAAGTGACTCTTATTGTTAGGCCTATCTATAGTAATAGACATTGGATGCACAACCTTAGAATTTCCCTTGGTTCATTCAGAGTGGGCTCCCACTAGCTTTGGTTTGAGATAGCTCACTGGATCACACACCTCAAAGGGAATTTTCAGTTATGTTACTTACAAGAGATCAAGTTGGGGGAGCACATTGCCTTGAAATGTTCCATGTATTAGGAGATAGCACTGTTACATATTTATTGGATATATTATTGACTGATAACACTTTTTGTGTGGTTGTTTTGTCACAACTCACATCTTTTTCATCAATTTTAATTTTTTTTTTATTTCCTAAAGTCTATAGCCCAGGGACTAGCAACTAGGTCTTGCCTATATTTCCATTTTAAATCTTAAAATACAAAAAAAAATATCATTTTGCAAATCTATTTTTTTAGCATTTTAAGGATAGATCTACAGGCTTGTCATGGATTCCTCCCTTATGTTGGAGGAGGTCTAGGCTTATGTGAGAAGGATGATCACCAAGGTGATAATGGGTGATGTCCTCAAGTAACTTTGGGGTTTGTAGTCGATAATTGAATCTATATTTTGAAGCCTAGATTTGAAAGGTAGCAGTGAAGTAATTTTCTCCTTGGATTGATGGAATGAGTTTGTCGCAACAAATTTGCAAATGGTAAATTTATATTTTGTCTGATATAATTTTTAAATGCCTTTCTCTTTCAAGACAATATGAGTCAGCAACCCTGAGGGCTATGTTTGAAATTTTTTTGAATCCTTTCAAACAAACATCCCTCTGGAAGTTTTAATGGTTTATTTTTTGGATCTCTTTCTAAATATATTATCAACTCCCACATGTTATTTATTTTGAATAAATAACATGAGAGTATACATAAATAAGATAGAAATAAATAACTCTTTTATAATGTAAATGATACTATGTAAAGACCAAATTAATTGTGCATCAAAGTTACTCGTTTGATAACATGCATTTTTTACGGTCTTTGGAGTAGGTCTCATATTATTCAAGAGTTTGATGACGAGAAATTTTTTTGTTGAAGATGCCTAGTCAGTCGTAATAGGAAACGGTGGAAAACTCATCCCAATGACATTTATATGGTTGAGACTTATCTGAATGAATATCATGGAAGTTACTTTTGAAACGTAAATCTGTTGAAGGTTCTAGCTTGATTATAGAGTAAATTTCTGCTCTTCTCCTTTTTTCTTCATTGAATAAAAACAAAAATAGTGGTTTCAAGTCCTTTATGTAATCTTATTCTAAGAGTTGAATTATTATTCTGAATGTGAAAAGCTTTTGTTAGAGTTGAATCTTGAGTCTGAATTCACAGAAACCCATTCAGCAGTTTTGGATGTATGTTTGATTTGAGACATCATGCAAAAATCCAAGGTTTACATCATCAATTTCATTATACCTATTACATCATGAGACTAATAGTGCACATGAGTAATTCCATAAAGATGAGCTGAAGCATTCCCATATAACTTGAGATTTACAAGTTTACCAAACTTAAAAATTTATGTATGAACATCTTCAGAAAAATCACCATAATGAAGGGTAACTCCTTCACTAAATACTTAAACCGTTCTTTATCCAACTAGTCATAAGTATCACAAATAGGAGGGGTTCTAAACATCACCATTTTATGACGAATTCGTCCAACTTGGGATGGTAGATAACTATGGCTCTTAGTATCAGAGGTATGTTTATCGCTTACACTAACATCCGGGGAAAAAAAAATACTCATAGGTTTTCATAAAAATTGAGTAACAGTCTGTATCTTGGTTTTGGGTTCACAAAATCAAGCTTCACTGAATATGACATCCATATTCTTAATCATAAAAAAATCCTCATGGCTCATGAATGTGCAGTGATGACAGTGAAATAGATAAATTTTCAAAACAACCCTATGTCAACACAAGGGGTACATCTGGATCCTAATTGGGGATAAATTCCCTTCAAATGGAACTTCAGAACCCCAAAACCCCATCAATATAAAATAGATTGCAAGTGAAGTCTACCATCCAATGAAATCACTTCATCTTTTTGTCTGTACAGTGCCCTTTTCTTTGTGCTTCAACAATATCTAAAACAAAGATATGTCAAAATTTTCATGTTGATAGGTTGGGATCTCATATGGTTCAAAATATAGTATAAGTATATTCAACATATAGCGATCATAGCTATTTCATCATCTCTCCCTTTTGAAATACTTTTTTTCTCCTCACAGAAGAGCATATTATGCTTACAAACACTTTCTTCGCACAGTCTAATGTAGATAATTTTGTTGGCCTACAATATTAGAGATATCTACAAGGGCCAGAGTTTAATTTCCTAGATTTTGAATACCCTTTGAAATCGTCAAACTCAACTTCCAAGATATCAAGGAAACAATGAAATCCGTCTTTGTCTGTTGATTGACATCTTAGCATAACAAAATTTGGTGCTGGTTGTTGTGGATGTTGGCATATGTTATTCATATTCCAGGTTGAGGAAGGCCAAACCTACATTACACTCTTCATTAATGGATTGGTTGGTACTCCCTTCATTTTCAAAGGAGTTATGAAAATAGTTCTTATCCTCCAAGGTTGTGAAATTTTCATGTAAAACGATGGGATTTACATCACCACAGGAAACCATATCTGTGTCATATTCTTCATCTGTAAACCATAGACAGATATATCATTGTATACCATGTTTTTGACATCAACAAGTGTTGTTGTTGGGCTGAACATAGCCATAGTATGCTCACAAAAAATTCTGTCTATGCCAATGTTGCAATTTGAAGCCATAAAATTATCCACTTCAACAATTTCTTTGTCTTCTTCTGGATTGCCCCACTCCTCTTCTATGTCATGCTCCAACAACTCCCTGGTCAAAATTATTTCCTGATGACTATTAAGGGGGTTTTGATTAGGGATCATTTTCATTCTCTTATTAGAATACTACTTTTTCACAGCAGTTACTACCTCGTACTTTTCAACAAGCTCTAGAGAAACTGCACAGTATGTTCATTATTTGGCTCCTACCCCACCACAGGGAGAAGTGTCAACTTCCATAGCTTCTGATCAGGAAACAATAGAAAACAAAAATTGCAATATTAATAATGGAACACTAATGGTGTTCCCTTGGGTCCAATACCTAGCTATCCAATGCCTTTATTTCCATCTAATGGTGGATATGGTAGGGATAATTTTCCTGCAAATCATGATGGTACTGTGACTGTTTCTTCTTGGCTTGATGGGCCAGTAGTTTCAGACGGTCAATATAGGCCTCCCAAAAGTAATCCATTGCCATCATTGGTTTCGCAGACTACATCTCTTGCTCCACTTGGGAAAAATATGCAACTTTAACCTCCTGTAACAGTATGCTACTCACTATTGTTATAATTTTTTCTTTGTGTTTTGATATATTTAGGATTATTTCAAGTGTAAGATTATTCATGAAAATAGGTGCCCATCTAATAGACTCTACTCTCACGATATTACATCTGGTATAGAAGTCCTGTTTTTGGGGCACATTGGTTTGAATCTAGAGAAAATGAGCAGAATTGGAATGTTTTTGACAATGGGAGACCAAGAAGATGAGGTAATGATGCAATGGTGAATAGTAATGTAAATATTAATGTCCTAAATGAGAAAAATCGAAGACCAAGAGCTGCAAGGTTTAGGAATCAATGGGTTACTATAGAGGCCCATAGTGAAGATGTCATTCACAAAAGTATACAATATAGTGTATTAATGTTATTTTCTTTTTGGATTTGATAGCTTGTGGAATGAAAATACTCATAAGAACATTTTCAATGAGATTAGTTTCTTACCTAACACAATCATTTTAGGAGTAACACCTAGGCTATCTATTGTGGAGGAACTCCTAGAGAGTTCTAGAATATTGCAAAGGTTTGTCCTTTTCTTCTTCTTTCAGGGATTTTGACCATTTTTTCATTATTCTTTCTTTCTCATGGATGCACTCCAAGAGAAATTCCATTTCCAAAAATTACCATTGAGGCCTGGAATCCTCTTCTATAGCAAACATTCCTAGAGAAAGTTTATTTTTATGGCCTTCAGATAATTATTCTTTTCAATGGAGTCCTTATAACAAAATTTCCAATGTTATAGGTTTCTGTGATGTCTTTCTAGTATCCAAGGAAGCACTCGATTGATTTATCTCTCCTTTTAAGCATGTTGGATAATTTTATTATTTTCGCAACATATTGTTGGTCATTCTATGTGTTATTCTTAATGTGTTGTGCATATCCCTCCTTCGCTTCACTCACCAAGGATTCTTGGCATTACCCAACCATTTGCAAAGCTTGTGGTGAATGTGGGTCTTGCATCTTACTCTCTAAAACATTTGACCCAACCTTGTTACGAGTCACCAAATTATTTAATCAATTCACCTTATTTTCATAGTTTCTATGAAGTGTTCTCCTCAATGTAGAAACATCTAATGGAATCATCAACTTCATCAACTAGACAAGGTCATTCCAAGAGGGCAAGGCTATTAGCTTGGACATCTCCTGTCTCGATCATTTCTGAGACTGACACTTGGTAGGCTTCAATTTAAACAATAAAATATTTTAGCCAACTCTCCCATGACATATACCATGCAGTGATATCAACTATCCTTTTTATACTTTTTTCCACTTCTTCTATGTATACTTGTCATTCTTTGTCATCGAAATGATGCTCAATTCTTGCTACACTCATATCTCCTATAAAATTTCCATCACTTGTGTCACATATCACAAAATATCACACATATATATGTGAATTTTCCACAAGTTTGAATATTTCAATGTTCCATATGGAATAGGCCAATGATGTCACATCACAATACTCATCCACATGTGAAGTCAAGCTGAACCAACATCTGTGTGGTCCAACTTGGTGAGCTCTTAACCTCCCACAAATATCATGCAAGACTTTTTGTGTCACTTGATCAATTGCAATACTACCCAATCTATCATATAATTCATTCTACAATCCACCAACATCATGTGCTCTTCACACCAACCACATTGCAGGCATAACTTGTCTAATTTGTCTCCACATGACCCTCTTGGAACTTCAAAAACTTAGAGTGGGCCATGGTAAAGTCATAGGTTTGAAACTAACCCCACAATGTGACCACTAACAACTTTACAAAATGAGGATTTTTTTATTGGTTGGGATTTCAAAACATGGATATTCATTTCCCCCTCTTCACTGTTAAGTAATTCAAATATCTTAAAACTTCCATGACTTTGTTAGTTCCAAGAAGATGTACTGATATTACTGTTTCTTCTACTATTTCTTCCAGGGTGGAATGAACTTCAATGGTGATGCCTCATTAATTGATTAGATTTATCCAAATTTAAGTAATCATGACAGCAAACAAAGAATTCCAAAAAATTTCTTGGAAATATTTTGATTGTTTCTTCACAAGTCCATTTCTGAAATTTAGGAAGACCTTGATAAAGAAATTTAGAGTGTGGTTTCATTCCAAAGAAGAACATTAGAAATTGGCTAATATATCTGAACCTTCTAGTTGTATAAAATAAAACACATTGTTCTCAAGAAAGCAACCCTACCTAAACCTTTGAAAGTTTGGATTCGTAGTTGAGTTTTGGTTTATGTATTGAACTCCAAGAATATTCTATGTAAATGAGTAGTGGTTTCCTGTCTCTCCATGAAAAATATGACATCAATTCAAAATAAAAAGATTTGTTGTTCTTGGTGTTATTGCCCACCTCTTTTGCTAGAAATATCTGGGCATAAAGCTTGTAAGTGATAAAATTGGTTTTTCTTTTTGTTAGGAAAAAATGAAATCTAATGTAGATTTATACCTAGCAAAGAAATTGTATGGGGACAATGTTTCTACCAAGAGTATGTCAGTCATTGTATGGAATTACAGCCACATATGAAAAACAACCAGTGGGATAAGAAACTAATCTCATTGAAAATTTTAGATGCTAGATGCGATACTACCTTATTTTTGTTTTCCTTTTTCTCCCCATTTATTGACATTGTTGGCTACCACATTAAAGATTAAAAGCTGAAACAAAGCATTGAAATTAGCTTTGAGAAATCAAAGGAAGAACTATAGCTTATTTCATTCACTATCAGAAGTACCTCCTCAAGTTGTGTAAGTGTTAATTAAGTCTCTCCTTTAGCTGTGAATGAATTAATAAAGTGCATCTTCGATCCCTATGAGATTGAATGAAATATCACACATAGGAATATAACAGACCTCGACAATAGACCTTGACCATAATCACAGTTTAGACCTTCAGCACAGACCTTGATAGATCATAACTTGAAAGCATATCTTGACAGAAGGATAGATCAGTCCTTTACCATGAATGGGTTTTAGGGTTTTAGACTTTCAGCGTTCAGGGCTATGAAGGTTTCTCATTAAAAAAACATTTTTTTAGGAAATTGTTGGGTAGAAAAAGAACTGGGAGTTTCAAGATCCATTTCAAAATTTCAGAATCCGTTTCATTTTCCATGGGGATCTATTTCATAGGCTGATGCTCAGTTTCCTTCTCCAGGGGATCTTCTTCCATGACATATATGGTAATTCAGTGGCACCGATTTCAAGAAATAATTTGATCTATAAATCAAAATATGATAAGAATATGCTACCAATTAGGGCCATGATACTACTGTTATGAGCCATTTCATAATTTTTCTATTACATTGAAATTGGGATTTTCAAAAATGAGTTTTTATTTTTGTTAGGAAAAAATGAAATCTAGTGTAGATTTATAACTAGCAGAGAAATTCTATGGGGAAAATGTTTCTACCAAGAGTATGTCATTCATTGAATGGAATTACACCCATAGATGAAAAAAAACCAATGGAATAAATGTTTGACAAATAAGAGCCAATGTAACAAAAGTGATCAAACCTAATGTGCATATCGGTATGGGGTCAACTACTACTGGGGATTACTACATGCATGTCAAAACTTTGTCAAATATTAAGAGGTCATTTGTATTGTGGATATATGTATGGGGTCAACTACTACTAGGAATGACTACATGCATGGAAAAACATTATCAAATTTTAAATTATTTTACCTAACAGAGTAATTATACATTCTAAAGGGTTTTCCATCTGCATGAATGGATAAATATATGTGCTTACCATGAATCTGCTGAGGGTTTGATTTCACATAAGAAAAGGTTTGGAAAAGGGCTGAAAATGGCCCAATTTTTGTTCCTCAATTACGTTGGATCCAAATTGGTGACGACTGAACTATCTACATACATTCTCTTTCCAATTATGTAACCAAAATTTTATTTATTGAATGCACTCAATCATGGATACTGCTAATATTTTCAGAAGTTGCATGATACTTTGTTGCTTGTGAAATTTTTTTAGATGTGATACTGCCTTACTTTTGTTTTCCTTTTCCCCCCCATTTATTGACTATTCTAATACAATTGGAAGGACTACAAACCTCACCCACTATCGTAAGATTTAAATTTATATTTCACTTAGAAAGGGAGGAAAAGCTCATTTGAAGACATAATTTTCAAGTACTGTATTGAATATAATTTAGTTGATGTGCAAGTTTATTTTCTCATTTATATTTTGGTTATGAAATTATTGAATCTAATAGTATCGTATTTGAATGCTAGAGGGAATTATAAAGATATGAATAATGGACCTGCTTCTCATTGGTCCATTGAATTTGAATATATTTCTGTTATAGAAACAAGACTGCATCTCCATAGAATAAGGAACCATGGTATCAAATGGATTTCAAGAATTCATCTTGGTCAGCTTAAGCAACATGAAAATGCATAAAAGGTTGCCATTGGAGGCTCTGTAAGTGTAGGGGAAACATCTCAAGCCCACAAAATTAAAAGGTATTTACTTAATCTCCTGGACTTTCAGACTATGAATAAGGTTGCATCTACAATGCGATCAATCTATGAGACTCTTGTGAAGGTTTTGGTAGTGCCCAATCAACCTTGCAATGCTATAGGATCACTTAGTGCAACAACCAAGAGTGTGGTTGTTACTCTTGTAAAATATTTTCTCGATAGTCTTGATGTGGATGAGAACTATAGCTTAGTTGTTCATCTAAGTTTGAGTCATCACTTTCTTCTAAGGGTCACTACCCTCATAAATTTATGGATGACATAATAACAGTTATATATGAAAATCGTAAGAAAATGTGCAATACAACAGTGGTGAATTTTTTATATCCTCATGGTATAATTAAAAGTATTTTGAATAATTTTGAAGAAAAAAATCATTTACCATGGAAAATACCATTTATTTCATAGCAAGGAATGTAAAAATAAACTGACAAAGGTATTGAAAATGACAAGCCAAAGCATGCACCTTGGGTTTTAGAGGCATTACGAAACTATTGCAGGCTTTTGGAGTACCTTGTGAATTATTCTTCGTTGTTAACTATGTCCTCTGCATCACACTTACTGCAACAATTTTTTGGAGGCTCATTTGTTGGAGGTTTTGTCACTATTCCAAGGGATCCAAAGGTTTTTCTCCATACCCTACAAACTTAAGTTCTCAATGTTGTTATACCTATCCCGAGCAACCCAATGTTTTGTCAATTTAGTCCTTCTTTGATTACCTTTGTTGTTTCCATTATTACCCATGTATACATTGCCATTTGTGATGTTAAAGGAAGCAAGAATGGTATTCCTAGAAGCACAAGTAAAAATTTCAGAGTTCATCCACCTGATGGGGCCGCAATTCCTATGATGGTTGACATGGGATTTCCAATTTCCAAGGGAGAGAAAGCATTGAGGTGTGTTGAAAAAATGGTCTTGAACTTTCTATGAAGTGGCTCTTTAGTCATCTTGAGGAGCCAATACAAGAAGATGATGAAATTTCTCAAGCTCTTGCCTTGTCACTAGGTAATTCTGAGGTTCCCTAAGACAATTCCAATGAAAAAGGAAGAGATGTTTCTTATGAAGATGAACCTCTACAAAATCCTCCCATTGCGGATATCTTAACTACATGTATGACTCTATTGCAAAGTATAGATGAAATTTATTTTTCCATGGCTGATTTGATTGTGACTTTGGGAAGCTAACACAAAGGCTAGTATTGTCTATGAGTTATTCCCCTTTTTATTCAACAACTAAATCTTTGTAAGGTGGATAGATCAGGAAAATGCACTAGTCCATTATCAACTATTTCTCACATTTTGGCATTATTTTTAAGTGAAGACAACAATACTAGAGATATAACAACCAATAATGGACTTGTTGGTATACATTGGACTTATTGAAAATTTTTATGCCAAATAGCCTGATAGGGGAAAAAAATTTAGTTCCTAAGTGGGTGACTGTGTTGTTGCTCATATTTGACCATATGTCTTTGGAAGAGGAAGCATTAAGGCATGTTGAAATAAATAGTGTTGAACTGGCTATGGAGTGGCTCTTTAGCCATCTTGAGGAGCCAACACAGGAAGATGATGAACTTTCCCAAGCTCTTACCTTGTCACTGTGTAACTCTGAGGTTCCCAAAGACAATGCCAATGAAAATGGAAGAGATGTTTCTTATGAAGAGAAACCTTTAGAAAATCCTCTTGTTGCAGATATCTTAACTGCATGCATGAATTTGTTGCAAAGTATAGATGAAATTGATTTTTCAATGACTGATTTTATTTTTCCTTTGTGCAATCGAAACATAGGTTAGTAACGTCTATGAGTTTTTTCCCTTCTTATTCAAAAACTAAAGCTTTGTAAGGTGGATGGATCTCAAAAGGGCACTAGTCCATTATCAACTATTTCCCATATTTTGGCATTATTTTTTAGTGAAGACAACAATACTAGAGATATAGGAGCCAAGAATGGACTTGTTGGTATACATTGGACTTATTGAAAATTTTTGTGCCAAATAACCTGACAGGGGAAAAAATTTCAGTTCCGAAGTGGGCGACTGCGCTATTGCTCATACTTGACCATATATCTAGGGCAGAGGAAGAATTGAGGTGTGTTGAAACAAATAATGTTGAACTGGCTATGGAGTGGCTCTTTAGTCATCTTGAGGAGCCAACACAAGAAGATGATGAAATTTCCCAAGCTCTTTCCTTTTCACTGGGTAATTCCGAGGTTCCCAAAGACAATGCCAATGAAAAGGGAAGAGATTTTTCTTAGGAAGAGAAACCTCTATAAAATCCTCTCATTGTGGATATCTTAACTAATGTATGAATCTGTTGCAAAGTACATATGAAATTGATTTTTCCATGACTGATTTGATTGTGACATTGTGCAGCTGAAACAAAGGCTACTACCATCTGTGAGTTGTTTCCCTTATTCAACAACTAAATCTTTGTAAGGTGGATGGATCTTGAAAACACACTAGTCCATTATAAACTATTTCTCATATGTTGGTATTATTTTTTAGTTAAGACAACAATGTTAGAGATATAGGAGCCAAGAATGGACTTGCTGTTATACACTGGACTTACTGAAAATTTTTATGCACCCAAATAAACATATAGGGAAAAAAGTTTCAATTCCCAAGTGGGTGACTTAATTATTACTCATACTTTACCATGTGTCCAGGGCAGAAAAAGCATTGAGGCATCTTGAAAAAAATATTATTGGATTGGATATGGAGTGGCTCTTTAGTCATCTTGAGGAGACATCACAAGAAAATGATGAACTTGCCCAAGCTATTGCCTTATCATTGGGTAATTTTGAGGTTCCCAAAGATAATTCCAATGAAAAAAGAAGAGATGTTTCTTATGAAGAGAAACCTCTTGAAAATCCTCTCATTACAGATATCTTAACTACATGTATGAATGTGTTGCAAAGTACAGATGCAATTACTTTTTCCATGACTGATTTGATTGTGACTTTGTGTAGCTGAAACAAAGGCTAGTATCGTCTATGAGTTGTTTCCCTTATTATTCAAAAACTAAAGGTTTGTAAGGTGGATGGATTTGAAAAAGGCACTAGTCCGTTATCAATTATTTCTCATAAGATAACAGTACTAGTATAGGAGCCAATAATGGACTTGTTGGTATACATTGGAATTATTGAAAATTTTTATGCCAAATAACCTAACAGGGGAAAAGGATTCACTTCCCAAGTGGGTGATTGCATTATGTCTCATACTTGACCATATGTTCAGGGTAGAAGAAGCATTTAGGCGTGTTGAAACAAATAGTGTTGAACTATCTATGGAGTGGCTCTTTAGCCATTTTAAGGAGCCATTGCAAGAGGAGGATGAACTTTCCGAAGCTCTTTCCTTGTCACTGGGTAATTATGAGGTTCCAAAAGACAATGGAAATGAAAAAGGAAGAGATGTTTCTTATGAAGAGAAGCCTCTGTAAAATCCTTTGGTTGCATATATCTTAACTACATGTATGAATCTATTGCAAAGTACAAATGCAATTGATTTTTTTGTGACTAATTTGATTGTGACTTTTTGTAGCTGAAACAACAGCAAATATCATTTGTGGGTTGTTTCCCTTCTTATTCAACAAATAAAGCTTTGTAAGGTGGATGTATATGAAAAGGCACTACTCCATTGTTAACTATTTCTCATATTTTGGCATTATTTTTAAGTGAAGACAACATTACTAGAGATATAGGGGCCAAGAATGGACTTGTTGGTATACATTATACTTATTGAAAATTTGTATGAAAAATAACCTGATAGGGGAAAGCTTTTCAGTTCCCAAGTGGGTTACAACATTATTGCTCATACTTGACCATATGCTGCAATGAAAACTTCATCTTAATACAAATTTTGAGAATACTGGTGCTATGGGAAGAGCTTCACTTGTCTCTGATTCTGAAGATACAACTTTAGCTAGTGCAGGTGTTGTAGATAACAGTAAAAATTCTTCTTTGGATGACAAAAATATAGGCAATAGTCCATTCATGAAGATTTTGGGAAATCCTTTTGGATACATGACAACAAATTAAAAACATAGAGTAACGATTATATCTTGCAAATATTTGCAGCTATAGCTTCCAAAAGTTAAAATTCAAGTGGTTCTTCAGTTGTGTGACTTAAAAAGTCTCATTCCATGGCAATGCAGTTTCTCTATAGAGGTGGACTGTCTTCCCTTCTGAGTCTTCCTAGAAGTTGTTTTTTCCCAGGTTTTGATATTGTGGGAGCTGCTATTATACAACATATTCTTGAGTATCCTTAGACTCTTTAGATCAATATGGAGGTAGAGATATGAAAAACTCTAATGAAGATGTTAATTCGTCATGGTGGTCATGTTTCTCATTGAACATTCTTGAAATTTATGGCTCTAGAAATTTCTTGAGATCCGAATTTTTTTATCCAGGTTACTACTGGTATGGTTTGTCAGTTAAAAACATTGGGGGGTAGGAAAAATATCATTTTCTTAGGAGGATAAAGAGAAAGGTAAAGAGGGATAAATTGAAGGAAAAGGATAAAGTCAAAGGTTTTGGGTAGGTTGACGCGAGTGTTCCATCTATTTATTTTGGTATGGTGCATGATGTAATAAATCCACACGATAAACTTAAATTTATATGCATATACATTGGGGCATTTATGAGGAGGTTTAATTCATATGAAACCCAAAGATCATGGCATATTGGGGCATATTCCCCACCCACATGTATGGGTAACCATAGGAGATTTTTTTTCCTTTTATGATGCAATTTTGCTGCTAGTGGTCATACATTATTTATTACATTTTGTATTTTTCTTTCCATTTGTTTTCACAAATTATCTATAGCCTGATATTTTTAGCATGTAACTTAGTATAAACAATTTTTTTATAATTTCAATTTCCATTCCATGATATCCTCTCTTTATTTTTTGATTCTATTTTGGACGTTTCTTTTGATTTTGTTTTGTATTTTAACTGTGAAATTGAAAATACTTAGTACTATGTCCATTTAAACAACAACAAAAGCTTGAAAATGAAATTAGTATTACACTATATTGATTGGAATCCTTTAGATATTTTGTGTTTGAATATTTTCATGACTATCAGAAAAGTTACTTTTATGTTGTTATTTGAGTACATGTTGTTTATATACTTAACTTAGTTCATACATTAGAAAATGAAATGTTGTTGTTAATAAAACGACAAGGATTAAACATCACACCTCAGATTATGTGTTTTCACAAGTTATCTACAACTTGAGATTTTTAGCATATAACTTAGTTGACATGATTTTCCTAAGCTTTCCTTGAAATTTGAATACTAAGTACTAAGGTGTTCCTTTCTATATATGGTGATATTTTATTTTCTTTTTTTATATAGGTTATTTGGCCATGTTATACTGGAAACTATCACCCCAATGAAGAAAAATTGTTCGAGTTTCTTACTTGTATGGGGAAAAATGGCTTTGACATTGCCGATGTTGAGGTATATGTCATATAAATTATTTATAGTCTAATTTAGTTTATATTCTAGTGTTCATTGTCTTTCATGTTTTACACTTTGCATTGTATCTTCTTTTGTTTTCATAAAATGAACTCATTATTGATGGTAAGAAGCATGAATTGAGAAAAGAGGAGAGCAATACCATTGGAGCGACAAATGCAAAAAGAGAGAGAGGAGAACTGGTCTGGTGATACTTTTAGAGACAATATCCCACATATGAAACACATATAGAGACTGATGGTCATTAAGTCTTCAGAGTTGGTGAATTCACCTCCAATTCCTTGAAAACACAATGATAATGTTTTGAAGTGGTGAAACACCATTTCATGTATAAATTGTGGTCCAACAAATATTAAGTTGGAAAATCACATTGTAATACTTTAACATTTCATATAATATAATTTATGTGGTTTAAATTATTTATAGTTGCACTTGATATTGTTTAGTATTTTAATTAAAATATGCGACTTTGTGTTTTCATATTATATGAACATGCACATTGTATGAAATTTTTTAAATCATACAAATGTATTTATGTTGATTAATAATGAACACAAAATAAATTTAAAACTACTAAATTAGTAGTTTATATTGATTAATGATGAACACAAATAAAATGAATATCCTACTAAATTAGTCATTTATAATGATTATTAATGAAAGTAAATGAAATGAATATAAACTACTAAATTGGCTGTTTATATCATGAATAAATTACTACTGCAAATGATAAATTTTTTATTACAAATGACAACTAAATTTTACATATATACAACTATTAGTAGCTAATCTAGACTATCTTATAACACGACTAAAAATTAGTCATATTTCTTCTGTTATTAATTGGTTTCAAACGATGACTAAAATTTGCAAATATATGACAATTAATAGCTAATTTACAGTATCTTATAACACGACCAACATTTTGGTCATATTTCTTTTTCATTAATTGGTTTTCTCGGTGGATCATATAGTAATATATTTTGTTGTATATTTTGTCATTAATTGTGACAATTAATGACCAAATCAATGATTAAATAAAAGACTAAATCAATGACCAAACTAATGACCAAATATATAACTAGAAAAAAAAATTGAGATAACCAATTAATGACTAAGCTAAAAAATACCAAAAGTTTGTTGTATTATAAGATATTGTAAATTAGATACTATTGGTCACTGACCAAAAAATAGTCATTTATATGCAAATTTTAGTCATTTTTTTAGTAATTAATTAGCCCTTTTGTACTAGTGTATCCTGGTACTGCAGATATTCTGTCCTAGTATTCAATCAACTCAAAACATGTTTCCATGCTACCTGATGAGTGTTGTGCCACTACTTTTGTTGAATCAGACAATGGAGATGACTGTCTGACCATATCCATATCATAGCAACTTTTGAGAGAATTAAGAACACTGGAATATTGACTTTGAAAATAGAGACCATCCAATGCATCTGCTATTGGATCATGTGGTGCTTTAGATAGTAGTTTTCATTCTTCTGAGACTTCATATTTTCTCTTATAACTATCAGCCAGAATGTGATCCCTTCTCCCCTTTATAATCTGAAATGCACTAAAGCACAAAGGTAGAGATTCAACCTTGATCACTTCATTATCTTCTTTAGAATCTGGGACTTCATTTGGTACTTGATATTGAAAAGGATTCAAGGGCTAAACCCCTAGATCTAAACCATATTTTTTATCATCCGCGATTTCCTCATCTAATTAGTGAGAGAGTTCTCTTCTCCTGTGATTATCAACTAGGATGTAATCTACATTCCCTTTCGAAATATGAAATGAATTGAAACATAAGGGTAAAGAATCAAGATGTATTGGTTCTTCCTCTACTTCAGATTTTGTGGTTTCAAGAACACTAGTACAAAATGGCTAATTAGTTACTAAAAATGACTATTTTTCGATCAGTGACCAATAATAGATAATTTACAGTATCTTATAATGCGACCAACTTTTAGTCATTTTTAGCTTAGTCATTAATTCGTTGTCTCAATTTTTTTGTCTAGTAGTATATTTGTTCATTGATTTGGTCATTGATTTGGTCATTTATTTAGTCATTGATTTGGTCATTAATTTAATCATTGATTTGGTCATTGATTTGGTCATTAATTTATTCATTGATTTCGTCATTAATTTATTCATTTGTTTAATCATTGATTTGGTCATTCATTGTCACAATTAATGACCAAATATATAACAAAAAATATTACTAAATTATCACTCGAGAAAACCAATTAATGACCAAATAAATATGACCAAAATGTTGGTCGTGTTATAAGACACTGTAAATTAGCTACTAAGAGTCATATATATGCAAATTTTAGTCATCGTTTGAAACCAATTAATGACCAAAGTAATATGACCAAAATTTTGTTGTGTTATAAGATACTGTAAATTAGCCACTAATAGTCATATATATACAAATTTTAGTCATTGTTTGAAACCAATTAAAGACCAAATAAATATGACTAAATTTTAGTCATGTTATAAGATACTGTAATTTAGCTACTAATAGTCATATATATGCAAAATTTAGTCATCATTTGTAATAATAAATTTATCATTTGCAGTAGTCATTTATCTTGTTTTGGTAGTTTGACATTCATTATATAAATGACTACTTTAGTAGTTTATATTCATTTCATTTACTTTCATTAACAACCGTCATAAGCAACTAATTTAGTCGTATATTCATTTTATTTGTGTTCATCATTAATAAACCTAAACTACTCATTTAGTAGTTTTAGATTGAATTTTTGTTCATTATTAATCAACATAAATTAATTAGTATGATTTTTCAACTATATTTAAAATGTCATACAATGTACGTCTTCATCTAATATGAAAACACAAAGTTACATATCTTAATTAGAATACTAGGTAATATCAAAGTGCAACTATAAATAACGCCAACCACATAAATTATATTATATAGAATGTCAAATATTACAATGTGAGTTTCCAACTTAATATTGGTTGGAGTATAATTTACACATGGAATATTATTTTATCACTTCAAAATATTATCATTGTGTTACCAAGGCATTGCAAGTCAATTCACCAACTCTTAAGACTTGACCATCAATATTTGTGTGTGTTCCTTATGCGGAATATTGGATTTACATGTGCCACTATACAAGTTCTCTTCTCTCTCTCTTTAATTTTCATTTTGTTGCTCTAGTGTTATTGTTCTCCTCTTTCTTCAATTCTTGCTTCTTACGATAAATACAGAGTTCATTTCCTGAAAAGAAAAGAAAAAAGATACAATGCAGAGTATAAGACATGAAAGTTGATGAACACTAGAATATAAACTAAATTAGACAATAAAGGATTTATATAATATATACCTTAACATAAGAAATATTGTTAATGTCATTTTTCCCCATAAACAAAAGAAGCTCAAACAAGTTTTCTTCAGTTGAGAAATATTGGCCAGTATCTAGCCAGATGACCTGTATAACCAAAGCAAATAAAACATCAATACCATAGAAAAAATTTTGTATCTACCATGTTCTCAGTGTACATGATTTGTTGATGAAATGTTATACTCAAATAAAGTAATAAATTAAAATAGAAGCATACATTTATATCCCAATATTTTGAATTCCCATGCTTATGGTACATTGAAATTTTGATTTTATCCAACATAATCAAACACGGAAAAGCTAGAAATTTGTACTAAGAATGTCTCATGCTCCACTTTTGTAGTTGTATCATTTCCTCTAGTTATCTTTAAGAAGCAGTGACACTTAACAATAAAACTGGTCAATAGAAATCTAATGGGTGGAGCAAAGTATTGTTGACACAAGATTACAACAAGAAACTAAAAAAGAATAAGAAAAGACTTTGTTAATTACGATATTAACCGAGAATATAGCTTCAATATAGCAATATTCAAATTTCATCCTACTATTCCAGGGGAAAAGGAATCCAATTCCCAAAATCCAACAAATTATATCCAGAGAAAAACTAAACATGTTGGCTCCACATTCAAAGGTAAAGTAATTGGGACTAGTTATATCAGATACTTTTTAGAGTGTGCGTGTAGATACTAACACCATTCACAAGAATTTTAAAATAGATTTTTCGCATATGACCTCAAATGTGGCAACAAATTTGATATATGCACTACCTGCATACATTCCAAAATGCATTGAAATGATATAAGAGTACCAAAAGAAACTACATATAATTACATATTCACTATCCACTTTTATTCCAAACAACATTCAAAAAACTGTTATAACTTACCTTGAAAAATATTTTGAGATTTCCATTCATTATTATGAATATCCCTAGCTGTTAGCTCCTAGGAATGTGGTTGCCAAGTGAAATCCTGCCCAAAACAAATAAAACCAAAGAAAATAATAACAAAACTTAATAGGAGACAAATATGACAAATACCCTTACCTTTTGTTCCTTCAAAGAATGCAGTATTCTCTTTAAATAGGTCTAAAACTCTAAGGACTTATCTATTAAATAAAAAATAAAACAACTATGGGAAAATAAGAACTGCACAAGTGGAGGACAAACTTTTTTTGTAGCGTGACGTGGCACATAAAACCTGTCATTGGTGCTAGTGTGACTTGCAATCAACGTTTTACAAAAGTAGTTATTTGGTTGCATGCTTGGTGTGTTGAGGTAAGAACTGAGATAACAATATTTTTTATCTTGTTGCACAGTATCATCAATTTTTAGTTCCTTGCACAAATGAAACTCGTACCAAAGCATTTATCACAAAAATTAGCAATTACAGTAAAGCACATATAATGAAACTGAAAATTTATTACAACATTAAGAGGTTGCAATGTCATTTGAGTATATAATTCATATATTTCCACATATTCCTCGCATTCAATAAGGCTTTTATTAAATTTTAAATGTTGTATATATAACGATTTGAATAAAATTGTTGACAACCAAAGCAAGGATGAGATGCAGAGAACCCACATGCATTGTAACATTGTGAAGTTATCAGATTAATTGAGTTGGAAGATTTAGATAGTTGAATATATGAGCATCAACGTCCTTGTTTGTTGAAGAAACTACCTAAAATCGGTTTCATTACATAACATTAAAATTTCAAAATACTTGGGTCACATTTTATGACGGAAATAAGATAAGCATTCATTATTTTTTGTCATTTGTATCCAAAAGAAGATCGTGAATTAAAATTGGTGAGCAACCACGTCACCTGTTCACTGTGACCCTGTGGAAAATATGCAAACTTGCTCCCAACAATAGGTAAGGACACAAATGGTCCATCACAGGCATGCTAAGGCTTTGAATTAAGGAATCTCATTTCCCCTACTTGATGTGACATGAACAAGGAAATTATCAATTGGATATTCCTTTAGAAACCTCTCGACCCCGACATTATATGCTTCATATTATTGGTTGTGAATGTTTAAACGAAAACAAAATGGAAAAAAAATTAAAGAAACTCCAACACACTAACTATTTGGAAAATTGAGAAAATAACATTTTCCTTGATATTAGGGGTTTTCAACATCTCAATATGTAGATATCGAAAAATTATTCTAATCCTACTGTGTGCATCAACCTCAAATTACAAGAAAAGTGGACTAGAATGTAGATGTTGCAATTCTCTTTGTTGCAGAAGTAATGAGCTCATGGCAGCCTCTTAAATTTCAAAAGCCCTTAAATTATTGACACCTAAAAAGAAATAAATGAGAGAATGTCAGTATTAGATGACCAAGCTACCTGTGAACCTTAGAGTAAAGTTGGCACCTCAAGGCATTACCAATGATGTTGATATAAGTGGATACCATGCTTCCAATGTTCAGGACTAGAAACACTCAAACTCTTATTGTGCACATAAACCAGTGTATTATATGATAAATGATGGAGCCTATCATAAAATACAAGTTGAACGGAAATAAAATGGTTGTTGTGCCGTTTGCTACATATGTCATGCTCATGACAACTACTTGAGATATTTCCCTAAATAAATGGTCTCCCAAACAAACATAAAAACCTCTAAAAATCTATAGGTGTGTTAACTACTTCAAGAATAGCCAAAATTATGTCAATTGTTTAGAGATTATTGGAGGCCATTAGAATTTTCATCACCTTTTGTTAATTTTTTGGAAACTAAGTCCAAACTCCATGTTGCACTACTCATATGACGATGGTCATATTTTTCTTGGATTCCTCGTTTGGAGAGGTGTAAGATTCATCTAAAGATCATCTTGTTTGGATGAGCAGAACATTTATTTTCAATTTATTTTCCACATGTGCAAGGTCTCCCAGATTTGTAATGTAGGCTCACATGCATAATAATATGTGACACACACCCTCATTGATGGATATAAATTGGAGAGAATTGGAGGTCATTTCATCATCAACTCATCACACATTCTCTCATTGTGATATGATTGGTTCAATAGCCTTTGGAGGCCTTTTTCCCCTCACATGTGTGGACCAAAGCTGATTTTTTCTATAGATCTATTTAGGGCTTTTTGATGCAGCATTGATCAACGTTGACCATGGTCAACCCTTCGTCATTTGACCACAAAATTATGCCAAAATTATGATTTTAGGAGGTTGTATTGCTGGGCATTAAAATCGAGGAAATACACTTTGTTTGACAGAAGCCATAATCTACTGCGTTGACTTTTCTGTTGTTTCCTGCGTTGACTTTTCTGTGTTGACTTTGGGTTGACAAGTGTTGACTTGTGATGAGTTGTCTTTAAGGGTTGTCGGTGTGACACATGCAATATTGGTTGACCAAGAAAGACATTGTTGGTTGAAGCATCATGTTGATTTTCATAACGTACAATATCTCAGACATACCAAAGAGTACAAAAGCCCATATCAGATATACCAAAGAGTAAGAAGAAGAAAAAAATTTCAAAATACTAAAGTAGATGTACTAGATGCTCAAAAAAACAAAGAATATTCAATTAAAATACTTGCAAAGATATATAAGCATGCCACCTGCTTCATCTATATGGTTGCTTTGATGAAGTCACTGCTTTGGGTTTTCTCATCCCATTGCAGGTGAGCAAGTCAAATTTGAGTTCTAATTTTGTTGTCCAAGAGCCTTGGTATTTTCACTAAGCACAAGAGCTTCTTCTTAGTGGCATCTACTTCAGGATTTTTCTCATTCCCTGAAATAGGAGTAAACATATTATTCAAACCAACAAGAAAACCTATAGATACTGAATTGGTGGCACTAACTGCAACACCCTCTAGCATGTATGGTTGCACTTTGTGACTGTAACCCCAAAAATTTTATCTAACACATCAAAATACCTTCCAATCTAAGACATGTAGCAATCACTTGATTCTGGATCAAATATTTCATCTTTCCCATGATGCACCTCCTCAACCTATTGTCCATCTATGTCACCTCACATTTATTGTCTTGATATCAGGAATTGCAATGTTGAACCAAATATGAAAAAATAGGAAGGGTTGTAATCTTCCACCTAAACTCATGTGAGATGATGTAATTTAATTCCAAAGGAATATATATGTACATTGAATCCATGCTTTGAAATTAGAGCATAAATTCCATGTGAACTATATGCCTAAAATTGTTTTCCAAATTGGAGGTCGCATCGAAATGTTTAAAAGTGTTTAGGTGCACAAAAGATTTGAGAAGACATTTCAATGCTTTAAAATAGAAATGTTTTTAAAACAAGAATGATTTATTGAAGGAAATGATAGAGAAGCCAAACCAAATTTGGAGGAAAATCCAATACCCCAAGAGATACTTGACTTTTTGGTTGTGTATCAACATCCTAGATGAGGACCTTAGCACAAGATAAGTACAAATAGGACCGTGAATTGAAATAGAACATTTTGACAAATCATAACTTGTTGATTTCCAAACTTGTTCTATTCAAGTGTACTTTACTACTATGGATAATCTAAGCTACCAAAGCAATAAAAAAACTGTGAAAATGAAAAGAGTGAGGCTCACATCTAGGCCATCTATATGTGTAGCGACCATTTTTATATTTTGTGGAAATTCTCTGATTTTGTTAACCTACAACAAACATCATCATAAATATCTAAATATCAACCCTTTGAAGGTCTATAATTCGCTTTCTTATTGTTTCGATGGTATTCCCTTTTCCTCTACGATTTTGTTTGGATGCTCTTGAGCCTTACATATAGAAAAACAAAAAATTGAAAAATTTTCATTCCCAGCTTCCACATTTGCTGATCACATTAAAAAAGACATCAAAATTAGAATTTCATTTCTTCATGATATTTGATTTTCAATGGAAAACTACAGAAGGATGGAAAATAAAAGGGAATGTACTTTTTTTTTTGCCTCACCCTAGTGTATGATGGTCTTGAACTTCTTTACACAAGGAAAATGTGCCTCTTCATTAAACTACATAAAAAAATTATGTTAAGTTAATAAACATTGTCTTTCTCCTTTACTCAACCTCCCTATCAGCTAACAAAGAAAATGGTATTATACATACAGAAATAGAAATTGGGATCTAAAGCTAAAGTCATGCATTTTCATTAATGATAATAGCTATGAGCATGAGCCTACAGTTTAGCACTAAGGTATTGGTTTTCAATGCCCATAATTCAATTCGAAATAAAATTTTATGTTTTTCATCACCTTAAAAGCTTTCTAGTTGGCTATAATGAAATATTTAAATAGTCGAAACCCTTACAAATTCAAAAAATATATGGAATTTCAGAAATTTTCAAACAAATGCCTACAAAGAATAAAGCACCCTGCCAACTGAGATATATGTTCAGCTGCTGCAACTCTTGGTTTGGAAACTTCATAGGTAGCAATTACCAATGTATTTGGCACAATATATCAACAAACCCATGTTTTCCATTGTTAAAAAATTGCTGCAAATGTATTCCCCACACAAATCCAGCAAAGTGACACACCTGACAAATTCTTTCTTCATACACTATTCTTGGGCATTTCCATCTAAAAAAGATTCCTAATAAACAAAATTTAAGATTCGAAAACAAATGATTTAATCATTAAAGCTCATTAAAATTTTTGTATCTATATCTTTGATTCACTTTGACCACTGCATCTCATAAAGATGTCTCTTGCTAATATGAAGGGATTTCTCTTAGAAACTTATCCTCAATAAATCATCAAATTCCCGTTCTTCATTATTGAAATGGATGCAAAATTTATTCCCAAAATAAACTCAAATAAACGAAAGACATTTTTCTTTGACATAAATGCATGGGCTACTAGTCTAATTGTAGCTAATTGAGAATATTTGGAGATACTTTAGTCTATCATGCTACAATATATGAACCATTATAAACAAGTCACTCCACATACCAATTTCCAAAACAAGTTTGGCGCCCATCCTTTAAGAGCATTTCCAGGCTTGTTTTCTTCCTTCACAAGATTTGCACCCTGGAGTACTGCATTACTTGACATCATAGATACACTTATTTAGCTCTTTGATTCTCAAAGGGGATTGCTTCTCTAGGCTTGAATAGACATAGATATTGTTGGTTTTGGAAGCATTATTACTACTTAATTACATCGACATTTGTATTGAGAATGTCCCTTCTTTCAAGTACCTTTTGTGTGCCCTTGGCCACCTTTTCCACCTGAATGAGGATATCAAGAAGCAAGTTAGGGATGTTATATACATGATTTAATTTTGGCTCACCTGGAATCCTCCCCTCAAACTCTTTGCTCCAAGATGGCATCTTATGAGCATTTTATGTAGTTGTGCAACAATCTCATTATTGAAATGGCCTCAAGAGTCAAGACTATTCTCAAGTAGTTCAAGGTTTTTTCCCACCACTTCCACATCAAGAAAATCAACACATACCACATGGAGAGGATCTGCCAATTTTTCCATCTTTAGGATATTGAAAGGGAGGATTTATGTTTCTTCAAATGTCGTATATATTATGAGATTCATGGGAAAGATCATTCCCTATCTTCTCATTCTAGTGGGTATACGTCTGCCACCATTTCTTATCCCACTTAGACATGTCTAAGATTTATGCATACATAGGAAAATCACCCACAAGTGATTCACATAAAAAATTCTAGACCTTGCATGACTAGGTTCACCACTTCCTTTTTCTGACATATCTTCATCAGTGGGGCATTAAGCACAATCCAGATGCAATAGCCATGTAAGTGGGAGACGTCATATTTATGAGACAATGTAAATATTCCTACTGAACCAATAGATGTGTCACATCCACAAGGTCACAGGATCATTCCTGCTCCTTGCTGCCACCAGTAACTACCCCTCAACTTAAATTTGGAGTGAAACATCCATCACTATATTCTTCTCTTCTGCTTCAAATGTTAGGAGAGCTTTGCTATGCCATCCCAACCTTCTAAGGTCATCCAACTAGGTCCTCTCATCCTTAGGCACTCCTCAAAAAACATTATGACGGTCTGCATCAACCCCTCCACAATGATAATTGATGACAAGGATGTTTGTATTCCCTCACTTATATCTACCTCTATCTCAATTCTTGACAATTGATGTTGAATAGTGTATCCTTTATTTCTATGGATTACCTTCCCTATTCACCATTTCTTATGTTATTTTCTTCGTTTATCATCATGGCACCCCCATAATCCAATGTTGACTGGCTATATTTACTTGTCATATTGATCTATATTTTTGTGATTTGTGCACATTAATCAAATCATATTACCTTCATAAAATATTCTTGGACATTTGAATGTGCATTAGTTGATATTGGTTTATTACTATTTCTACTATCAATTTCCCTACATGACACAAATGCCTTAAATTATGTTTGACTTTATACCAATATGTTCATAATTTCAACACAATGGCATTGTTTTCTTTTTTTCTCTCTTAAATAATTTGTAATTAGATCCTGCACTGAATATGTGGATTGATCAATTTTTCTTAGTTTGCAGATACAACAAAATGCAGCCAAAGAATTTCCTTACCAAGAAACAAGGTCACTTTAACATATAAAATTTAAACAAAACTCTAAAGAAAGGGTAAAGCCTACTTGTCTTCCATGTTTAACTTTATACCACAACAACTTAAAATACCTTAAGAATAAATGTAGTCCTAGACCCCACTAACTCCATTTTCAGTGTGCTTGAGATAAACAGATATCACATGGAATATCACCAACTTTTTCAACCTTTATTGTGTCCACCTTCAGTGTGTGTGTGCATATGTGCTCTATCTATTTCTCCTCCATAAATGTCACTGCAACCTCTGTATCTCTCTCATTGGGTTCTGCATCATCATAAGAGATTCAGGTGAGTTCTCTTTGGGTAATTTCACTGGTACAGATTGCAGAAAGTCATCGAACTATGGGAACTACAACAAATCTTTTGATTCGGAAAAAACTTCCAACTCAATATTGATTTCTTTTAAGTCATATTCAAGGTGAGACTTCAATTCTTCAGATTTTGTATTTTTTTCAACACTACTCTCAACCTCAGGTGGGAGTGTTTGCATAGGTTTTTGCAGGTCTCCACCGATTGAAGCTACCAATTGTTGGTGTTCATGTTTTCTAGCCACAAATTCATCCACATTAATAGATGATTTCCTGCCAGCAGTAAACCCTCCACACTTAACATTAACAACATTGGAGCTGCTACACATACCATCATTGTTTCTCCCTCTTGCAACACAATCGTCAACATTAACGTGCACCTTGGATAGCCAATTTACAATTTACACATTTATTTCCAAGGTTGACTTTGTATTATGACATGCCATAGGGTTGGTTGGGATACCATAAGATCACAAAGGATTATCACCACTCAACATAGGCTTTCTCTATTACCTAACTTGGGCCATGCTCTGATCATGAGTATTTTCTCCCTGGGCCTTGCGTTTTAGGAGAATCTATGCTCATGGTGCTCGAACTTCCGTTAAGTCATTTCAATGTTTTAAAACAAGCATGATTTCTTAAAGGAAATGAAAAAGAATTCAAACCAAATCTGGAGGAGAATTGACTGCCCCAAGAGAAACCCGACTGTTTGGCTATGTATCAACATCCCAAATAAGAACCTTAACATAGGATAAGCAAAAATAGGACTGTGAATTGAAATAGAACATTTTGGTAGATCATAACTTTCTGATTTGCAAACTTGTTCTATTCAAGTGGTGTACTTTACTATTATGGAGAATCTAAGTTGCCAAAGCAATAACGAAACTGCAAAACTGAAAATAATGAGGCTCACATCTAGGCCATCTATATGTGTAGCAACAATTATTTCTTCATACAAAATCAGCAAAGTGACACAACTTGCAAATTCATTCTTCATGCACTATTCTTGGGCATTTCCATCTAAAACAGATTCCTAATAAACAAAATTTGTGATTCGAAAACAAATGATGCAATCATTAAAGCTTATTAAAATGTTTGTATCCATATCTTTGATTCACTTGACCATTACATATCATAAATATGTCTCTTGCTAATATGAAGGGATTGCTCTTAGATAATTATCCTCAAGAAATCATCAAGCCTCATTCTTCATTATTGAAATGTGTGCAAAATTTATTCCCCAAACAAACTCAAATAAAGGACAAACCTTTTTCTTTGGCATCAATGCATGGGATACTAGTCTAGTTGTAGCTAATTGAGAATGTTTGGAGAGACTTGAGTCTATCATGCTACAACATATGAACCATTTTAAACAAGTCATTCCACATACCAATTTCCAAAACAAGTTTGGTGCCCATCCTTTAAGAGCATTTCCAAGCTTCTTTTTTTCCTTCACAAGATTTGCACCCTAGAGGACTGCATTACTTGAAATCATAGATAGACTTATTTAGCTCTTTTATTCTCAAAGGGGATTTCTTCTCTAGGCTTGAATAGAGATAGAGACTGTTGAATTTGGAGGCATTATTACTACTTCAATACATCAAAATTTGTATTGAGCATGTCCCTTCCTTCAAGTACCTTTTGTATGCCCTTGGCCACTTGTGCCACTTGAATGAGGAGATCAATAAGCCAGTTAGGGATGACATATACATGATTCAAGTTCGTCTCACTTGGAATCCTCCCCTCAAACTGTTTGTCCCAATATGGCATGTTATGAGAATTTTATGTAGCTATGCAATAGTCTCATTGTTCAAATGGCCTCAAGAATATTCTCAAGTAGCTCAAGGTTTGTTCCCACCACTTCCACATCAATAAAATCAACACATACCACATGGAGAGGATCTGCCAATTTTTTCATCTTTAGGAGATTGAAAGGGAGGAATTTTGTTTCTTAAAATTTTGTATAGACTCTCACATTATGAAGTCTTCTAAAGCATTAAACTCCTGATCCATTATTCATGCTACATGATTATTATCATTGCCTAGTCTCATTTCTACAATGGCATGTTTACTTTAGAATGAATGGTTGTGATTGCCAATTCACAATGAAGTATATATGAATTGTTTCTCATATGTGGTAAAGGATATATATACTCTTGTTCGATGTACCTGCCAAGGAGAATTAAAGGCGACTAGAAACAATAAGCCCTAGGCTTGCATTGTAGTGAAGAATTTGAAATATGAAGGCATAAAATAACAACAAACTATGAGTTGCCATTTATGAATCACATGCTGAGGAATGTTGGTATTGATGAAGTATTGCAGCTATTGGACAAAATAGTGAAGAGGTTTTTATTTGATTCCTCATCCTCAACATATATTCCAGTGGAAAATATCTTGTGATAATAGTGGAAAAATATCATCATTTATATAATAGTTGAGTAGTATAGCAATGAGAAGATTCATTACTTGTTGTAACTTGTAACATAATAAGGATGTATTATTAGGTACAGTAAGGGAATTTTCCTAGTTCAGAAAGCATGGAATACTTATAGTACAGAAGACATGTAGATTGGTGAAAGAAAGTTGTAATGACAGTACCTTAGTGACATAAGACAGTGACCTAAGCATGACAGTAACCTCATGAAGGTGCAGCAGTATATTGTTGAGTATTTGCATGACATTGTTGTTTTGACAGTGCTCTTGTGATGGTAGATACCTTGAGAGAATAAAATGTCAGTGATCTGCATATATGGCTGTGTGTTAATTTAAAATGGTGGCCTGGACACAAAGTACAGTGGGTAACTAACAATTCTCTCCATACTTTTGTATTACCTGGTCAATACCTTTGTTTGAGCATGATTGCTTAACAAGAATTTGAAGTATATAAGTGGTTCATATGTGCTGAAAATTTGTTCCTTGAGGTCATAAATTTACATTGTTCTTGAATTCCTATTACATCAGTGTTATTCATGTGAGAAAGTTGTATGACAATGGGAGGAATATAAGAATGATGTCAGTTTATTTTACATGGTTGAGATCGTTAGCTTGATGAGTGCTGAACACAGTAGTTACTTATGCATGTAGAGGAACCATATGCAAAGATCCATAGACAAGACAAGTAGGCATGGATAGTACCCCAATGGAGTTGCTTCAGAAACACAAACATTGATTCACTGCTAGCAAGCATGCATAGTTCGCCAGTAAAGTCGCTTACTTCACCTCTCTATATAGGAAGCCTCTCTCTTCTTTCACCCTTTATTTTTATTTCTTTTCATAGGACTATGCATAATAATTTATTATTTTTCAATGCACAAAATAGGGATCCCAACTTATTGAGAGCATAAGAGGTTGATCCTTCAAATACAGGTTTAAGACCTTTGATGCTCTATTCGCTGAAAGTTTCCCCTTATATTACTCCACTCATATAGATAAGCAAGAACATATTATTCATAAACAGGACTGAGTGTAGGAATGAGAATCCTGAATAGATATGGGCACCATGGTTCACTTGTAGCTTCTTGGTTGAAGGATCATATTTTCCATCAAAAAATCATCAACTTAAAATATGTAAACCGAAATAGTGAAGAGGGTAACAGATAAGCCAGGGATTTATGTTACCACAACTTTCCTTTCCCAAAATATTAGCCACTTCCCTTGGAGCTCAAACCAACTTTATTTTAGAATAGATAAAACCAAAAGAACAAAATGGGAAGATGAAAACACAAAAAAAGAACACAATTCATTTAAATAAAGGTAACCTATCATATCCTTAACTAAACATTATTAGGTCACGTCATGTGAAGTGTAATTTCCAACGCAACCATAGAAGTTTCTCCTGACCTTTGGGTCGAAATATGTGATCATGTAATACCAAAATAAATGAATCGTAGTGAAAAGGAAAAATCATGCAAACATTAGCAGTGACAAATAGGAACGGGAAACACAATCATAATGGTGTAACATACTCAATTTCTTTTTCAAATGACAGGCCCTGCAACTACAGTAATTTCCAAGTATATGACCATACAAGACATGACAAATTGCATGCAAGTACAAGTCACGAGACGTGGGTCTAATTGAGAAGATTCTTATAGGGACTTTACAATGGGATCATGGAAACAATATTTAGGGGAATTTTGACAAGAAAATTTGATCAAATACATATCCATATCATAAGCGACATTAATAGGATAGCCACAATCCATACTATCGTTCAAGTGAAATTCTTTAATGGATGATGTAAGAGATAGGTTATATTGTAGTATTTTTCATTGATTAAAACCATGCTCTTTCAACATTATAGATTAAATATTTTCTTGAGGTGATATTTAGTGATGGAAGTTCAATATTAACATTAAACTTTCTTCCCTGAGAGATGAAAAATTTCATGTGAAGAAATTGAGCATCCCTAAGGAATGAGTCGACATCCGACATGATGAAATTAATGACGAAATTGTGCAAACAAATCATGAACTAACCAAACTCAAAAGTACCATCATTGTGACAGGAACCTGACATAAACATCAGCATAGGTTGAAGTCTCCTACTCACTCGACTTAACTTTGAATTATGAGAAAACACGGTCATACACTTATCAAAACAAGAGTTATCATTCATATCATGAGATTTAAAAGACAATTGAGGTCGATGATAGAGATTACCACAAAAATCCCAAATGATAAGAATGTCATCTTCTTGATCAAAAGGAGATATACTTGAAATAAAATATACCAGCATAGATCCATCTAAAACACGGATCTAACATGAGCCGAAAGGGATCAAATTTCTTTTGTTGCAAACTTATTTTAGAATACAATTTTTTTTTATTGTTTAAATTGCACCTTTGATTGTTATAGAGATTACATAACATGTGTATTAAGTCATTTTATTTTAATTCATATTAAATTATTTTATTCATAACTCACATTGGATATTTGATTCTATTATACATTAAAATATTTTCTTTTAACATTTTTTTTCTATATATAGATGTATATAAAGTTGATATCACGTATTAAAATATTTTTTAAAAACATAAGGTTTCAACATCTTACTCACATATTTTTTTTACTTCTAATTACTCTACATGATATTAGGTAATATAGAAAACTAATTAAAAATGCATAGCATGTATTTTTTTCATTTTTATTATAACCAACATAGTTTTTTTATTTAGAGAATATTTTATTTTTATTCTAAAAGGGACGGACATACTTACTGTAGAAACAATATAGGCGCATTTTAACCACATATCTACCAAGGGCCTAAAGGGATCAAATATCAAACTTTTAAAAAAATTACGCATCAATTAATGCATTTTACTGCTTCCTAATTTGTGATTAATATAGATCTATGTGGTAATTTTTCATTTTTTTAAATTGTATAATATGATATTTTATCATTATTAATATTTTATATTAAAAATTGAATTAGTCACACATTTTCCTCTTATTAAAAAGTAACTACTCTACTTTACCTTCAATTACTTTTTCCTTTCTAGCTAAAGTTAACACACACACACACATATAAATACACACTTTCTGTAGAGAGAGAAAATTCATACTGAAACATATTAGTTAATATGGATATTCAAACAGTTTCTTTAAGTTATATATATATATATATATAATTTCTGTAAAGTTGTATAAAATTATAATATAAATTATTTTTATTATTTTTTTAGGACGTGACATACTTACACATCTCCCTCATACTGGATTTTAGAATGAGCCTTTGGGCTCAATTATAATATCAACACTTAATTGTTTTGTTAATAGTTTTTTAATTGTTTAAATTATTTTTATTATTTTTTTAGGACGTGACATACTTAACATCTCCCTCATACTGGATTGTAGAATGAGCCTTTCGACTCAATTATAATATCAACACTTAATTGTTTTGTTAATAGATTTTTAATTGTTTAATTTTTTTTTATTATTTTTTGAGGACGTGACATACTTAACATCTCCCTCATACTGGTTTTCAGAATGAGCCTTTCGGCTCAACAATTAAATTTATTTGTAGATGAGTGTACAAATACATATAAAGAGGAATAGGACATGTCTCATGTTTTGTATGCCAGTGTGGTTGTAAGTTTGATGTACACAATGGTATATACTAGACAAGACATTGCAAATGTAGTGGGAAATTATTTATAGGGTATATGTCAAAACCAAGGAAAGTGAATTGGACAATAATAAAGAGGGTTTTAGGTATTTGCATGGCACTAGTAGTTATGTATTATACTCCCAATGAAGACTAGGATTAGACAAAGTGTTGGACATACATGGATTTGTTGATGCATATTGTGTTGAACATTTGGATCGTAGAATATCTATAAGTGGGTATGTTTTTAGTCTATTTGGAGGATCAAGGGAAAATATATAGTAGCACTCTCAACTACAAGAGACAAATACATGGTAACCAATTATGCAAGAAAGGAATCAACATAGTTGCATTGGTTGTGTTCAAGTATTGGAATGTTGGTACAAGGAGATGTGAGGATAGACTGTGACAATCAAAGTGAAATATTCATAGTGAACCAACATAGATCCATCTAAAACACAGATCTAACATGAGCCAAAAGGGATCAAATTTCTTTTGTTGCAAACTTATTTTAGAATACAAAAATTTGTTATTGTTTAAATTGCACCTTTGATTGTTGTAGAGATTACATAACATGTATATTAAGTCATTTTATATTAATTCATATTAAATTATTTTATTCATAACTCACATTGGATATTTGATTCTATTATACATTAAAATATTTTCTTTTAACATTTTTTTCTCTATATAGATGTATATAAAGTTGATATCACGTATTAAAATATTTTTTAAAAACATAAGGTTTCAACCTCTTAGTCACATATTTTTTTTACTTCTAATTACTCTACATGATATTAGGTCATATAGACAACTAATTAAAAATGCATAGCATATATTTTTTTCATTTTTATTATAGCCAACATAGTTTTTCTATTTAGAGAATATTTTATTTTTATTCTAAAAGGGACGGACATACTTACACGTAGCCTTCACACTGGGATGTAGAAACAATATAGGCACATTTTAACCACATATCTACCAAGGGCCTAGAGGGATCAAATGTCAAACTTTAAAAAAAATTACACGTCAATTAATACATTTTACTGCTTCCTAAATTTGTGATTAATATAGATTTATGTGGTAATTTTTCATTTTTTAAATTGTATAATATGATATTTTATCATTATTAAAATTTTATATTAAAAAGTGAATTAGTTACACATTTTCCTCTTTTTAAAAAGTAACTACTTTACTTTACCTTCAATTACTTTTTCCTTTCTAGCTAAAGTTAACACACACACACATATATAAATACACACTTTCTGTAGAGAGAGAAAATTCATACTGAAACATATTAGTTAATATGAATGTTCAAGCAGTTTCTTTAAGTTCTATATTAAGATATTTATAAGAGAAATATATATATATAGATATATATCTATATATATATATATAATTATAATTATTTTATTTCTGTAAAGTTGCATAAAATTATAATATAAATTATTTTTATTATTTTTTTGGACGTGACATACTTAGAATGAGCATTTCGGC